>CM069910.1:1855288-1939977 GCA_036172215.1 Camellia granthamiana | reverse complement strand
GGACAAAACAGTGCGATGCGCAAAAGTGCGCGAGTGATAAACTGCACAAAACAGTGCGATGCGCAAGAGAGCGCGAGTGATAAACTGCACAAAACAGTGCGATGCGCAACACAATGTGAGTGTAAACTGCACAAAACAGTACGATGCACAAAACTGTGCGAGTGATAAACTGCACAAAACAGTGGGATGCGCAAAATAGTGCGTGTGTAAACTACACAAAACAGTGCGATGTGCAAGATAGCGTGAGCGTAAACTACACAAAACAATGCGATGCGCAGCATAGCGCGAGTGTAAACCGCACAAAACAGTGCGATGCGCAACACAGCGCAAGTGATAAGCTGCCCAAAATAGTGTGATGCGCAAGAGAGCGCGACTGATAAACTGCACAAAACAATGCGATGCGCAACACAGCGCGAGTGATAAACTGCGCAGAGCAGTGCGTTGCGCAAAACAGCGCGAGTGTAAACTACACAAAATAGTGCGATGCGCAACACAGCACGAGTGATAAACTGCACAAAACAGTGCGCTGCGATAAACAGCGCGAGTGATAAACTGCACAAAACAGTGCGATGCGCAACATGGCAGGAGTGTAAAACTGCACAAAACAGTGCGATGCGTAAAATAGCGAGTGTAAACTAGACAAACAGTGCGATGCGTAAAAGTACGCGAATGATAAACTCCACAAAACAGTGCGATGTGCAAGAGAGCCCGTGTGATAAACTACACAAAACAGTGCAATACGCAGCACAGCACGAGTGATAAAATGTACAAAACAGTGCGATGCGCAAAACAGCGCGAGGGTAAACTGCACAAAACAGTGCGATGCGCAAAATAGCGCGAGTGTAAACTGCACAAAACAGTGCGATGCGCAACATAGCGCGAGTGTAAACTGCACAAAACCGTGCAATGAGCAAAATAGCGCGAGTGATAAACTGCACAAAACAGTGCGAAACGCAACATAGCGCGAGTGTAAACTGCACAAAACAGTACGATGCGCAAAATAACGTGAGTGTAAACTGGACAAAACAGTGCGATCCACAAAAGAGCGCGAGTGACAAACTGCACAAAACAGTGCGATGCGCAAGAGAGCGCGACTGGTAAACTGCGCAACATAGTGCGATGCGCAACACAGCGCGAGTGATAAACTGCACAAAGCAGTGCGACGCGCAACACAACGCGAGTGTAAATTGCAAAAAATAGTGCGATGCGGAAAACAGCGCAAGTGTAAACTGCACAAAACAGTGCAATGCACAAAATAGCGCGAGTGTAAACTGCCCAAAACGGTGCGATGCGCAACATAGCGTGAGTGCAAACTGTACAAAACAGTGCGATCCACCAAAGAGCGCGAGTGTAAACTGCACAAAACAGTGCGACGCGCAAGAGAGCGCGACTGGTAAACTGCGCAACATAGTGCGATGCGCAACACAGCGCGAGTGATAAACTGCACAAAGCAGTGGCGACGCGCAACATAGCGCGAGTGTAAACTGCACAAAACAGTGCGATGCGCAACACTGCGCGAGTGATAAACTGCACAAAATAATGCGATGCGCAAGAGAGCGCGAATGATAGACTGCACAAAACAATGCGATGCGCAAAACATCGCGAGTGTAAACTGCACAAAACAGTGCGATGCGCAAAAGAGCGCGGGTGATAAACTGCACAAAACAGTGCGACGCGCAACATAGCGCGAGTGTAAACTGCACAAAACAGTGCGATGCGCAACACAGCGCGAGTCATAAACTGCACAAAGCAGTGCGACGCGCAACATTGCGCGAGTGTAAACTGCACAAAACAGTGCGATGCGAAACACTGCGCGAGTGATAAGCTGCACAAAATAATGCGATGCGCAAGAGAGCGCGAATGATAGACTGCACAAAACAGTGCGATGCGCAAAACATCGCGAGTGTAAACTGCACAAAACAGTGCGATGCGCAAAAGAGCGCGGGTGATAAACTGCACAAAACAGTGCTATGCGCAAAATAGTGCGAGTGTAAACTGCGCAAAACAGAGCGATCCGCAGCACAGCGCCAATGTAAATGGCACAAAACAATGCGATGCGCAAAATAGCATCAGTGTAAACTGTACAAAACAGTGCGATGCGCAACACAGCGCGTGTGTAAACTGCACAAAACAGTGCGATGCGCAACATAGCGCGAGTGTAAACTGCACAAAACAGTGAGATGCGCAAAATAGTGCGAGTGTAAACAGCGCAAAATAGTGCGAGTGTAAACTGCGCAAAACAGCGCAATGCCCAAAATAGCGCGAGTGTAAACTGAACAAAACAGTGCGATGCGCAAAAGAGTGCGAGTGATATACTGCACAAAATAGTGCAATACGCAAGAGAGCGTGACTGATAAACTGCACAAAACACAGCGTTGCGCAACACAGCGTGAGTGGTAAACTACACAAAACAGTGCGATGCGCAAAATAGCGTGAGTGTAAACTGCACAAAACAGTGCGATGCGCAACATATCGCCAGTGTAAACTGCACAAAACCGGGCGATGCACAACAGAGCGCGAGTGTAAACTGCACAAAACAGTGCGATGCGCAACACAGCGGGAGTGATAAACTGCACAAAACAGTGCGATGCGCAAAACAGCGCGAGTGTAAGCTGCACAAAACAGTGCGATGCGCAAAAGAGCACGAGTGATAAACTGCACAAAACAGTGCGATGCGCAAAATGACGCGAGTGCAAAATGCACAAAACAGTGCGATGCGCAACATAGCGCGAGTGTAAAATGCAGAAAACAGTGCGATGCGCAAAAGAGCGCGAGTGATAAACTGCACAAAATAGTACGATGCGCAACACAGTGCGAGTGATAAACTGCACAAAACAGTACGATGCGCAAAACAGCGCGAGCGATAAACTGCACAAAACAGTGCGATGCGCAACATAGCAGGAGTGTAAACTGCACAAAACAGTGCGATGCGCAAAATAGCGCGAGTGTAAATTGCACAAAATAGTGCGATGCGCAACATAGCGCGAGTGTAAACTGCACAAAATAGTGCGATGCGCAACATAGCGCGAGTGTAAACTGCACAAAACAGTGCGATGCGCAAAATAGCGCAAGTGTAATCTGGACAAAACAGTGCGATGCACAAAAGTGCGCGAGTGATAAATTGCCCAAAACAGTGCGATGCGCAACATAGCGCGAGTGTAAACTGCACAAAACAGTGCGATGTGCAAAGTAGCGCGAGTGTAAACTCCACAAAATAGTGCGATGCACAAAATAGCGTAAGTGTAAGCTGGACAAAACAGTGCGATGCGCAAAAGTGCGCGAGTAATAAACTGCACAAAACAGTGCGATGCGCAAGAGAGCGCGAGTGATAAACTGCACAAAACAGTGCGATGCGCAACACAGCGCGAGTGATAAACAGCACAAAACAGTGCGATGCGCAACATAGCGCGAGTGTAAACTGCACAAAACAGTGCGATGCGCAAAACTGGGCAAGTGATAAACTGCACAAAACAGTGCGATGCGCAACACAACGTGAGTGTAAACTGCACAAAACAGCGCGATGCACAAAACTGTGCGAGTGATAAACTGCACAAAACAGTGGGATGCGCAAAATAGTGCGTGTGTAAACTGCACAAAACAGTGCGATGTGCAAGATAGCGCGAGTGTAAACTACACAAAACAATGCGATGCGCAACATAGCGCGAGTGTAAACTGCACAAAACAGGGCGATGCGCAACAGAGCGCGAGTGTAAATTGCACAAAACAGTGCGATGCGCAACACACCGCAAGTGATAAGCTGCCCAAAATAGTGTGATGCGCAAGAGAGCGCGACCGATAAACTGCACAAAACAATGCGATGCGCAACACAGCGCGAGTGATAAACTGCACAAAGCAGTGCGTTGCGCAAAACAGCGCGAGTGTAAACTGCACAAAATAGTGCGATGCGCAAAAGAGCGCGAGTGAAAAACTGCACAAAACAATACGATGCGCAAAATAACACGATTGTAAAATGCACAGAACAATGTGATGCGCAACATAGCGCGAGTGTAAACTGCACAAAACAGTGCGATGCGCAAAATGGCGCGAGTGTAAAGTGGACATAACAGTGCGATGCACAAAAGAGCGCGAGTGATAAACTGCACAAAACAGTGCGATGCGCAAAATAGCGCGAGTGTAAACTACACAAAATAGTGCGATGCGCAAAATAGCGCGAGGGTAAACTGGACAAAACAATGCGATGCGCAAAAGAGCGCCTGTGATAAACTACACAAAACAGTGCGATGCGCAAACCAGCGCGAGCGTAAACTGCATAAAACAGTGCGATGCGCAAAACAGCGCGAGTGATAAACTGCACAAAACAGTGCGATACGCAAAACAACGCGAGTGTAAACTGCACAAAACAGTGCGATGCACAAGACAATGCGAAGCGCAAAACAGCGCGAGCGATAAACTGCAAAAACACTGTGATGCGCAAGAGAGCGCGAGTGATAAACGGCACAAAACAGTGCTATGCGCAACACAGCGCGAGTGATAAACTACACAAAACAGTGCGATGCGTAAAACAGCGCGAGTGTAAACTGCACAAAACAGTGCGATGCGCAAAACAGCGCGAGTGTAAACTGCACAAAACAGTGCGATGCGCAAAATAGCGCGAGTGTAAACTGCACAAAACAGTGCGATGCGCAAATTGCGTGAGTGTAAACTGCACAAAATAGTGCGATGAGCAAAATAGCACGAGTGTAAACTGTACAAAACAGTGCGATGCGCAACATAGCGCGAGTGTAAACTGCACAAAACCGTGCGATGAGCAAAATAGCGCGAGTGATAAACTGCACAAAACAGTGCGAAGCGCAACATAGCGCGAGTGTAAACTGCACAAAACAGTGCGATGCGCAAAATAGCGTGAGTGTAAATTGGACAAAACAGTGCGATCCACAAAAGAGCGCGAGTGACAAACTACACAAAACAGTGCGATGCGCAAGAGAGCCCGACTGGTAAACTGCGCAAAATAGTGCGATGCGCAACACAACGCGAGTGATAAACTGCACAAAGCAGTGCGACGCGCAACACAGCGCGAGTGTAAATTGCAAAAAATAGTGCGATGCGGAAAACAGTGCGATGCGCAAAATAGCACGAGTGTAAACTGCCCAAAACAGTGCGATGCGCAACATAGCGTGAGTGCAAACTGCACAAAATAGTGCGATGCGCAACTTAGCGCGAGTGTAAACTACACAAAACAGTGCGATGCGCAAAATAGCGCGAGTGTAAACTACACAAAATAGTGCGATGCGCAAAATAGCGCGGGTGATAAACTGCACAAAACAGTGCGACGCGCAACATAGCGCGAGTGTAAACTGCACAAAACAGTGCGATGCGCAACACTGCGTGAGTGCAAACTGTACAAAACAGTGCGATCCACCAAAGAGCGCGAGTGTAAACTGCACAAAACAGTGCGATGCGCAAAATAGCGCGAGTGTAAACTGCCCAAAACGGTGCGATGCGCAACATAGCGCGAGTGATAAACTGCACAAAACAGTGCGCTGCGATAAACAGCGCGAGTGATAAACTGCACAAAACAGTGCGATGCGTAAAATAGCGAGTGTAAACTAGACAAAACAGTGCGATGCACAAAAGTACGCGAATGATAAACTCCACAAAACAGTGCGATGTGCAAGAGAGCCCGTGTGATAAACCGCACAAAACAGTGCAATACGCAGCACAGCACGAGTGATAAAATGTACAAAACAGTGCGATGCGCAAAACAGCGCGACTGTAAACTGCACAAAACAGTGCGATGCGCAAAATAGCGCGAGTGTAAACTGCACAAAACAGTGCGATGCGCAACATAGCGCGAGTGTAAACTGCACAAAACAGTGAGATGCGCAAAATAGTGCGAGTGTAAACTGCGCAAAATAGTGCGAGTGTAAACTGCGCAAAACAGTGCAATGCCCAAAATAGCGCGAGTGTAAACTGAACAAAACAGTGCGATGCGCAAAAGAGTGCGAGTGATATACTGCACAAAATAGTGCAATACGCAAGAGAGCGTGAGTGATAAACTGCACAAAACACAGCGTTGCGCAACACAGCGTGAGTGGTAAACTACACAAAACAGTGCGATGCGCAAAATAGCGTGAGTGTAAACTGCACAAAACAGTGCGATGCGCAACATATCGCCAGTGTAAACTGCACAAAACCGGGCTATGCACAACAGAGCGCGAGTGTAAACTGCACAAAACAGTGCGATGCGCAACACAGCGGGAGTGATAAACTGCACAAAACAGTGCGATGCGCAAAACAGCGCGAGTGTAAGCTGCACAAAACAGTGCGATGCGCAAAAGAGCACGAGTGATAAACTGCACAAAACAGTGCGATGCGCAAAATGACGCGAGTGCAAAATGCACAAAACAGTGCGATGCGCAACATAGCGCGAGTGTAAAATGCAGAAAACAGTGCGATGCGCAAAAGAGCGCGAGTGATAAACTGCACAAAATAGTACGATGCGCAACACAGTGCGAGTGATAAACTGCACAAAACAGTACGATGCGCCAAACAGCGCGAGCGATAAACTGCACAAAACAGTGCGATGCGCAACATAGCAGGAGTGTAAACTGCACAAAACAGTGCGATGCGCAAAATAGCGCGAGTGTAAATTGCACAAAATAGTGCGATGCGCAACATAGCGCGAGTGTAAACTGCACAAAATAGTGCGATGCGCAACATAGCGCGAGTGTAAACTGCACAAAACAGTGCGATGTGCAAAGTAGCGCGAGTGTAAACTCCACAAAATAGTGCGATGCACAAAATAGCGTAAGTGTAAGCTGGACAAAACAGTGCGATGCGCAAAAGTGCGCGAGTGATAAACTGCACAAAACAGTGCGATGCGCAAGAGAGCGCGAGTGATAAACTGCACAAAACAGTGCGATGCGCAACACAGCGCGAGTGATAAACAGCACAAAACAGTGCGATGCGCAACATAGCGCGAGTGTAAACTGCACAAAACAGTGCGATGCGCAAAACTGCGCGAGTGATAAACTGCACAAAACAGTGCGATGCGCAACACAACGTGAGTGTAAACTGCACAAAACAGCGCGATGCACAAAACTGTGCGAGTGATAAACTGCACAAAACAGTGGGATGCGCAAAATAGTGCGTGTGTAAACTGCACAAAACAGTGCGATGTGCAAGATAGCGCGAGTGTAAACTACACAAAACAATGCGATGCGCAACATAGCGCGAGTGTAAACTGCACAAAACAGGGCGATGCGCAACAGAGCGCGAGTGTAAATTGCACAAAACAGTGCGATGCGCAACACACCGCAAGTGATAAGCTGCCCAAAATAGTGTGATGTGCAAGAGAGCGCGACCGATAAACTGCACAAAACAATGCGATGCGCAACACAGCGCGAGTGATAAACTGCACAAAGCAGTGCGTTGCGCAAAACAGCGCGAGTGTAAACTGCACAAAATAGTGCGATGCGCAAAAGAGCGCGAGTGAAAAACTGCACAAAACAGTGCGATGCGCAAAATAACACGAGTGTAAAATGCACAAAACAATGTGATGCGCAACATAGCGCGAGTGTAAACTGCACAAAACAGTGCGATGCGCCAAATAGCGCGAGTGTAAAGTGGACATAACAGTGCGATGCACAAAAGAGCGCGAGTGATAAACTGCACAAAACAGTGCGATGCGCAAAATAGCGCGAGTGTAAACTACACAAAATAGTGCGATGCGCAAAATAGCGCGAGGGTAAACTGGACAAAACAATACGATGCGCAAAACAGCGCCTGTGATAAACTACACAAAACAGTGCGATGCGCAAACCAGCGCCAGCGTAAACTGCATAAAACAGTGCGATGCGCAAAACAGCGCGAGTGATAAACTGCACAAAACAGTGCGATACGCAAAACAACGCGAGTGTAAACTGCACAAAACAGTGCGATGCACAAGACAATGCGAAGCGCAAAACAGCGCGAGCGATAAACTGCAAAAACACTGTGTTGCGCAAGAGAGCGCGAGTGATAAACGGCACAAAACAGTGCTATGCGCAACACAGCGCGAGTGATAAACTACACAAAACAGTGCGATGCGTAAAACAGCGCGAGTGTAAACTGCACAAAACAGTGCGATGCGCAAAACAGCGCGAGTGTAAACTGCACAAAACAGTGCGATGCGCAAAATAGCGCAAGTGTAAACTGCATAAAACAGTGCGATGCGCAAAATTGCGCGAGTGTAAACTGCACAAAATAGTGCGATGAGCAAAATAGCACGAGTGTAAACTGTACAAAACAGTGCGATGCGCAACATAGCGCGAGTGTAAACTGCACAAAACCGTGCGATGAGCAAAATAGCGCGAGTGATAAACTGCACAAAACAGTGCGAAGCGCAACATAGCGCGAGTGTAAACTGCACAAAACAGTGCGATGCGCAAAATAGCGTGAGTGTAAATTGGACAAAACAGTGCGATCCACAAAAGAGCGCGAGTGACAAACTACACAAAACAGTGCGATGCGCAAGAGAGCGTGACTGGTAAACTGCGCAAAATAGTGCGATGCGCAACACAACGCGAGTGATAAACTGCACAAAGCAGTGCGACGCGCAACACAGCGCGAGTGTAAATTGCAAAAAATAGTGCGATGCGGAAAAAAGTGCGATGCGCAAAATAGCACGAGTGTAAACTGCCCAAAACGGTGCGATGCGCAACATAGCGTGAGTGCAAACTGTACAAAATAGTGCGATGCGCAACTTAGCGCGAGTGTAAACTACACAAAACAGTGCGATGCGCAAAATAGCGCGAGTGTAAACTACACAAAATAGTGCGATGCGCAAAATAGCGCGGGTGATAAACTGCACAAAACAGTGCGACGCGCAACATAGCGCGAGTGTAAACTGCACAAAACAGTGCGATGCGCAACACTGCGTGAGTGCAAACTGTACAAAACAGTGCGATCCACCAAAGAGCGCGAGTGTAAACTGCACAAAACAGCGCGATGCGCAAAATAGCGCGAGTGTAAACTGCCCAAAACGGTGCGATGCGCAACATAGCGCGAGTGATAAACTGCACAAAACAGTGCGCTGCGATAAACAGCGCGAGTGATAAACTGCACAAAACAGTGCGATGCGCAACATAGCAGGAGTGTAAACTGCACAAAACAGTGCGATGCGTAAAATAGCGAGTGTAAACTAGACAAAACAGTGCGATGCGCAAAAGTACGCGAATGATAAACTCCACAAAACAGTGCGATGTGCAAGAGAGCCCGTGTGATAAACTGCACAAAACAGTGCAATACGCAGCACAGCACGAGTGATAAAATGTACAAAACAGTGCGATGCGCAAAACAGCGCGAGTGTAAACTGCACAAAACAGTGCGATGCGCAAAATAGCGCGAGTGTAAACTGCACAAAACAGTGCGATGCGCAACATAGCGCGAGTGTAAACTGCACAAAACCGTGCAATGAGCAAAATAGCGCGAGTGATAAACTGCACAAAACAGTGGGAAGCGCAACATAGCGCGAGTGTAAACTGCACAAAACAGTACGATGCGCAAAATAACGTGAGTGTAAACTGGACAAAACAGTGCGATCCACAAAAGAGCGCGAGTGACAAACTGCACAAAACAGTGCGATGCGCAAGAGAGCGCGACTGGTAAACTGCGCAACATAGTGCGATGCGCAACACAGCGCGAGTGATAAACTGCACAAAGCAGTGCGACGCGGAACACAACGCGAGTGTAAATTGCAAAAAATAGTGCGATGCGGAAAACCGCGCAAGTGTAAACTGCACAAAACAGTGCAATGCGCAAAATAGCGCGAGTGTAAACTGCCCAAAACGGTGCGATGCGCAACATAGCGTGAGTGCAAACTGTACAAAACAGTGCGATCCACCAAAGAGCGCGAGTGTAAACTGCACAAAACAGTGCGACGCGCAAGAGTGCGCGACTGGTAAACTGCGCAACATAGTGCGATGCGCAACACAGCGCGAGTGATAAACTGCACAAAGCAGTGCGACGCGCAACATAGCGCGAGTGTAAACTGCACAAAACAGTGCGATGCGCAACACTGCGCGAGTGATAAGCTGCACAAAATAATGCGATACGCAAGAGAGCGCGAATGATAGACTGCACAAAATAGTGCGATGCGCAAAACATCGCGAGTGTAAACTGCACAAAACAGTGCGATGCGCAAAAGAGCGCGGGTGATAAACTGCACAAAACAGTGCTATGCGCAAAATAACGCGAGTGTAAAATGCACAAAACAGTGCGATGCGCAACATAGCGCGAGTGTAAACTGCACAAAACAGTGCGATGTGCAAAATAGCGCGAGTGGAAAGTGGACTAAACAGTGCGATGCGCAAAAGAGCGCGAGTGATAAACTGCACAAAATATTGCGATGCGCAACACAGCGCGAGTGATAAACTACACAAAACCGTACGATGCGCAAAAAAACGCGAGTGATAAACTGCACAAAACAATGCGATGCGCAACATATCAGGAGTGTAAACTGCACAAAACAGTGCGATACGTAAAATAGCGCGACTGTAAACTGGACAAAACAGTGCGATGCGCTAAACAGCACGAGTGATAAACTGCAGAACACATTGCAATGCGCAAAAGAGTGCTGGTGATAAACGGTACAAAACAGTGCGATTCGCAAAAGAGCGCTAGTGTAAAATCACAAAATAGTGCGATGCGCAAAATAGCGCGATTGTAAACTGCACAAAACAGTGCGATGCGCAACATAGCGCGAGTGTAAACTGAACAAAACAGTACGATGCGCAACATAGCGCGAGTGTAAACAGCACAAAACTGTGCGATGTGCAAAATAGCGCGAGTGATAAACTGCACAACACAGTGCGATGCGCAACATAGCGCGAGTATAAACTGCACAAAACAGTGCGATGCGCAACACAGCGCGAGTGTAAACTGCAAAAAACAATGCGATGTGCAAAACAGCGCGAGTGTAAACTGTACGAAATAGTGCGATGCGGAAAACAGCGCGAGTGATAAATTGCCCAAAATAGTGCGATGCGCAAAATAGCGCGAGTGTAAACTGCACAAAACAGTGCGATGTGCAACATTGCGTGAGTGTAAACTACACAAAACAGTGCGATGCGAAATATAGCGCGAGTGTACACTGCACAAAACAGTGCGATGCGCAAAATAGCGCGAGTGTACACTACACAAAATGGTGCGATGCGCAAAATAGCGCGAGGGTAAACTGGACAAAACAATGCGATGCGCAAAAGAGCGCCTGTGATAAACTACACAAAACAGGGCGATGCGCAAAACAGCGCGAGGGTAACCTGCATAAAACAGTGCGATGCGCAAAATAGCGCGAGTGATAAACTGCAGAAAACAGTGCGATGCGCAAGACAGTGCGAAGCGCAAAACAACGCGAGTGATAAACTGCACAAAACACTGCGTTGCGCAAGAGAGCGCGAGTGATAACCTACGCAAAACAGTGCGATGCGCAAAATGGCGCGAGTGATAAACTGCACAAAACAGTGCGATGCGCAAAATAGCGGGAGTGTAAACTGCACAAAACAGCGCGATGCGCAGAAGAGCGCGAGTGTAAAGTGGATAAAACAGTGCGATGCGCAAAAGAGCGCAAGGGATAAACTGCACAAAACAGTGCGATGCGCAACACTGTGCAAGTGAGAAACTGCACAAAACAGTGCGATGCGCAAAAGAGCGCGAGTGATAAACTGCACAAAACAGTGGGATGCCCAAACAGCGCGAGTGTAAACTGCACAAAACAGTGCGATGCGCAAAACAGCGCGAGTGATAAACTGTACAAAACAGTGCGATGCGCAAAATAGTGCGAGTGTAAACTGCGCAAAACAGAGCGATCCGCAGCACAGTGCCAATGTAAATGGCACAAAACAATGCGATGCGCAAAATAGCATCAGTGTAAACTGTACAAAACAGTGCGATGCGCAACATAGCGCAAGTGTAAACTACACAAAACAGTGCGATGCGCAAAATAACGCGAGTGATAAACTGCACAAAACAGTGCGATGCGCAACATAGCGCGAGTGTAAACTGCACAAAACAGTGAGATGCGCAAAATAGTGCGAGTGTAAACTGCGCAAAATAGTGCGAGTGTAAACTGCGCAAAACAGTGCAATGCGCAAAATAGCGCGAGTGTAAACTGAACAAAACAGTGCGATGCGCAAAAGAGTGCGAGTGATATACTGCACAAAATAGTGCAATACGCAAGAGAGCGTGAGTGATAAACTGCACAAAACACAGCGTTGCGCAACACAGCGTGAGTGGTAAACTACACAAAACAGTGCGATGCGCAAAATAGCGTGAGTGTAAACTGCACAAAACAGTGGGATGCGCAACATATCGCCAGTGTAAACTGCACAAAATCGGGCGATGCACAACAGAGCGCGAGCGATAAACTGCACAAAACAGTGCGATGCGCAACATAGCAGGAGTGTAAACTGCACAAAACAGTGCGATGCGCAAAATAGCGCGAGTGTAAATTGCACAAAATAGTGCGATGCGCAACATAGCGCGAGTGTAAACTGCACAAAATAGTGCGATGCGCAACATAGCGCGAGTGTAAACTGCACAAAACAGTGCGATGCACAAAATAGCGCAAGTGTAATCTGGACAAAATAGTGCGATGCACAAAAGTGCGCGAGTGATAAATTGCCCAAAACAGTGCGATGCGCAACATAGCGCGAGTGTAAACTGCACAAAACAGTGCGATGTGCAAAGTAGCGCGAGTGTAAACTCCACAAAATAGTGCGATGCACAAAATAGCGTAAGTGTAAGCTGGACAAAACAGTGCGATGCGCAAAAGTGCGCGAGTGATAAACTGCACAAAACAGTGCGATGCGCAAGAGAGCGCGAGTGATAAACTGCACAAAACAGTACGATGCGCAACACAGCGTGAGTGATAAACTGCACAAAACTGTACGATGCGCAACACAGCGCGAGTGTAAACTGCACAAAACAGTGCGATGCGCAACACAACGTGAGTGTAAACTGCACAAAACAGCGCGATGCACAAAACTGTGCGAGTGATAAACTGCACAAAACAGTGGGATGCGCAAAATAGTGCGTGTGTAAACTGCACAAAACAGTACGATGTGCAAGATAGCGCGAGTGTAAACTACACAAAACAATGCGATGCGCAACATAGCGCGAGTGTAAACTGCACAAAACAGGGCGATGCGCAACAGAGCGCGAGTGTAAATTGCACAAAACAGTGCGATGCGCAACACACCGCAAGTGATAAGCTGCCCAAAATAGTGTGATGTGCAAGAGAGCGCGACCGATAAACTGCACAAAACAATGCGATGCGCAACACAGCGCGAGTGATAAACTGCACAAAGCAGTGCGTTGCGCAAAACAGCGCGAGTGTAAACTGCACAAAATAGTGCGATGCGCAAAAGAGCGCGAGTGAAAAACTGCACAAAACAGTGCGATGCGCAAAATAACACGAGTGTAAAATGCACTAAACAGTGGGATGCGCAACATAGCGCGAGTGTAAACTGCACAAAACAGTGCGATGCGCAAAATAGCGCGAGTGTAAAGTGGACATAACAGTGCGATGCACAAAAGAGCGCGAGTGATAAACTGCACAAAACAGTGCGATGCGCAACACAGCGCGAGTGATAAACTGCACAAAACAGTGCGCTACGCAAAACAGCGCGAGTGATAAACTGCACAAAACAGTGCGATGCGCAACATAGCAGGAGTGTAAACTGCACAAAACAGTGCGATGCGCAAAATAGCGAGTGTAAACTAGACAAAACAGTGCGATGCGCAAAAGTACGCGAATGATAAACTCCACAAAACAGTGCCATGTGCAAGAGAGCCCGTGTGATAAACTGCACAAAACAGTGCAATACGCAACACGGCACGAGCGATAAAATGTACAAAACAGTGCGATGCACAAAAGAGTGCGAGTGATGAACTATACAAAACAGTGCGATGCGCAAAATAGCGCGAGTTTAAACTGCACAAAACAGTGCGATGCGCAAAATAGCGCGAGTGTAAACTGCACAAAACAGTGCGATGCGCAACATTGCGTGAGTGTAAACTGCACAAAACAGTGCGATGAGCAAAATAGCACGAGTGTAAACAGCACAAAACAGTGCGATGCGCAACATAGCGCGAGTGTAAACTGCACAAAACCGTGTGATGAGCAAAATAGCGCGAGTGACAAACTGCACAAAACAGTGCGAAGTGCAACATAGCGCGAGTGTAAACTGCACAAAACAGTGCGATGCGCAAAATAGCGTGAGTGTAAACAGGACAAAACAGTGCGATCCACAAAAGAGCGCGAGTGACAAACTGCACAAAACAGTGCGATGCGCAAGAGAGCGCGACTGGTAAACTGCGCAAAATAGTGCGATGCGCAACACAGCGCGAGTGATAAACTGCACAAAGCGGTGCGACGCGCAACACAGCGCGAGTGTAAATTGCAAAAAACAGTGCGATGCGGAAAACAGTGCGATGCGCAAAATAGCGCGAGTGCAAACTGCCCAAAACGGTGCGATGCGCAACATAGCGTGAGTGCAAACTGTAAAAAATAGTGCGATGCGCAACTTAGCGCGAGAGTAAACTCCACAAAACAGTGCGATGCGCAAAATAGCGCGAGTGTAAACTGCACAAAATAGTGCGATGCGCAAAATAGCGCGAGGGTAAACTGGACAAAACAATGCGATGCGCAAAAGAGCGCCTGTGATAAACTACACAAAACAATGCGATGCGCAAACCAGCGCGAGCGTAAACTGCATAAAACAGTGCGAGTGATAAACTGCACAAAATAGTGCGATACGTAAAACAGCGCGAGTGTAAACTGCACAAAACAGTGCGATGCACAAGACAATGCGAAGCGCAAAACAGCGCGAGTGATAAACTGCATAAAACACTGTGATGCGCAAGAGAGCGCGAGTGATAAACGGCACAAAACAGTTGCTATGCGCAACACAGTGCGAGTGATAAACTACACAAAACAGTGCGATGCGCAAAACAGCGCGAGTGATAAACTGCACAAAACAGTGCGATGCGCAAAACAGCGCGAGTGTAAACTGCACAAAACAGTGCGATCGCAAAATAGCGCGAGTGTAAACTGCACAAAACAGTGAGATGCGCAACATAGCGCGAGTGTAAACTGCACAAAACCGTGCGATGAGCAAAATAGCGCGAGTGATAAACTGCACAAAACAGTGCGAAGCGCAACATAGCGCGAGTGTAAACTGCACAAAAGAGTACGATGCGCAAAATAACGTGAGTGTAAACTGGACAAAACAGTGCGATCCACAAAAGAGCGCGAGTGACAAACTGCACAAAACAGTGCGATGCGCAAGAGAGCGCGACTGGTAAACTGCGCAACATAGTGCGATGCGCAACACAGCGCGAGTGATAAACTGCACAAAGCAGTGCGACGCGCAACACAACGCGAGTGTAAATTGCAAAAAATAGTCCGATGCGGAAAACAGCGCAAGTGTAAACTGCACAAAACAGTGCAATGCGCAAAATAGCGCGAGTGTAAACTGCCCAAAACGGTGCGATGCGCAACATAGCGTGAGTGCAAACTGTACAAAACAGTGCGATCCACAAAAGAGCGCGAGTGTAAACTGCACAAAACAGTGCGACGCGCAAGAGAGCGCGACTGGTAAACTGCGCGACATAGTGCGATGCAAAACACAGCGCGAGTGATAAACTGCACAAAGCAGTGCGACGCGCAACATAGCGCGAGTGTAAACTGCACAAAATGGTGCGATGCGCAACACTGCGCGAGTGATAAGCCGCACAAAATAATGCGATGCGCAAGAGAGCGCGAGTGATAAACTGCACAAAACAGTGCGATGCGCAAAACATCGCGAGTGTAAACTGCACAAAACAGTGCGATGCGCAAAAGAGCGCGGGTGATAAACTGCACAAAACAGTGCAATGCGCAAAATAACGCGAGTGTAAAATGCACAAAACAGTGCGATGCGCAACATAGCGCGAGTGTAAACTGCACAAAACAGTGCGATGTGCAAACTAGCGCGAGTGGAAAGTGGACTAAACAGTGCGATGCGCAAAAGAGCGCGAGTGATAAACTGCACAAAATATTGCGATGCGCAACACAGCGCGAGTGATAAACTACACAAAACCGTACGATGCGCAAAAAAACGCGAGTGATAAACTGCACAAAACAATGCGATGCGCAACATATCAGGAGTGTAACCTGCACAAAACAGTGCGATACGTAAAATAGCGCGACTGTAAACTGGACAAAACAGTGCGATGCGCTACACAGCACGAGTGATAAACTGCAGAACACATTGCAATGCGCAAAAGAGTGCGGGTGATAAACGGTACAAAACAGTGCGATTCGCAAAAGAGCGCGAGTGTAAAATCACAAAACAGTGCGATGCGCAAAATAGCGCGATTGTAAACTGCACAAAACAGTGCGATGCGCAACATAGCGCCAGTGTAAACTGCACAAAACAGTGCGATGCGCAACATAGCGCGAGTGTAAACTGCACAAAACCGTGCAATGAGCAAAATAGCGCGAGTGATAAACTGCACAAAACAGTGCGAACCGCAACATAGCGCGAGTGTAAACTGCACAAAACAGTACGATGCGCAAAATAACGTGAGTGTAAACTGGACAAAACAGTGCGATCCACAAAAGAGCGCAAGTGACAAACTACACAAAACAGTGCGATGCGCAAGAGAGCGCGACTGGTAAACTGCGCAACATAGTGCGATGCGCAACACAGCGCGAGTGATAAACTGCACAAAGCAGTGCGACGCGGAACACAACGGAGTGTAAATTGCAAAAAATAGTGCGATGCGGAAAACTGCGCAAGTGTAAACTGCACAAAACAGTGCAATGCGTAAAATAGCGGGAGTGTAAACTGCCCAAAACGGTGCGATGCGCAACATAGCGTGAGTGCAAACTGTACAAAACAGTGCGATCCACCAAAGAGCGCGAGTGTAAACTGCACAAAACAGTGCGACGCGCAAGAGAGCGCGACTGGTAAACTGCGCAACATAGTGCGATGCGCAACACAGCGCGAGTGATAAACTGCACAAAGCAGTGCGACGCGCAACATAGCGCGAGTGTAAACTGCACAAAACAGTGCGATGCGCAACACTGCGCGAGTGATAAGCTGCACAAAATAATGCGATGCGCAAGAGAGCGCGAATGATAGACTGCACAAAACAGTGCGATGCGCAAAACATCGCGAGTGTAAACTGCACAAAACAGTGCGATGCGCAAAAGAGCGCGGGTGATAAACTGCACAAAACAGTGCTATGCGCAAAATAACGCGAGTGTAAAATGCACAAAACAGTGCGATGCGCAACATAGCGCGAGTGTAAACTGCACAAAACAGTGCGATGTGCAAAATAGCGCGAGTGGAAAGTGGACTAAACAGTGCGATGCGCAAAAGAGCGCGAGTGATAAACTGAACAAAATATTGCGATGCGCAACACAGCGCGAGTGATAAACTACACAAAACCGTACGATGCGCAAAAAAACGCGAGTGATAAACTGCACAAAACAATGCGATGCGCAACATATCAGGAGTGTAAACTGCACAAAACAGTGCGATACGTAAAATAGCGCGACTGTAAACTGGACAAAACAGTGCGATGCGCTACACAGCACGAGTGATAAACTGCAGAACACATTGCAATGCGCAAAAGAGTGCTGGTGATAAACGGTACAAAACAGTGCGATTCGCAAAAGAGCGCTAGTGTAAAATCACAAAATAGTGCGATGCGCAAAATAGCGCGATTGTAAACTGCACAAAACAGTGCGATGCGCAACATAGCGCGAGTGTAAACTGAACAAAACAGTACGATGCGCAACATAGCGCGAGTGTAAACAGCACAAAACTGTGCGATGTGCAAAATAGCGCGAGTGATAAACTGCACAACACAGTGCGATGCGCAACATAGCGCGAGTATAAACTGCACAAAACAGTGCGATGCGTAAAATAGCGCGAGTGTAAACTGGACAAAACAGTGCGATGCGCAAAAGAGCGCGAGTGACAAACTGCACAAAGCAGTGCGATGCGCAGGTGAGCGCTAGTGATAAACTGCACAAAATAGTGCGACGCGCAACACAGCGCGAGTGATAAACTGCACAAAACAGTGCGATGCGCAACACAGCGCGAGTGTAAACTGCAAAAAACAGTGCGATGTGCATAACAGAGCGAGTGTAAACTGCACAAAATAGTGCGATGCGGAAAACAGCGCGAGCGATAAATTGCACAAAACAGTGCGATGCACAAAATAGCGCGAGTGTAAACTGCACAAAACAGTGCGATGCGCAACATTGCGTGAGTGTAAACTACACAAAACAGTGCGATGCGAAATATAGCACGAGCGTAAACTGCACAAAACAGTGTGATGCGCAAAATAGC
This sequence comes from Camellia granthamiana, assembly GCA_036172215.1. Taxonomy (NCBI): domain Eukaryota; kingdom Viridiplantae; phylum Streptophyta; class Magnoliopsida; order Ericales; family Theaceae; genus Camellia; species Camellia granthamiana. Next base: position 1,921,630 of record CM069910.1, on the reverse strand, counting down.
GCAAGGGTAAACTGGACAAAACAATGCGATGCGCAAAAGAGCGCCTGTGATAAACTACACAAAACAGGGCGATGCGCAAAACAGCGCGAGCGCAAACTGCATAAAACAGTGCGATGCGCAAAAGGGCGCGAGTGATAAACTCCACAAAACAGTGCGATGCGCAAGACAATGCGAAGCGCAAAACAGCGCAAGAGATAAACTGCACAAAACACTGCATTGCGCAAGAGAGCGCGAGTGATAAACAGCACAAAACAGTGCGATGCGCAAAAGAGCGCGAGTGACAAACTGCACAAAACAGTGCGATGCGCAAGTGAGCGCTAGTGATAAACTGCAAAAAATAGTGCGATGCGCAACACAGCGCGAGTGATAAACTGCACAAAACAGTGCGATGCGCAACACAGCGCGAGTGTAAACTGCAAAAAACAGTGCGATGTGCAAAACAGCGCGAGTGTAAACTGTACAAAATAGTGCGATGCGGAAAACAGCGCGAGTGATAAATTGCCCAAAATAGTGCGATGCGCAAAATAGCGCGAGTGTAAACTGCACAAAACAGTGCGATGTGCAACATTGCGTGAGTGTAAACTACACAAAACAGTGCGATGCGAAATATAGCGCAAGTGTACACTGCACAAAACAGTGCGATGCGCAAAATAGCGCGAGTGTACACTACACAAAATGGTGCGATGCGCAAAATAGCGCGAGGGTAAACTGGACAAAACAATGCGATGCGCAAAAGAGCGCCTGTGATAAACTACACAAAACAGGGCGATGCGCAAAACAGCGCGAGCGTAACCTGCATAAAACAGTGCGATGCGCAAAATAGCGCGAGTGATAAACTGCAGAAAACAGTGCGATGCGCAAGACAGTGCGAAGCGCAAAACACCGCGAGTGATAAACTGCACAAAACACTGCGTTGCGCAAGAGAGCGCGAGTGATAACGTACACAAAACAGTGCGATGCGCAAAATGGCGCGAGTGATAAACTGCACAAAACAGTGCGATGCGCAAAATAGCGGGAGTGTAAACTGCACAAAACAGCGCAATGCGCAGAAGAGCGCGAGTGTAAAGTGGATAAAACAGTGCGATGCGCAAAAGAGCGCGAGGGATAAACTGCACAAAACAGTGCGATGCGCAACACTGTGCAAGTGAGAAACTGTACAAAACAGTGCGATGCGCAAAAGAGCGCGAGTGATAAACTGCACAAAACAGTGGGATGCCCAAACAGCGCGAGTGTAAACTGCACAAAACAGTGCGATGCGCAAAACAGCGCGAGTGATAAACTGTACAAAACAGTGCGATGCGCAAAATAGTGCGAGTGTAAACTGCGCAAAACAGAGCGATCCGCAGCACAGTGCCAATGTAAATGGCACAAAACAATGCGATGCGCAAAATAGCATCAGTGTAAACTGTACAAAACAGTGCGATGCGCAACATAGCGCAAGTGTAAACTACACAAAACAGTGCGATGCGCAAAATAACGCGAGTGATAAACTGCACAAAACAGTGCGATGCGCAACATAGCGCGAGTGTAAACTGCACAAAACAGTGAGATGCGCAAAATAGTGCGAGTGTAAACTGCGCAAAATAGTGCGAGTGTAAACTGCGCAAAACAGTGCAATGCGCAAAATAGCGCGAGTGTAAACTGAACAAAACAGTGCGATGCGCAAAAGAGTGCGAGTGATATACTGCACAAAATAGTGCAATACGCAAGAGAGCGCGAGTGATAAACTGCACAAAACACAGCGTTGCGCAACACAGCGTGAGTGGTAAACTACACAAAACAGTGCGATGCGCAAAATAGCGTGAGTGTAAACTGCACAAAACAGTGGGATGCGCAACATATCGCCAGTGTAAACTGCACAAAACCGGGCGATGCACAACAGAGCGCGAGCGATAAACTGCACAAAACAGTGCGATGCGCAACATAGCAGGAGTGTAAACTGCACAAAACAGTGCGATGCGCAAAATAGCGCGAGTGTAAATTGCACAAAATAGTGCGATGCGCAACATAGCGCGAGTGTAAACTGCACAAAATAGTGCGATGCGCAACATAGCGCGAGTGTAAACTGCACAAAACAGTGCGATGCGCAAAATAGCGCAAGTGTAATCTGGACAAAACAGTGCGATGCACAAAAGTGCGCGAGTGATAAATTGCCCAAAACAGTGCGATGCGCAACATAGCGCGAGTGTAAACTGCACAAAACAGTGCGATGTGCAAAGTAGCGCGAGTGTAAACTCCACAAAATAGTGCGATGCACAAAATAGCGTAAGTGTAAGCTGGACAAAACAGTGCGATGCGCAAAAGTGCGCGAGTGATAAACTGCACAAAACAGTGCGATGCGCAAGAGAGCGCGAGTAATAAACTGCACAAAACAGTACGATGCGCAACACAGCGCGAGTGATAAACTGCACAAAACTGTACGATGCACAACACAGCGCGAGTGTAAACTGCACAAAACAGTGCGATGCGCAACACAACGTGAGTGTAAACTGCACAAAACAGCGCGATGCACAAAACTGTGCGAGTGATAAACTGCACAAAACAGTGGGATGCGCAAAATAGTGCGTGTGTAAACTGCACAAAACAGTACGATGTGCAAGATAGCGCGAGTGTAAACTACACAAAACAATGCGATGCGCAACATAGCGCGAGTGTAAACTGCACAAAACAGGGCGATGCGCAACAGAGCGCCAGTGTAAATTGCACAAAACAGTGCGATGCGCAACACACCGCAAGTGATAAGCTGCCCAAAATAGTGTGATGTGCAAGAGAGCGCGACCGATAAACTGCACAAAACAATGCGATGCGCAACACAGCGCGAGTGATAAACTGCACAAAGCAGTGCGTTGCGCAAAACAGCGCGAGTGTAAACTGCACAAAATAGTGCGATGCGCAAAAGAGCGCGAGTGAAAAACTGCACAAAACAGTGCGATGCGCAAAATAACACGAGTGTAAAATGCACTAAACAGTGGGATGCGCAACATAGCGCGAGTGTAAACTGCACAAAACAGTGCGATGCGCAAAATAGCGCGAGTGTAAAGTGGACATAACAGTGCGATGCACAAAAGAGCGCGAGTGATAAACTGCACAAAACAGTGCGATGCGCAACACAGCGCGAGTGATAAACTGCACAAAACAGTGCGCTACGCAAAACAGCGCGAGTGATAAACTGCACAAAACAGTGCGATGCGCAACATAGCAGGAGTGTAAACTGCACAAAACAGTGCGATGCGCAAAATAGCGAGTGTAAACTAGACAAAACAGTGCGATGCGCAAAAGTACGCGAATGATAAACTCCACAAAACAGTGCCATGTGCAAGAGAGCCCGTGTGATAAACTGCACAAAACAGTGCAATACGCAACACGGCACGAGCGATAAAATGTACAAAACAGTGCGATGCACAAAAGAGTGCGAGTGATGAACTATACAAAACAGTGCGATGCGCAAAATAGCGCGAGTTTAAACTGCACAAAACAGTGCGATGCGCAAAATAGCGCGAGTGTAAACTGCACAAAACAGTGCGATGCGCAACATTGCGTGAGTGTAAACTGCACAAAACAGTGCGATGAGCAAAATAGCACGAGTGTAAACAGCACAAAACAGTGCGATGCGCAACATAGCGCGAGTGTAAACTGCACAAAACCGTGTGATGAGCAAAATAGCGCGAGTGACAAACTGCACAAAACAGTGCGAAGTGCAACATAGCGCGAGTGTAAACTGCACAAAACAGTGCGATGCGCAAAATAGCGTGAGTGTAAACAGGACAAAACAGTGCGATCCACAAAAGAGCGCGAGTGACAAACTGCACAAAACAGTGCGATGCGCAAGAGAGCGCGACTGGTAAACTGCGCAAAATAGTGCGATGCGCAACACAGCGCGAGTGATAAACTGCACAAAGCGGTGCGACGCGCAACACAGCGCGAGTGTAAATTGCAAAAAACAGTGCGATGCGCAAAATAGCGCAAGTGCAAACTGCCCAAAACGGTGCGATGCGCAACATAGCGTGAGTGCAAACTGTAAAAAATAGTGCGATGCGCAACTTAGCGCGAGAGTAAACTGCACAAAACAGTGCGATGCGCAAAATAGCGCGAGTGTAAACTGCACAAAATAGTGCGATGCGCAAAATAGCGCGAGGGTAAACTGGACAAAACAATGCGATGCGCAAAAGAGCGCCTGTGATAAACTACACAAAACAGTGCGATGCGCAAACCAGCGCGAGCGTAAACTGCATAAAACAGTGCGAGTGATAAACTGCACAAAATAGTGCGATACGTAAAACAGCGCGAGTGTAAACTGCACAAAACAGTGCGATGCACAAGACAATGCGAAGCGCAAAACAGCGCGAGTGATAAACTGCATAAAACACTGTGATGCGCAAGAGAGCGCGAGTGATAAACGGCACAAAACAGTGCTATGCGCAACACAGTGCGAGTGATAAACTACACAAAACAGTGCGATGCGCAAAACAGCGCGAGTGATAAACTGCACAAAACAGTGCGATGCGCAAAACAGCGCGAGTGTAAACTGCACAAAACAGTGCGATCGCAAAATAGCGCGAGTGTAAACTGCACAAAACAGTGCGATGCGCAACATAGCGCGAGTGTAAACTGCACAAAACCGTGCGATGAGCAAAATAGCGCGAGTGATAAACTGCACAAAACAGTGCGAACCGCAACATAGCGCGAGTGTAAACTGCACAAAAGAGTACGATGCGCAAAATAACGTGAGTGTAAACTGGACAAAACAGTGCGATCCACAAAAGAGCGCGAGTGACAAACTGCACAAAACAGTGCGATGCGCAAGAGAGCGCGACTGGTAAACTGCGCAACATAGTGCGATGCGCAACACAGCGCGAGTGATAAACTGCACAAAGCAGTGCGACGCGCAACACAACGCGAGTGTAAATTGCAAAAAATAGTGCGATGCGGAAAACAGCGCAAGTGTAAACTGCACAAAACAGTGCAATGCGCAAAATAGCGCGAGTGTAAACTGCCCAAAACGGTGCGATGCGCAACATAGCGTGAGTGCAAACTGTACAAAACAGTGCGATCCACAAAAGAGCGCGAGTGTAAACTGCACAAAACAGTGCGACGCGCAAGAGAGCGCGACTGGTAAACTGCGCAACATAGTGCGATGCAAAACACAGCGCGAGTGATAAACTGCACAAAGCAGTGCGACGCGCAACATAGCGCGAGTGTAAACTGCACAAAATGGTGCGATGCGCAACACTGCGCGAGTGATAAGCTGCACAAAATAATGCGATGCGCAAGAGAGCGCGAGTGATAAACTGCACAAAACAGTGCGATGCGCAAAACATCGCGAGTGTAAACTGCACAAAACAGTGCGATGCGCAAAAGAGCGCGGGTGATAAACTGCACAAAACAGTGCAATGCGCAAAATAACGCGAGTGTAAAATGCACAAAACAGTGCGATGCGCAACATAGCGCGAGTGTAAACTGCACAAAACAGTGCGATGTGCAAACTAGCGCGAGTGGAAAGTGGACTAAACAGTGCGATGCGCAAAAGAGCGCGAGTGATAAACTGCACAAAATATTGCGATGCGCAACACAGCGCGAGTGATAAACTACACAAAACCGTACGATGCGCAAAAAAACGCGAGTGATAAACTGCACAAAACAATGCGATGCGCAACATATCAGGAGTGTAAACTGCACAAAACAGTGCGATACGTAAAATAGCGCGACTGTAAACTGGACAAAACAGTGCGATGCGCTACACAGCACGAGTGATAAACTGCAGAACACATTGCAATGCGCAAAAGAGTGCGGGTGATAAACGGTACAAAACAGTGCGATTCGCAAAAGAGCGCGAGTGTAAAATCACAAAACAGTGCGATGCGCAAAATAGCGCGATTGTAAACTGCACAAAACAGTGCGATGCGCAACATAGCGCCAGTGTAAACTGCACAAAACAGTGCGATGCGCAACATAGCGCGAGTGTAAACTGCACAAAACCGTGCCATGAGCAAAATAGCGCGAGTGATAAACTGCACAAAACAGTGCGAACCGCAACATAGCGCGAGTGTAAACTGCACAAAACAGTGCGATCCACAAAAGAGCGCAAGTGACAAACTACACAAAACAGTGCGATGCGCAAGAGAGCGCGACTGGTAAACTGCGCAACATAGTGCGATGCGCAACACAGCGCGAGTGATAAACTGCACAAAGCAGTGCGACGCGGAACACAACGGAGTGTAAATTGCAAAAAATAGTGCGATGCGGAAAACTGCGCAAGTGTAAACTGCACAAAACAGTGCAATGCGCAAAATAGCGGGAGTGTAAACTGCCCAAAACGGTGCGATGCGCAACATAGCGTGAGTGCAAACTGTACAAAACAGTGCGATCCACCAAAGAGCGCGAGTGTAAACTGCACAAAACAGTGCGACGCGCAAGAGAGCGCGACTGGTAAACTGCGCAACATAGTGCGATGCGCAACACAGCGCGAGTGATAAACTGCACAAAGCAGTGCGACACGCAACATAGCGCGAGTGTAAACTGCACAAAACAGTGCGATGCGCAACACTGCGCGAGTGATAAGCTGCACAAAATAATGCGATGCGCAAGAGAGCGCGAATGATAGACTGCACAAAACAGTGCGATGCGCAAAACATCGCGAGTGTAAACTGCACAAAACAGTGCGATGCGCAAAAGAGCGCGGGTGATAAACTGCACAAAACAGTGCTATGCGCAAAATAACGCGAGTGTAAAATGCACAAAACAGTGCGATGCGCAACATAGCGCGAGTGTAAACTGCACAAAACAGTGCGATGTGCAAAATAGCGCGAGTGGAAAGTGGACTAAACAGTGCGATGCGCAAAAGAGCGCGAGTGATAAACTGCACAAAATATTGCGATGCGCAACACAGCGCGAGTGATAAACTACACAAAACCGTACGATGCGCAAAAAAACGCGAGTGATAAACTGCACAAAACAATGCGATGCGCAACATATCAGGAGTGTAAACTGCACAAAACAGTGCGATACGTAAAATAGCGCGACTGTAAACTGGACAAAACAGTGCGATGCGCTACACAGCACGAGTGATAAACTGCAGAACACATTGCAATGCGCAAAAGAGTGCTGGTGATAAACGGTACAAAACAGTGCGATTCGCAAAAGAGCGCTAGTGTAAAATCACAAAATAGTGCGATGCGCAAAATAGCGCGATTGTAAACTGCACAAAACAGTGCGATGCGCAACATAGCGCGAGTGTAAACTGAACAAAACAGTACGACGCGCAACATAGCGCGAGTGTAAATAGCACAAAACTGTGCGATGTGCAAAATAGCGCGAGTGATAAACTGCACAACACAGTGCGATGCGCAACATAGCGCGAGTATAAACTGCACAAAACAGTGCGATGCGTAAAATAGCGCGAGTGTAAACTGGACAAAACAGTGCGATGCGCAAAAGAGCGCGAGTGACAAACTGCACAAAGCAGTGCGATGCGCAGGTGAGCGCTAGTGATAAACTGCACAAAATAGTGCGACGCGCAACACAGCGCGAGTGATAAACTGCACAAAACAGTGCGATGCGCAACACAGCGCGAGTGTAAACTGCAAAAAACAGTGCGATGTGCAAAACAGAGCGAGTGTAAACTGCACAAAATAGTGCGATGCGGAAAACAGCGCGAGCGATAAATTGCACAAAACAGTGCGATGCACAAAATAGCGCGAGTGTAAACTGCACAAAACAGTGCGATGCGCAACATTGCGTGAGTGTAAACTACACAAAACAGTGCGATGCGAAATATAGCACGAGCGTAAACTGCACAAAACAGTGCGATGCGCAAAATAGCGCGAGGGTAAACTGGACAAAACAATGCGATGCGCAAAAGAGCGCCTGTGATAAACTACACAAAACAGGGCGATGCGCAAAACAGCGCGAGCGCAAACTGCATAAAACAGTGCGATGCGCAAAAGGGCGCGAGTGATAAACTCCACAAAACAGTGCGATGCGCAAGACAATGCGAAGCGCAAAACAGCGCAAGAGATAAACTGCACAAAACACTGCATTGCGCAAGAGAGCGCGAGTGATAAACAGCACAAAACAGTGCGATGCGCAAAAGAGCACGAGTGACAAACTGCACAAAACAGTGCGATGCGCAAGTGAGCGCTAGTGATAAACTGCACAAAATAGTGCGATGCGCAACACAGCGCGAGTGATAAACTGCACAAAACAGTGCGATGCGCAACACAGCGCGAGTGTAAACTGCAAAAAACAGTGCGATGTGCAAAACAGCGCGAGTGTAAACTGTACAAAATAGTGCGATGCGGAAAACAGCGCGAGTGATAAATTGCCCAAAATAGTGCGATGCGCAAAATAGCGCGAGTGTAAACTGCACAAAACAGTGCGATGTGCAACATTGCGTGAGTGTAAACTACACAAAACAGTGCGATGCGAAATATAGCGCGAGTGTACACTGCACAAAACAGTGCGATGCGCAAAATAGCGCGAGTGTACACTACACAAAATGGTGCGATGCGCAAAATAGCGCGAGGGTAAACTGGACAAAACAATGCGATGCGCAAAAGAGCGCCTGTGATAAACTACACAAAACAGGGCGATGCGCAAAACAGCGCGAGCGTAACCTGCATAAAACAGTGCGATGCGCAAAATAGCGCGAGTGATAAACTGCAGAAAATAGTGCGATGCGCAAGACAGTGCGAAGCGCAAAACAGCGGGAGTGATAAACTGCACAAAACACTGCGTTGCGCAAGAGAGCGCGAGTGATAACCTACACAAAACAGTGCGATGCGCAAAATGGCGCGAGTGATAAACTGCACAAAACAGTGCGATGCGCAAAATAGCGGGAGTGTAAACTGCACAAAACAGCGCGATGCGCAGAAGAGCGCGAGTGTAAAGTGGATAAAACAGTGCGATGCGCAAAAGAGCGCGAGTGATAAACTGCACAAAACAGTGCGATGCGCAACACTGTGCAAGTGAGAAACTGCACAAAACAGTGCGATGCGCAAAAGAGCGCGAGTGATAAACTGCACAAAACAGTGGGATGCCCAAACAGCGCGAGTGTAAACTGCACAAAACAGTGCGATGCGCAAAACAGCGCGAGTGATAAACTGTACAAAACAGTGCGATGCGCACAATAGTGCGAGTGTAAACTGCGCAAAACAGAGCGATCCGCAGCACAGTGCCAATGTAAATGGCACAAAACAATGCGATGCGCAAAATAGCATCAGTGTAAACTGTACAAAACAGTGCGATGCGCAACATAGCGCAAGTGTAAACTACACAAAACAGTGCGATGCGCAAAATAACGCGAGTGATAAACTGCACAAAACAGTGCGATGCGCAACATAGCGCGAGTGTAAACTGCACAAAACAGTGAGATGCGCAAAATAGTGCGAGTGTAAACTGCGCAAAATAGTGCGATACGTAAAACAGCGCGAGTGTAAACTGCACAAAACAGTGCGATGCACAAGACAATGCGAAGCGCAAAACAGCGCGAGTGATAAACTGCATAAAACACTGTGATGCGCAAGAGAGCGCGAGTGATAAACGGCACAAAACAGTGCTATGCGCAACACAGTGCGAGTGATAAACTACACAAAACAGTGCGATGCGCAAAACAGCGCGAGTGATAAACTGCACAAAACAGTGCGATGCGCAAAACAGCGCGAGTGTAAACTGCACAAAACAGTGCGATCGCAAAATAGCGCGAGTGTAAACTGCACAAAACAGTGCGATGCGCAACATAGCGCGAGTGTAAACTGCACAAAACCGTGCGATGAGCAAAATAGCGCGAGTGATAAACTGCACAAAACAGTGCGAAACGCAACATAGCGCGAGTGTAAACTGCACAAAATAGTACGATGCGCAAAATAACGTGAGTGTAAACTGGACAAAACAGTGCGATCCACAAAAGAGCGCGAGTGACAAACTGCACAAAACAGTGCGATGCGCAAGAGAGCGCGACTGGTAAACTGTGCAACATAGTGCGATGCGCAACACAGCGCGAGTGATAAACTGCACAAAGCAGTGCGACGCGCAACACAACGCGAGTGTAAATTGCAAAAAATAGTGCGATGCGGAAAACAGCGCAAGTGTAAACTGCACAAAACAGTGCAATGCGCAAAATAGCGCGAGTGTAAACTGCCCAAAACGGTGCGATGCGCAACATAGCGTGAGTGCAAACTGTACAAAACAGTGCGATCCACAAAAGAGCGCGAGTGTAAACTGCACAAAACAGTGCGACGCGCAAGAGACCGCGACTGGTAAACTGCGCAACATAGTGCGATGCAAAACACAGCGCGAGTGATAAACTGCACAAAGCAGTGCGACGCGCAACATAGCGCGAGTGTAAACTGCACAAAATGGTGCGATGCGCAACACTGCGCGAGTGATAAGCTGCACAAAATAATGCGATGCGCAAGAGAGCGCGAGTGATAAACTGCACAAAACAGTGCGATGCGCAAAACATTGCGAGTGTAAACTGCACAAAACAGTGCGATGCGTAAAAGAGCGCGGGTGATAAACTGCACAAAACAGTGCAATGCGCAAAATAACGCGAGTGTAAAATGCACAAAACAGTGCGATGCGCAACATAGCGCGAGTGTAAACTGCACAAAACAGTGCGATGTGCAAAATAGCGCAAGTGGAAAGTGGACTAAACAGTGCGATGCGCAAAAGAGCGCGAGTGATAAACTGCACAAAATATTGCGATGCGCAACACAGCGCGAGTGATAAACTACACAAAACCGTACGATGCGCAAAAAAACGCGAGTGATAAACTGCACAAAACAATGCGATGCGCAACATATCAGGAGTGTAAACTGCACAAAACAGTGCGATACGTAAAATAGCGCGACTGTAAACTGGACAAAACAGTGCGATGCGCTACACATCACGAGTGATAAACTGCAGAACACATTGCAATGCGCAAAAGAGTGCGGGTGATAAACGGTACAAAACAGTGCGATTCGCAAAAGAGCGCGAGTGTAAAATCACAAAACAGTGCGATGCACAAAATAGCGCGATTGTAAACTGCACAAAACAGTGCGATGCGCAACATAGCGCGAGTGTAAATTGAACAAAACAGTGCGATGCGCAACATAGCGCGAGTGTAAACAGCACAAAACTGTGCGATGTGCAAAATAGCGCGAGTGATAAACTGCACAACACAGTGCGATGCGCAACATAGCGCGAGTATAAACTGCACAAAACAGTGCGATGCGTAAAATAGCGAGAGTGTAAACTAGACAAAACAGTGCGATGCGCAAAAGAGCGCGAGTGACAAACTGCACAAAACAGTGCGATGCGCAGGTGAGCGCTAGTGATAAACTGCACAAATTAGTGCGACGCGCAACACAGCGCGAGTGATAAACTGCGCAAAACAGTGCGATGCGCAACACAGCGCGAGTGTAAACTGCAAAAAACAGTGCGATGTGCAAAACAGAGCGAGTGTAAACTGCACAAAATAGTGCGATGCGGAAAACAGCGCGAGCGATAAATTGCACAAAACAGTGCGATGCACAAAATAGCGCGAGTGTCAACTGCACAAAACAGTGCGATGCGCAACATTGCGTGAGTGTAAACTACACAAAACAGTGCGATGCGAAATATAGCGCGAGCGTAAACTGCACAAAACAGTGCGATGCGCAAAATAGCGCGAGTGTAAACTACCCAAAATGCTGCGATGTGCAAAATAGCGCGAGGGTAAACTGGACAAAACAATGCGATGCGCAAAAGAGCGCCTGTGATAAACTACACAAAACAGGGCGTTGCGCAAAACAGCGCGAGCGTAAACTGCATAAAACAGTGCGATGCGCAAAAGAGCGCGAGTGATAAACTGCAAAAAACAGTGCGATGCGCAAGACAATGCGAAGCGCAAAACAGCGCAAGCGATAAACTGCACAAAACACTGCATTGCGCAAGAGAGCGCGAGTGATAAACTGCACAAAATAGTGCGATGCGCAACGTAGCGCGAGTATAAACTGCACAAAACAGTGCGATGCGTAAAATAGCGCGAGTGTAAACTGGACAAAACAGTGCGATGCGCAAAAGAGAGCGAGTGACAAACTGCACAAAACAGTGCGATGCGCAAGTGAGCGCTAGTGATAAACTGCACAAAATAGTGCGATGCGCAACACAGCGCGAGTGATAAACTGCACAAAACAGTGCAATGCGCAACACAGCGCGAGTGTAAACTGCAAAAAACAGTGCGATGTGCAAAACAGCGCGAGTGTAAACTGTACAAAATAGTGCGATGCGGAAAACAGCACGAGTGATAAATTGCACAAAATAGTGCGATGCGCAAAATAGCGCGAGTGTAAACTGCACAAAACAGTGCGATGTGCAACATTGCGTGAGTGTAAACTACACAAAACAGTGCGATGCGAAATATAGCGCGAGTGTACACTGCACAAAACAGTGCGATGCGCAAAATAGCGCGAGTGTACACTACACAAAATGGTGCGATGCGCAAAATAGCGCGAGGGTAAACTGGACAAAACAATGCGATGCGCAAAAGAGCGCCTGTGATAAACTACACAAAACAGGGCGATGCGCAAAACAGCGCGAGCGTAACCTGCATAAAACAGTGCGATGCGCAAAATAGCGCGAGTGATAAACTGCACAAAACAGTGCGATGCGCAAGACAGTGCGAAGCGCAAAACAGCGCGAGTGATAAACTGCACAAAACACTGCGTTGCGCAAGAGAGCGCGAGTGATAACCTACACAAAACAGTGCGATCCGTAAAATGGCGCGAGTGATAAACTGCACAAAACAGTGCGATGTGCAAAATAGCGGGAGTGTAAACTGCACAAAACAGCACGATGCGCAGAAGAGCGCGAGTGTAAAGTGGATAAAACAGTGCGATGCGCAAAAGAGCGCGAGTGATAAACTGCACAAAACAGCGCGATGCGCAACACTGTGCAAGTGAGAAACTGCACAAAACAGTGCGATGCGCAAAACAGCGCGAGTGATAAACTGCACAAAACAGTGCGATGTCCAAACAGCGCGAGTGTAAACTGCACAAAACAGTGCGATGCGTAAAACAGCGCGAGTGATAAACTGTACAAAACAGTGCGATGCGCAAAATAGTGCAAGTGTAAACTGCGCAAAACAGAGCGATCCGCAACACAGTGCCAATGTAAATGGCACAAAACAATGCGATGCGCAAAATAGCATCAGTGTAAACTGTACAAAACAGTGCGATGCGCAACATAGCGCAAGTGTAAACTACACAAAACAGTGCGATGCGCAAAATAACGCGAGTGATAAACTGCACAAAACAGTGCGATGCGCAACATAGCGCGAGTGTAAACTGCAAAAAACAGTGAGATGCGCAAAATAGTGCGAGTGTAAACTGCGCAAAACAGTGCAATGCGCAAAATAGCGCGAGTGTAAACTGAACAAAACAGTGCGATGCGCAAAAGAGTGCGAGTGATATACTGCACAAAATAGTGCAATACGCAAGAGAGCGCGAGTGATCAACTGCACAAAACACAGCGTTGCGCAACACAGCGTGAGTGGTAAACTACACAAAACAGTGCGATGCGCAAAATAGCGTGAGTGTAAACTGCACAAAACAGTGCGATGCGCAACATATCGCCAGTGTAAACTGCACAAAACCGGGCGATGCACAGCAGAGCGCGAGTGTAAACTGCACAAAATAGTGCGATGCGCAACACAGCGGGAGTGATAAACTGCACAAAACTGTGCGATGCGCAAAACAGCGCGAGTGTAAGCTGCACAAAACAGTGCGATGCGCAAAAGAGCACGAGTGATAAACTGCACAAAACAGTGCGATGCGCAAAATGACGCGAGTGCAAAATGCACAAAACAGTGCGATGCGCAACATAGCGCGAGTGTAAAATGCAGAAAACAGTGCGATGCGCAAAAGAGCGCGAGTGATAAACTGTACAAAATAGTACGATGCGCAACACAGTGCGAGTGATAAACTGCACAAAACAGTACGATGCGCAAAACAGCGCGAGCGATAAACTGCACAAAACAGTGCGATGCGCAACATAGCAGGAGTGTAAACTGCACAAAACAGTGCGATGCGCAAAATAGCGCGAGTGTAAATTGCACAAAATAGTGCGATGTGCAACATAGCGCGAGTGTAAACTGCACAAAATAGTGCGATGCGCAACATAGCACGAGCGTAAACTGCACAAAACAGTGCGATGCGCAAAATAGCGCAAGTGTAATCTGGACAAAACAGTGCGATGCACAAAAGTGCGCGAGTGATAAATTGCCCAAAACAGTGCGATGCGCAACATAGCGCGAGTGTAAACTGCCCAAAACAGTGCGATGTGCAAAGTAGCGCGAGTGTAAACTCCACAAAATAGTGCGATGCACAAAATAGCGTAAGTGTAAGCTGGACAAAACAGTGCGATGCGCAAAAGTGCGCGAGTGATAAACTGCACAAAACAGTGCGATGCGCAAGAGAGCGCGAGTGATAAACTGCACAAAACAGTGCGATGCGCAACACAGCGCGAGTGATAAACTGCTCAAAACTGTACGATGCGCAACACAGCGCGAGTGTAAACTGCACAAAACAGTGCGATGCGCAAAACTGCGCGAGTGATAAACTGCACAAAACAGTGCGATGCGCAACACAACGTGAGTGTAAACTGCACAAAACAGTGCGATGCACAAAACTGTGCGAGTGATAAACTGCACAAAACAGTGGGATGCGCAAAATAGTGCGTGTGTAAACTACACAAAACAGTGCGATGTGCAAGATAGCGCGAGTGTAAACTACACAAAACAATGCGATGCGCAGCATAGCGCGAGTGTAAACCGCACAAAACAGTGCGATGCGCAACACAGCGCAAGTGATAAGCTGCCTAAAATAGTGTGATGCGCAAGAGAGCGCGACTGATAAACTGCACAAAACAATGCGATGCGCAACACAGCGCGAGTGATAAACTGCACAAAGCAGTGCGTTGCGCAAAACAGCGCGAGTGTAAACTGCACAAAATAGTGCGATGCGCAAAATAGCGCGAGTGAAAAACTGCACAAAACAGTGCGATGCGCAAAATAACACGAGTGTAAAATGCACAAAACAGTGTGATGCGCAACATAGCGCGAGTGTAAACTGCACAAAACAGTGCGATGCACAAAATAGCGCGAGTGTAAAGTGGACATAACAGTGCGATGCACAAAAGAGCACGAGTGATAAACTGCACAAAACAGTGCGATGCGCAACACAGCGCGAGTGATAAACTGCACAAAACAGTGCGCTACGCAAAACAGCGCGAGTGATAAACTGCACAAAACAGTGCGATGCGCAACATAGCAGGAGTGTAAACTGCACAAAACAGTGCGATGCACAAAATAGCGAGTGTAAACTAGACAAAACAGTGCGATGCGCAAAAGTACGCGAATGATAAACTCCACAAAACAGTAGTGCGTGTTTAAACTGCACAAAACAGTGCGATGTGCAAGATAGCGCGAGTGTAAACTACACAAAACAATGCGATGCGCAACATAGCACGAGTGTAAACTGCACAAAACAGGGCGATGCGCAACAGAGCGCGAGTGTAAACTACACAAAACAATGCGATGCGCAACACAGCGCGAGTGATAAGCTGCCCAAAATAGTGTGATGCGCAAGAGAGTGCGACTGATAAACTGCACAAAACAATGCGATGCGCAACACAGCGCGAGTGATAAACTGCACAAAGCAGTGCGTTGCGCAAAACAGCGCGAGTGTAAACTGCACAAAACAGTGCGATGCGCAACACAGCACGAGTGATAAACTGCACAAAACAGTGCGCTGCGATAAACAGCGCGAGTGATAAACTGCACAAAACAGTGCGATGCGCAACATAGCAGGAGTGTAAACTGCACAAAACAGTGCGATGCGCAAAATAGCGAGTGTAAACTAGACAAAACAGTGCGATGCGCAAAAGTACGCGAATGATAAACTCCACAAAACAGTGCGATGTGCAAGAGAGCCCGTGTGATAAACTGCACAAAACAGTGCAATACGCAACACAGCACGAGTGATAAAATGTACAAAACAGTGCGATGCACAAAATAGCGCGAGTGTAAACTGCACAAAACAGTGCGATGCGCAAAATAGCGCGAGTGTAAACTGCACAAAACTGTGCGATGCGCAACACTGCGTGAGTGTAAACTGCACAAAATAGTGCTATGAGCAAAATAGCACGAGTGTAAACTGCACAAAACAGTGCGATGCGCCACATAGCGCGAGTGTAAACTGCACAAAACAGTGCGATGGGCAACACTGCGTGAGTGTAAACTGCACAAAATAGTGCGATGAGCAAAATAGCACGAGTGTAAACTGCACAAAACAGTGCGATGCGCAACATAGCGCGAGTGTAAACTGCACAAAACCGTGCGATGAGCAAAATAACGCGAGTGATAAACTGCACAAAACAGTGCGAAGCGCAACATAGTGCGAGTGTAAACTGCACAAAACAGTGCGATGCGCAAAATAGCGTGAGTGTAAACTGGACAAAACAGTGCGATCCACAAAAGAGCGCGAGTGACAAACTGCACAAAACAGTGCGATGCGCAAGAGAGCGCGACTGGTAAACTGCGCAACATAGTGCGATGCGCAACACAGCGCGAGTGATAAACTGCACAAAGCAGTGCGACGCGCAACACAGGGCGAGTGTAAATTGCAAAAAATAGTGCGATGCGAAAAACAGCGCAAGTGTAAACTGCACAAAACAGTGCGATGCGCAAAATAGCACGAGTGTAAACTGCCCAAAACGGTGCGATGCGCAACATAGCGTGAGTGCAAACTGTACAAAACAGTGCGATGCGCAACTTAGGGCGAGTGTAAACTGCACAAAACAGTGCGATGCGCAAAATAGCGCGAGTGTAAACTACACAAAATAGTGCGATGCGCAAAATAGCGCGAGGGTAAACTGGACAAAACAATGCGATGCGCAAAAGAGCGCCTGTGATAAACTACACAAAACAGTGCGATGCGCAAACCAGCGCGAGCGTAAACTACATAAAACAATGCGATGCGCAAAACAGCGCGAGTGATAAACTGCACAAAACAGTGCGGTACGCAAAACAGCGCGAGTGTAACCTGCACAAAACAGTGCGATGCACAAGACAATGCGATGCGCAAAACAGCGCGAGGGATAAACTGCGTAAAACACTGTGATGCGCAAGAGAGCGCGAGTGATAAACAGCACAAAACATTGCTATGCGCAACACAGTGCGAGTGATAAACTACAAAAACAGTGCGATGCGCAAAACAGCGCGAGTGATAAACTGCACAAAACAGTGCGATGCGCAAAACAGCGCGAGTGTAAACTGCACAAAACAGTGCGATGCGCAAAACAGCGCGAGTGATAAACTTTACAGAATGGTGCGATGCGCAAAATGGCGCGAGTGTAAACTGCGCAAAACTGTGCGATCCGCAACATAGCGCCAGTGTAAACGGCACAAAACAATGCGATGCGCAAAATAGCGTGAGTGTAAACTGTACAAAACAGTGCGATGCGCAACATAGCGCAAGTGTAAACTACACAAAACAGTGTGATGCGCAAAATAGCGCGAGTGATAAACTGTACAAAACAGAGCGATGTGCAACCTAGCGGGAGTGTAAACTGCACAAAACAATGCGATGCGCAAAATAGTGCAAGTGTAAACTGCACAAAACAGTGCGATGCACAAAATAGCGCGAGTGTAAACTGGACAAAACAGTGCGATGCGCAAAAGAGCGTGAGTGATAAACTGCACAAAACAGTGCGATACGCAAGAGAGCGCGAGTGATAAACTGCACAAAACAGTGCGTTGCGCAACACAGCGCGAGTGGTAAACTACACAAAACAGTGCGATGCGCAAAACAGCGCGAGTGTAAACTGCGCAAAACAGTGCGATGCGCAACATAGCGCGAGTGTAAACTGCACAAAACATGGCGATGCGCAACAAAGCACGAGTGTAGACTGCGCAAAATAGTGCGATGCGTAACACAGCGCGAGTGATAAGCTCCACAAAATAGTGCGATGCGCAAGGGAGCGCGAGTGATAAACTGCACAAAATAGTGCAATGCGCAACACAGCGCGAGTTATAAACTGCACAAGGCAGTGCGATGCGCAAAACAGTGCGAGTGTAAACTGCACAAAACAGTGCGATGCGGAAAACAGCGCAAGTGATAAACTGCACAAAACAGTGCGATGCGCAAAATAGCGCGAGTGTAAACTGCACAAAACAATGGTTGCGCAACATAGCGCGAGTGTAAACTGCACAAAACAGTGCGATGCGCAACAGACCGCGAGTGTGAACTACACAAAATAGTGCGATGCGCAACACAGCGCGAGTGATAAACTGCACAAAAGAGTGCGATGCGCAAGAGAGCGCGAGTGATAAACTGCAAAAAAATAGTGCAATGCGCAACACAACGCGAGTGATAAACGACACAAAACAGTGCGATGCGCAACACAGCACGAGTGTAAACTGCACAAAACAGTGCGATGCGCAAAAGAGCGTGAGTGATAAACTGCACAAAACAGTGTGATGCGCAAAATAGCGCGAGTGTAAACTGCACAAAACAGTGCGATGCGCAACATAGCGCGAGTGTAAACTATACAAAACGTAATGCATCATGCATTAGAAATGGTAAGTAAACACCATAATTACAAGTGCGTTTGAATAAGTATCCGAGTTTTCGAACCGTAATACATTACAAATGGTTAGTAAACACCATAATTAAATATCAGCCGCCATGTAAGAGGGTCCGAATAAGCATCCGAGTGTTCGAACCATATTGCATTAGAAATGGTAAGTAAACACCCCCATTACATATCTGCCAACATGCAAAAGGGTCCGAATAAGTATCCAAGTGTTCGAACCATAATCCATTAGAAATGGTAAGTAAAAACCATAATTACATATCTTCCATCTTGCAAGAGGGTCCGAATAAGTGTCCTAGTGTTGGAACCCTAATGCATGAGAAATGGTACCTAAACACCATAATTACATATCTGCCATCATGCAAAAGGGTCTGAATAAATGTCCAAGTTTTCGAACCCTAATGGATGAGAAATGGTAAGTAAACACCGTAACTACATATCTGCCATCCTACAAGAGGGTCCAAATAAGTGTCCGAGTGTTCGAACCCTAATTCATGAGCAATGGTAAGTAAACACCATAATTACATATCTGCCATCATAGAAGAGGGTCCGTATATGTGTCTGAGTGTTTGAACCATAATGCAATAGAAATGGTAAGTAAACCCCATAATTACATATCTGTCATCGTGCAAGAGGGCCCTAATAAGTGTCCGAGTGTTCGAACCCTAATGCTTGAGAAATGATAAGTAAACACCACAATTACATATATTCCATTATGCAAGAGGGTCTGAATAAGTGTCCGAGTGTTCGAACCCTAATGCATCAGAAATGGTATGTAAACACCATAATTACATATCTTCCATCATGCAAGAGGGCCCGAATAAGTGTCTAAGTGTTCGAACCCTAATGCATTAGAAATGGTAAGTATACACCATAATTACATATCGGCCATTATGCAAGAGGGTCCGAATAAGTGTCCGAATGTTCAAACCATAATGCAATTGAAATGGTATGTAAACACCATAATTACATATCTGCCACCATGCAAGAGGGTCCGAATAAGTGTCCGAGTGTTTGACCCGTATTGCATTAGAAATGGTAAGTAAACACCATAATTATATATCTGCCATCATGTAAGAGGTCCGAATAGGGGTCCGAGTGTTCCAACCATATTGCATTGGAAATGGTAAGCAAACACCATAATTACATATCTGCCATCATGCAAGAGGGTCCGAATAAGTGTCCGAATGTTCGAACTCTGATGCATGAGAAATGGTAAGTAAACACCATAATTACATATCTGCCATCATGCAAAAGGGTCCAAACAAGTGTCCGAGTGTTCGAACCCTAATGCATGAGAAATGGTAAATAAACACCATAATTACATAGCAGCCATCTTGCAAGAGGGCTTGAATAAGTGTCCGAGTATTCGAACCCTAATGCATGAGAAATGGTAAGTAAACGTCATAATTACATATATGCCATCATGCAAGAGGGTCCGAATAAGTGTCCGAGTTTTCAAACACTAATGCATGAGAATTGGTAAGTAAACACCATAATTACATATTTACCATCATGCAAGGGAGTTCGAATAAGTGTCTGAGTGTTCAAACCCAAATGCATTAGAATTGAAAAGTAAACACCATCATTACATATCTGCCATCACGCAAGAGTGTCCGAATAAGTGTTCGAGTGTTCGAACCATAATACATTAGAAATGGTAAGTGAACAGCATAATTATATATCGTCCCCCATGCAAGAGGGTCCGAATAAGTGTCCGAGTGTTCAAACCGTAGTGCATGAGAAATGATAAGTAAACACCATAAATACATATCTGCCATCATGTAATTGGGCCCGAATAAGTGTCCGACTATTCGAACCCTAATGCATGAGAAATGGTAAGTAAACACCATAATTACATATCTGCCATCATGTAAGAGGGTCCGAATAAGTGTCCGAGTGTTCGAACCCTAATGCATGAGCAATCGTAAGTAAACACCATAATTACATATCTGTCATCATGCAAGAGTGTCCGAATAAGTGTCCAAGTGTTCGACCCATAATGAATTAGAAATGGTAAGTAAACAACATAATTACATATCTGCCAGCAGACAAGAGGGTGCAAATAAGTGTCTGAGTGTTCGAACCGTAATGCATGATAAATGATAAGTAAACACCATAATTACATATCTGCCATCATGCAAGAGGTCCGAATAAGTGTCCGAGTGTTCGAACTCTAATGCATAAGAAATGGTAAGTTAATACCGTAAATACATATCTGCCATCATGAAAGAGGGTCCGAATTAGTGTCCGAGTGTTCGAACCCTAATGCATGAGAAATGGTAAGTAAACGCCTTAATTACATATCTGCCATCATGCAAGATGGTCCGAATAAATGTCCGAGTGTTCGAACCCTAATGCAAGAGAAATGGTAAGTGTAACAGGCCCGCGAGGGACCTCGCTACAGTTCGGACTCGATTTTGTTGCGGTTCTAAATCTGAACCAAAGAGTCCAACTCTGGCAAATCGTTTTGAAGAAAAACAGATTTTTTGAAAGAAGTGCCAAACATGGACTGCTTTGCCAGATAACAGAGTCGCCACCTAAATATTTTTAAAATGGGAAATTTAGGAAACCCTGACTCGGTGCCAAAGGCCACGTGTCCGTCATCACCAAAGTTGCCTCGGCTCGGGAACTTGGGTACGATTGGGGAAGGTCACATCGTGAGCACCCCCGCTCGCCCGGTCAAAGACCGGCCTCTACTAACCATGATATCTGCTTTTGAAAACATTGTATGCTCTTATTCCGGTTATTAGCCTAGGTTTACTATGTGATGCTCGCAGCAAACAAGTATAGACTGGGCCGTCTGAATTGGAACAAAACGTTTCATGTTTGTTTGTTTGAAAATGGTGTGATGGTGCTACCCGCAGGTAGGCTAAAATACGGATTTGCCACCCTCAGGTGGGCTTAGAAAACATGATTTTGCCACTATCTAGTGGGCTTAAAACAAACAGTCAATGTATTGTCCCAATCCAAATAACCCAACCTCCACCCACAGGCATTCAAGGCAGTTATATCACATAAGCAAATAGCCTCATGGTAAGCATGCTATCATGGCAGCACTCACACGCATGCAAGGATGCTAAAGCATAAAACTCACCGAGTACTCCAAGCCAAAACAGAAACTATATTAGAAATCATGCATGATCCTAAGTATATAGAAATGCCTAATGCAACACATGCAAAATGCAACTATAGCAGGCTCGGCTATTCTAAACATGGTATGTGAAATGTTACAACTAACATGTGTTCAACTTGGAATTGAAATACGATGCAGTTTGTATGATGCGCCGAGCCCGGTGCGTGCAAAACAGATGAATGATGCAAACATGCTGTCATGCTGTATGCTAATTGAAATATGCCCTATATCTAACCATTGTAAGCAGGTAAATAAAAGGGAGAAAGACGTGGGGTTGGAAGACATACATCACACTCACCCACACTTATTACAATTATGCCCTCGCGCAGAGGGTCCGAATAAATATACAATCCGAATAAAAGAATATTACAGTTCGAAATATTACAGTCCAAATAATATACAAATTCCTAATTAATTAACAAATTAACTAAGAAAATAAATAAACTGGCATGCAAGCCAGGGACTGCCTTGATTCTGATGTATGTTGTATGTTGGACTGCCTCTGGCGGAAATCCACTGGGATGCCCCAATTAGCCTCTGTTTGCATTTTTCTCGAAATGCGTGCCGGACTCCGAAAAAGTAGTTGATTCTTGATTTTGCTGCAACAGAGAGCAGGAAAAGGGCATGGCAATGTATTTCACAAATACATGCATGCCTCGATCCTCGTGCCACCAATCACGCATACCGATGCATGATGGCCGAGGAGTCGGATTGCACAACTCAATATCGGATGAATGCAGATGAATGCTACAACAAAACCTAGCTCCATCATGGGTAATCCGGAGTGTCGGTGACTGGGGAATTGAGACACGTTCCGTCACTCGGAGTACAAAACGCGCCTCGTTTCCCGTGCAATATGCATGATATGCATGAAATGCAACTAAGATACAACCTAGTATGCACAATGCGGATGAAAATGAAGATGCCTCGAAATGCGTGCACACCGGCACGCAAACCGAGGAATACGGAATGACATGCGAAATGCAATGATGGGCTTATACCAACATGAGGGAGCCTCAGCCACACTCATATAGGATGCCGGAATGATAAAAAAGAGGTGCCTCGAAATGCGTGCCCGTGGACACGCATACCGAGAAAATTCATGAATGCAATCTAAGATACAACCTGGTATGCACTATACTGAGAAAATGAGATGAAAATGAGATGCCTCGAAAAGCGTGCACGCGGGCACGCAAACCGAGGCCATGATGTGAGATGCGAATCGGATAAAACCGAAGTGCCTCGAAATGCGTGCACACGGGCGCGCAAACCGAGGCCATGATGTGAGATGCGAATCGGATAAAACCGAAGTGCCTCGAAATACGTGCACACGGGCGCGCAAACCGAGGCGATGATGTGAGATACAAATCGGATAAAACCGAAGTGCCTCGAAATGCGTGCCCTCAGGCGCGCAAACCGAGGCGATGATATGACATGCGAAAATCGGATAAAACAAAGTGCCTCGAAATGCGTGCACACGGGTACGCATACTGAGGCGATGATGAAATGGAAATCGGATAAAACCGAAGTGCCTCGAAATGCGTGCACACGGGCACGCATACCGAGGCGGAGATGAAATGCAAATCGGATAAAATCGAAGTGCCTCGAAATGCGTGCACACGGGCACGCATACCGAGGCGGAGATGTTAAAATGCAAATCGGATAAAACCGAAGTGCCTCGAAGTGCGTGCACACGGGCACGCAAACCGAGGCGATGCTAAAATGAAATGAAATGGCATACGGAATGCAAATTGGGCTTACGCCAACATGAGAGGACCTCAGCCGCACTCACATAAGCTGCCGTCGGATGAAAATGAAGTGCCTCGAAATGCGTGCACACGGGCACGCAAACCGAGGCGAAGGCATACACAATGCCATGACATGGAAAATGCAGATTGGGCTTACACTAACATGAGAGGACCTCAGCCGCATTCACATAAGCTGCCGGCGGATAAAAAAATGAAGTGCCTCAAAATGCGTGCACACGGGCACACAAACCGAGGCAATGGCATACAAGCATGAAAATGCAAATTGGGCTTACGCCAACATGAGAGGGCCTCAACCACACTCACATAGGCTGCCGTCGGATAAAACGAGGCTGCCTCGAAATGCGCGCACACAGGCACGCAAATCGAGGCGAGGCTCTAAAGCACCAAAATGACATGCGAATGAGATGTGGCAAATGGTATAAGGAAGATGCAAAATTCAGCAACTAAAATAATGCAAAAACAGCCCCCAAATTATGATAAAATTGCAACCGATGCCCAAAATGCGATGAAATGCACCCGAAATGGCCTACAGCCCTATTAAACATACAGAATATGGACATGGAATGCAAAACAGTGGCAAGGCAGCCCCTAAACTAGCATTTTATCAGCACAAAGCAAGGCCGAATAATGCTCACAAGTATGGAAACAAAAGCTTGCAAAAATATGGTAAAAGAGGGGAATTACAAAGCAAGTGATATGTACAATGCTCAAACCCAAAAAATCAGTTCTACAACATTTGAGAGGGACTAAAAATATGCATTTTTACAGAAGATGAGATCCCCAAATTCAGTGCGTAGATATACTATACATAGCATGCAAAATAAGGGCCAAAAGAGGGTTATAAAGAGAGGTACCAAATGGATGCGCCAAACCAGAAAAGACCCTTAATAAAACTTGAAGAATAGCCCAAAACAAGACATTTTCTAAGCCTGATGAAGGCTGAAATAAGAGGCTAAGATGGCCTAAACAAGCATGCAATTTTACGGTAAATAAGATGGATTTCAAAGTAAGTGCCAAAAATATCCACCAAATGGCTTAAGGCCCTTAACAAAGAAAGACAAGGAGACAAAAATAAGGCTCTTTCTAAGCCTGATAAAGGCTGAAATCCGGAGCCAAATAAGTCTAACAAATCATGCAAAACATGACCAAAGAGAGATACAAAGAGAGGCCATTCATGGAGACACCAAACAAGATTGGTCCCTTCTACAATGTTGTAGAGGGACACAAAATAGGCTCAAAATAAGTTTATAGCATGCTCAAAAAAAAAAAATGCATATAAGCTAAAAAAGGCATGCAAGTTTACGGTAATTTGGAGGATTTACAAAGGAGATGCATGATAGAGTCACCAAACATGGTTGAGCCCTTCTTCAATGTTGAAGAGGGGCTCAAAATAGGCCCAAAATCAGTTTATTGCAGGCTCGAACACAGATCACACATAGGCCAAATATTCAATGCAAAATATTGACATATAAGATGATATTGAAACAAGTACCAAATGGGGCTCTCAAATGGGGTTGAGCCCTTAATCAAACATGTAGAATAGCTCAAAATAAGGCCCCTTTCAGTTAGGGCCGGAGCTCAAAACAGTGAGCAAGTGGGCTAAGAAATTGGTGCAAGAATGAGCTAGAAAAGAGGGAAAGTGAACTTACCCTTGAAGACCAATACTTTGACTACTTCTTGGACCAACTTTGATGACTTCAAGCTTCTGGAATCCCTCCCTTGCTGCTGGAAATGGAGTGGTGATGATAGAGCTTGAAGATGATGAAGAAAATGGGAGCAAACTTGGATGTTTGAAGCTTGGAAATGGAGAGGGAGAGGAGCCGTGTGTATGGAGCTCCCAAAGGGTTTCTCTAACCCTCTCCCCCAGCTGGAAGCTGCTGGTTTTATGGCCAAAAAGGTGGAAATATCTTTCCCCAAATATCTAGATATTTTGAGGGCGAAATATCTAGATATTTTGAGGGCAAAAGAAAAAGATTTTGTTCGGCCACGAAGTGGGCATCTGAGACTGCAGTGTTCCTCGGAATGATGAAACAGAGGTACCTGCCAAAATTGAACAAAAACTAATGCAGAACGAAAGCTCGGGGACCAAAACCGCGCGGGGTCCCGAAAATGGGCTGTAGGCACCGGAAGTGGTGTTCGGCTGCGAAGTGGGTCTTAGAGACCCCAGTGTCCCTCGGAAGGACCAAACAGAGGTCTCTGCCAAAAACCGGAGAAAACGGATGCGAAATGAATGCTCGGGACCAAAACCGCGCAGTTTGGGGTCCCGAAAACAGGCTGCCGGGCACCGGAAGTGGTGTTCGGCTACGAAGTGGGTATCAAAGGCCCCAGTGTTCCGCGGAATGCTAAAATAGAGGTCTCTGCCAAAAACCAGAGAAAACGGATGCGAAATGAATGCTCGGGACCAAAACCGCGCAGTTTGGGGTCCCGAAAACAGGCTGCCGGGCACCGGAAGTGGTGTTCGGCTACGAAGTGGGTATCAAAGGCCCCAGTGTCCCTCATTATGCTAAAACAGAGGCACTTACCAAAAATCGGAGAAATCGGAGATGGTTGGGCGGTCCCGAACCGAGGCACACGGCCTGATGGTCCCGAAAACCAGGAACCGGGCTCCGAAATGGGCAAAATGGCCTACGGCCACAAAACGTAGCCTACGGCCACTGAGAGATAGTCTACGGGACCACTCCCTCCCCTCAGGAAAGAAAACAGAGAAAACCGAGCCTGGTTCGCAAACCGAGACAAGGCACAGAAGAGAGTTCGGAAGTCCGGAGGCAGGGCGCACGGCCGCGACTCTGAGACTTCTGAACGAGCACAGTAGGCAATATCACCGAGCGCTCAATCGGTGACATCTGAGTCTTAAGGTCGGTCAAAAATGGGGTGTCTACAGTTGCCCCTCTTTGACAGAACTCGGAAGTCATAAGAATGACGGGAGTGAATGTCAAAGCCCAGAGACGACCCATTTTTGACAAGGCCGAAGACTGAGACAATCAAACAAGATAAACAGAGAATGTGTGCCCGCAGGCGTGCCCGCAGGCAGGGGGCAAAATGCAAAATGATAGGCGCGGAGCCAGATGATCATGCAAGTGCAACAAGCTGTAATGAAGCAAGTATTGACAAATAGATGCAACAGTTTTAAGCAAGAATGCAAAGCAACAACTACATTTCATGCAGTTAGGGATGCAGAAAGGATGTAAGAAAATATGCAATTCTCATTGCGTCTCACGCAGAGAAGGCTAAAAGTGACTACCGAGAGTACCCGGAGTCTCACACACAACATCTCTCCGCGTATCACACACAGGAGAGAAGAAAGGAAGGCAAAGAGAAACCTCATCAGCGTAGTACACGTGAGGGAGGAAAGAAAGGCAAAATTTCTCAGCGTAGTACACGCGAGAGAAGAAAGATAAAAGCAAGGTGAAACCTCATCAGCGTAGTACACGCGAGAGAGGAAAGGCGAAAGCAAAAAGAAACCTCTCAGCGTAGTACACGCGAGAGAGGAGAGAAAAGCCTCTCAGCGTAGTACACGCGAGAGAGGAAAGACGAAAGCAAAAAGAAACCTCTCAACGTAGTACACGCGAGAGGGGAGAGAAAAGCCTCTCAGCGTAGTACACGCGAGAGAGGAAAGACGAAAGCAAAAAGAAACCTCTCAACGTAGTACACGCGAGAGAGGAGAGAAAAGCCTCTCAGCGTAGTACACGCGAGAGAGGAAAGACGAAAGCAAAAGAAACCTCTCAACGTAGTACACGCGAGAGAGGAGAGAAAAGCCTCTCAGCGTAGTACACGCGAGAGAGGAAAGAGAAACAACGCAAGTAAAAAGGTGCACAACAATGTGGGCGAAACATGCATGACAACGCAAGTGAAATGTGTGCATAACAATGCAACCGGGATGTGCATGACAATGCAAATGAAGTGGGTGCATAACAATGCAATTTGAAACGTGCATCACAATACAAGTGAAGAGGTGCATAACAATGCTAGACAGATGTGCATAACAATGCGAGTAATGAGCATAACAATGCTAGTGAGATGGGTGCATAACAATGCAATTTGAAACGTGCATCACGATGCAAGTGAAGAGGTGCATAACAATGCTAGATAGATGTGCATAACAATGCGAGTAATGAGCATAATAATGCTAGACAGATGTGCATAACAACGCAACGAATGAGCATAGTGTGATTGATACACTAAAGGTGTGTGATGGATACACAAAAAGTGAATATGTGCGTGATAGATACACAAAATGGATGAAGTGTGATTGATACACTAAAGTGAAGAGAGTGTGAGTGACACACTAAGTGAAAATGTGTGTGATAGATACACAAAATGAATGAAGTGTGATTGATACACTAAAGCAAATGAAGTGTGTTAGATACACTGAGTGAAGCAAATAAAGTGTGATTGATACACTAAATGAATGATCTTAAACGGAAACTTCTTTGAATGAACCGTACATACAATATCGTGCATGACTGAGAAAGAAACTTGACAGGCACAATGCATTACAATGCATGATGCTTAAGGAAAGCAATAAATGGACAAAGCGGCGTTTTAGAAAACACCTCATGAGGTGAGTGGCGGTGAACCGCTTTACTCTGACGGGGATCCCCCTCGTGCTCTTCGAACACTTTACCTTTAACTCGCAGTACAAAGGCTCTGAAATGCTGACAAGTAACAACATCTGTATGTAGGAGCTATACGGCTGCTGCTTGCCTTCCTGATCATATTCACAACTTTCCCTATTCTCCAACGGGGTGACAGACTAGGTTGGTTCAGTATCCAGAATTGAGGTGCATACATGCTATCTCAACCTATGGGGCTTCCATACAGATTTCAAGCCGAGGGCACGCCTCTGGGTATTTAAACCAGACTTTAGTCTCGGAAATCCCGAACCTTTGCGTTCTAGGCCACGGCCATTCGAACTCTAGTTTCCACCGTCGCAGTTGGTCTCCTAGGAACTCATCGCAAACACAGTCAAGATGCATCTGGCAGGGGAAAAACTGAGAGAGCATTTCTGATTGCCATTCTGGCTTGAAGTAGACTTGATCTTGAGCTTGAGGTAGAGGCACACTCATACTTCAGAACATTGGCAAGACCTGAAGAGGTACACACGGAATATAGTCGCGGAACTTACTGAAGTTGGAACAAACTCAGATGCCCGACATTTTCCTCTTTTGCTTTTGCTTTGCAGCCCGAAACTCATAGCTTCAGATAGGTCTTGGTTTTACTGTTCTCACATGACCTGGGTTGAACCCTGCAGTTTTATGAAAGAACAAATTCTGTTTTGCACAAATGTGGAGAACGGCACGGCACTCGGAGCACAAAACGATTTTTATTTTTGAAATTGAGAAACGAATTCTCAACCGGGTATTGAGCCTACGACTGAATACAGCACACTACGACTCAATAAGAAAACAAAAGGCACACAACCTAGACACATCGAGTAACACTCGAAACGACCCAAAACAAAATCGAGATAAAACAAAAAGATACGACACTCAGACGTGCACAGGGAGCCTGTTTCATCGGGTATATTTCCCACCCTTTCTTATTTGTGATTCTCACATCACTCGGCCCTCAAGCTCGGTTTTTCTGAAAAAGCCCTCTTCTCACTTTTTCTCTCATCGCACATCTCTCTATCCTTAAATCTCTCATTTTTCATCCCTCCCCTGGGTGGTTGATGGATAAACAGCAAGTTGAAGGCTCGGGCCCCTAGCATTCTGCTCGATTCTCTTTCTTCCGCTCACAGCTAGTGAATTCTTCCCACAGAGGGGTTGCACTACATTCGGGTGTGTAGCAAATCTGCAGCTGACATCGATTGATGATGCTTTGCTGGGGAGTTTGGACGTGATCAGATCTGTCCAGATGATGGAGTGGAATATCTTGGCCCATTCTAGTTCGTGCTTCGCACTTGGCTTGATACCTCGTTGCGTGGAGGATATGAGAGCTTTCAGCCTTTTGCGGTTTGCTTCAGTTGTGCCCTTTTCTGGCAGGTAGAGTGCCCTTCTCGGCGAGTAGGGTGCCCTTTCTGGCAAGTATGTTGACAATGGGGAAAAGACAGAACACCTGACTCAACTGTGCCCCTGGTTCATCATTTTGACCATTTTTTATTTTTGCTTTCTAAAAAAAATTTGGCCAAAATGGGAGTTAGATTAACATGCTTGTTCGATTTTTGATTTGAAATCATGCAAGTCAGGCTATGAGTACTGAAAATTTTCCTTTTTTGGGTCCAAGAAATGGTTCAGTTTTTTGGAAAAGATGGAACAATTTTCGAGAGAACTAGTCAGCCTCAGTAAAAATTCTCAAAATCTATTTTTGCAAACGGCCACTGCTCAACGAGCATAGAACCCACTCTCGAGATGCACAACCTCGGACCCAAAGGAAAACTGCCCCGTGCTTGAAGAGAGCTGCATGGCAACGGAAAGTTGCCCCTTGTTTGAACGGCACTGCAGCGCATTGAATGGCAACGGAAAGTTACCCCTTGTTTGAATGGCACCGCGGCGCGTTGAATGGCAACGGAAAGTTGCCCCTTGTTTGAATGGTACTGCAGCACATTGTAGTCAGTCCTCAGAGCGATGAACACAACCAAATCCTCAGATACAGAGAAGACAAAGATGACCAGAACCATCGCATGGACACAATTGAATTTGAATTGTTTTACGGCTGGACTTCAGAATGAAGTTGCCTACGTATCCCAAAGATGGGAATTAAGCCTTACGTAGTTCGGGGTTAAGGTACACTCGGGTATTAACCTCTCCTTTTTAGGCTCTAACTTTTGCCAAGGCGCCTGTTGCAGGTTTTCGACCTTGCGAGCTTTGTTCTTTTTTTCTTTCTCTTTTCAATTCTTTTCTTCTTTTTCTTTTTGTTTGCATTTTGTCTTTCTTTTTTTTTTCTTTTCTTTTCTTTTTCTTTTCTTTTCTTTGCTCTAACTTTTGCCTGGGTCGCCCTTTTGGGTTTTCGACCCAGCGAGCCTCTCAAAGGGTAAAAATGTAACCAGTCCATGTCAAATGGCTTTGAGATTGAAGCCCTCTGTATCCGGGAGAGTGGCTGTTGTATTGATTTGCAGAAAGATCCACCTTTGGCTCTCCGAGCACATCGGATATTTTTGCCCCTAGTTCGAGGGGTGCTTCTGATTTAGCTTCGCAAGCTTCTTCTGATGAGGTCTGATCTTCTTGATCTGACTTTGGTGCCTCTTGTTCGAGGGCTGCTTCAAATCTGGCCCCATAGGCCTTGCATTGTGGTCGACCGTTGAACCTTCTGAATTCAAGTTCAAGGTTTGGAAGCAAAGGGGTTGAGTCTCGAGGCTGAGAGTGATCCTAAGCTGCATAATCTCAAGAGCGATTCCACACATGTCTTCGCAGGACCGCGCAAAACATTTTTTTTGAAAGTTTTTAAGAAAGCGACAAATCGCTCGCGCCGAAGACAGTGTAGGACCAATCTAGATCAAAGCTAGGGTCCTTCTCAGTACTCACACTAACATGCATGATTTCATTCATTAAGGGCTTAGCACGCCTCTCTTTCTCTCAAATAATCAAAGTTTTGCAAATCCCGAGGAATTCCTCCCTCTTTGTTTTCACCGCAGTGTTCAAAAAGTTTTGAAAAACTCAGGCATTACAATGACTTCAAGGCACAAGAGAGCAAGTGGAATGCACTGCCATTTCATTCAAACTTCTGGCACAACTAGCACACGGCAGAAGCAAATGTGAGAGCGTGAAAATTATTGCTGTTTCATTCAAAATCTGTTGGCACAACTGGCTCCCTGGCAGAAACGGACTCAAAACAAAACAAAAAGACAAACGCAAAACAAAATGGTGACGCTCGAGGTAACACCCCCGGAATCACCCGACTCCTATACAACAGGACTGACTCGATACAACAAGACAGACCCAAAACAAAAGAGACTAACTCAAAACAAAAAGACTGACTCAGAACAAAACAACAAAACTGACCCAATACCCAAGTTAGAAAGCACAAAAACTGGTATTTGCACATTGCTCAGAACAGTGCGTGCCATTTCCATGTCTGGAGTTAATCGAGCGCCACCCGCAGCTGGTTCATCTCCCTGATCACATCACATTATCCCCCAAGTTCACCGATCCAGTGCCAATAGACTTTATAGGACCTGGTACGGGGATGACTCTGTTGTCAATCAGATTTTGTATCTCATGGCGAAGACGAAAGCACATGTCAGTGTCATGGCCAGCTCGCTGATGGAAGGCACAGTAGTCAGCTGGGTTATGTGAGGGAGGGGGTTTCTTTGGTAATGGTTGTGGCTCCAGTGGCTTCAGATACCCCTTTTTGATCAGGGCCCTCAAGGCCGTTGACAGAGACATGTACAGCGGGGTAAACACCCTTTGGCCCTGAGGTGGGTATTTGGCCGTTTGTGAGCTGGTTTTGGATGCACCGGTGAATGGGGTGGTCATTTTTTGTGTTGTGGTGGTAACCATGCCCACGTCTGAAGTTATAGCAGCTGTGTCACCACTGGTGGTCGCATTCGAACTGTGGGTAAATGCCCTCTTAGGCTGTTCCTTCTCCTGGTCAATAAGGCCCTGCTTCATAGCGTCCTCAATCTGTACCCCCATTTCGTGTAGGTCCGCGAAGGTAGGAAAGGGTAAGACTATCATTTTTTGCATCATACTGGGCTGGAGGTTGCGCACAACTATCCTTATCTGGTCTTTGTCAGAAGGCCTTGTAGTCATCATTGAGGCCTTTGATCTCCATCTCATCACGAACTCTGAGAAACTCTCGTTTGGTTCTTGGCGAGTGGCTTCGAGATCACGAGTTGTGACCTCGATCTGTGTGTTGTAGGAGTATTGAGCAATAAAGGCCTCAGCCAGCTCTTCCCAGTTCCGTTTCACAGGGTCCTTCAATTTTGCATGCCAGATTGCGGCTATCCCAGACATGGTTCGGCCAAAGAGAGACAACTTCTGAGCTGTGGTCAAACCCATTGGCTTCAAGATATTGGAAAATAGGTGGAGGTGCACCCTTGGGTCCCCAGAGCCGTCAAAGCGATCGATAGGTGGCATTTTAAACTGCTTCGGCAAGGTAACTACAGATTCAATATACCCGTCCTCTAAATCCGGGATGAGGTTTACTCCCTGTGTTCGTCTGAACAACTCCTCCAATTTATTGACCTTAAGTGCAGTTGGGTCAACCTTAAACTCACAGGGCGTGTCCACTGGATTAACC
Source organism: Camellia granthamiana (assembly GCA_036172215.1). Classification (NCBI taxonomy): domain Eukaryota; kingdom Viridiplantae; phylum Streptophyta; class Magnoliopsida; order Ericales; family Theaceae; genus Camellia; species Camellia granthamiana. Next base: position 1,888,933 of record CM069910.1, on the reverse strand, counting down.
GGTGCATTAGACAACTGAGGTGGGATTGGCAGTGGGACTGGCCCTGTCGGAACATCCGTACTTTCTTGGACGTGAGCTGCCTCTCTGGGTATTGGAACCATAGGTGGGGGTGGAGCTGGGTGCGAAGCAGACGCTCCATCTTGTTGGGGTTGCTGTTGCTGCTGAAGCTTGGTGAGTAAGCCCGCTTGTTGAGCCAAAACCTCCGCTTGGCGGGTGGTAAACTCTGCCCGACGAGCAGCATCCTGTTGCATGGCCTGCATGGCCTCTTGGAGTTGACGCATCTCCTCCTGCATATTAACTAAAAGCTGCGGATCCGAACAGAGGTGATGTGACTGGTGACTAACGGATCGGATGAACCGGTGAGTCCTGATTGGCCTTTCTTTGTCTTGCCTCAGCGGAAGAACACTGGTTTCCCTTGAATCAAATCTCTGAGCTCACAAGGTCTATCAGCACTAGTCCAATGTACCTGGGGGATATTGGAGCCCTCTGAAGCTGTGGTTCCCAGACTACCTAGCAAAAGAGAAAACATGCAGCATCTCAGCCTGACTTCACCAGAACAGATATGAACAAAGCTGAATGAGTGTGCTCTCTACTGAATTCTGCCCAAATCTCTGCCTTGTAAACTGATACCCTCGGGTAAAACTGACTCCCAAAATACTGATGCCCGCAGGCTTGATACCCAAAATACTGAATTGGTGCCCGCAGGCCTGATGCCCAAACTCAACTGATGCCCGCAGGCCTGATGCTCAAACTCAAACACTGATACATGCATTCCTTGTAGAGCCGCACTCTAACAAGCACATAACAGATAAATGAGAGCCAAAACACCCCTATGTTGGGGTAGGGTTTCCCTGTCCTATTTTGTCAGGAGCTAGGGTTTCACTACGCACGCAGCGGCTTCAAACAACCTATAAACGGGTAAGCAACCTGTCCTAGTTTGGAATGGTCACTATGGATCCGAATATGCACTAGGTCGAATGGTCAAAAAGGGTGCCCCGGTAAAACCGGGGTTTGTGTTCCCATACTGGCAGAGCCCGTAACCGATCAGCCTTATGGACAAGCCTTGACAAGACAAGCCTCCGGCAAACCGCTCAGGAATAGCAGATGGCAAACACTGTGTCCTAGGCGCACCAATGCAAATGCAATGCAAAGAAACACACAAGTGTAGTCAAAACCAGATATCACGAATTCGAGTCAAGTTCTCTAAATCCCCAGCAGAGTCGCCAGAAACTGTAACAAGCCCGCGAGGGGCCTCGCTACAGTTCGGACTCGATTTTGTTGCGGTTCTAAATCTGAACCAAAGAGTCCAACTCTGGCAAATCGTTTTGAAGAAAAACAGATTTTTTTGAAAGAAGTGCCAAACATGGACTGCTTTGCCAGATAACAGAGTCGCCACCTAAATATTTTTAAAATGGGAAATTTAGGAAACCCTGACTCGGTGCCAAAGGCCACGTGTCCGTCATCACCAAAGTTGCCTCGGCTCGGGAACTTGGGTACGATTGGGGAAGGTCACATCGTGAGCACCCCCGCTCGCCCGGTCAAAGACCGGCCTCTACTAACCGTGATATCTGTTTTTGAAAACATTGTGAGTTCTTATTCCGGTTATTAGCCTAGATTGCTATGTGATGCTCGCAGCAAACAAGTATAGACTGGGCCGTCTGAATTGGAACAAAACATTTCATGTTTGTTTGTTTGAAAATGGTGTGAAGGTGCTACCCGCAGGTAGGCTAAGACGCGGATTTGCCACCCTCAGGTGGGCTTAAGAAAACAATGATTTTGCCACTATCTAGTGGGCTTAAAACAAACAATCGATGCATTGTCCCAATCCAAATAACTCACCCTCCACCCACAGGCATTCAAGGCAGTTATATCACATAAACATATAGCCTCATGGCAAGCATGCTATCATGGCAGTCACTCATACACATGCAAGGATGCTAAAGCATAAAACTCACCGAGTACTCCGAGCCAAAACAAAAGCTGATTAGAAATCATGCATGATCCTAAGTATACAGAAATGCCTAATGCAACACATGCAGAAATGCAACTATAGCAGGCTCGGCTATTCTAAACATGGCATATGGAATGCAACAGCTATCATGTATTCAACTTGGAATTGAAATACAAATGCAGTTAGTATGATGCGCCGAGCCCGATGCGTGCAAAACAGATGAATGATGCAAACATGCCGTCATACTGTATGCTAATTGAAATATGCCCTATATCTAACCATTGTAAGCGGATAAATAAAAGGGAGAAAGAAATGGGGGTTGGAAGACATACATCACACTCACACACCCTTATTACAGTTGTGCCCTCGCGCAGAGGGTCCGAATAAATATACAGTCCAAATATTACAGATTCTAAATAATATACAAATTCCTAATTAATTAACAAATTAAACTAGGGAAAGCAATAAAACTGGCATGCAAGCCAGGGACTGCCTCGCTTCTGCTGAATGATGTATGCTGGAGCTGTTTGGCGCAGAAATCCACGACGATGCCCCAATCAGCCTCTGTTTCACAATGTTTTATGAAATGCGTGCCAAGCTCTGAAAAGCTGTTGATTCCTGATTTTGCTGTGACAGAGAGCAGGAAAAGGGCACAGCAATGTATTTCACAAATATATGCATGCCTCGGTCCTCGTGCCACCAATCACGCATACCGATGCATGATGGCCGAGGAGCCGAATTGCACAACTCAATATAGAATGAATGCAAATGAAGACATGACAAAACCTAGCTCCATCATGGGTTATCCGGAGTGTCGGTGACCTGGGAATTGAGACACGTTCCGTCACTCGGAGTACGAAACGTACCTCGTTTCCCGTGCCCGGGCTAACTCCTATCCCGAACACGATGCAATATGCATGAAATGCAACTAAGATACAGTCTAGTATGCACAATGCTATGGAAAATGAGATGCCTCGAAGTGCATGCCCACAGGCATGCAAATCGAGAAAGTGGCATGAATGTAATGCAAACAGGCATGAATGCGATCTATTATATAAATTAGCATGCACAATGCTATGAAGATGAGATGTCTCGAAATGCGTGCCCACGGTCGCGCAAACCGAGGCGATGGCAAAATGGCATGAAATGACACATGGAATGCAAATTGGACTTATACTAACATGAGGGAGCCTCAGCTACACTCACATAAGAGGCCGTCTGATAAAACAGATGTGCCTCGAAGTGCGTGCCCTCAGGCGCGCAAGCCGAGACGATGATAAAATGAGATGAAAATGCGAATTGGGCTTACACTAACATGAGAGGACCTCAGCCACACTCACATCAGAGGCCGTCGGATAAAACAGATGTGCCTCGAAGTGCGTGCCCTCAGGCGCGCAAGCCGAGGCGATGATATGACATGCGAAAATCGGATAAAACAAAGTGCCTCGAAATGCGTGCCCTCAGGCACGCAAACCGAGACGATGATATGCTATGCAAATCAGATAAAACCGAAGTGCCTCGAAGTGCGTGCCCACAGGCGCGCATACCGGGGCGATGATATGAAATGAAAATCGGATAAAACCGAAGTGCCTCGAAATGCGTGCCCACAGGCGCGCATACCGAGACGATGATATGAAATAAAAATCAGATAAAACCGAAGTGCCTCAAAATGCGTGCCCACAGGCGCGCATACCGAGGCGATGATATGAAATGAAAATCGGATAAAACCGAAGTGTCTCGAAATGCGTGCCCACAGGCGCGCAAACCGAGACGATGATGTGAAATGAAAATCGGATAAAACTGAAGTGTCTCGAAGTGCGTGCCCACAGGCGCGCAAACCGAGACGATGATAATCAAGCAAATCGGATAAGACCGAAGTGTCTCGAAATGCGTGCCCACAGGCGCGCAAACCGAGGCGATGATAAACACGATGCAAATGGCATACGGAATGCAACGATGGGCTTACGCCAACATGGGAGAGCCTCAGCTCACTCACATAGGAGGCCGTCTGATGAAAATGATGTGCCTCGAAATGCGTACCCACGGGCGCGCAAACCGAGGCGATGCATTAAGGCATGGAATGACATGGGAAATGATATACAAGCATGCAAACCAAATTTCAGCAGCTAAATGATGGGGAAAACAGCCCCAAAATGATACGAAACGACAACCGAAGCATGAAATCATCCCGAAATGCGATATTTAGCCCCCGAAATGGCCTATAGCCATACTAAACATGCAAAATTGACACATGAAAGCAAAAACAGTAGCAAGGCAGTCCCAAAAATAGCATTTTTCAGTTACAAACATGGCCAAATTGTAAGCATAGATAGGTCAACATTAGCATGCAAGAATACGGAAAAAGAGAGGATTTACAAAGCAAGTGATATCTACAATGCTCAAACCCAAAAAATCAGTTCTACAACATTGAAGATGGAACAAAAATATGCACAAATTCAAGAGATGACAACCTCTAAATCAGTATGTATATATGCTAAACATAGCATGCAAAAAGGGGCTATAAAGAGAGGTATCATGAGCAATGACCAAACCACTTAAGACCCTTGACAAAAAGTGTAGAATAGACCAAAAAAAGACACTCTCTAAGCCTGATGGAGGCTCAAAACAGTAGCTAAACAGGTCTAACAAAGCATGCAAATTTACGGTAAAATGAAAGAATTTCAAAGGAAGTACCAAAAATATACACCAAATGTCTTAAGACCCTAAACAAAACACGACAAGGAGACAAAAATAAGGCTTTATCTAGGCCTGATGAAGGCCAAAATCCGGAGCCAAATGAGTCTAGCAAAGCATGCAAATTAGTGGCCTAATGAGGGATATTGAAAGAGGTCAATCATGGAGACACCAAATGAAGTTGAGCCCTTCTACAATGTTGTAGAGGGGCTCAAAATGAGCACAAAAACAGTAGGTGTCAAAGCCAAAAACTAAAAGGAAATAAAGTAAATATTTGACTCAAGATTATGCAAGAAAAAGGGATTTGAATGCTTACCCTTGAAGACAATTCTTTTGCTGCCTTGTAGCCTCAATTTGCTGATCCTTAGGCCTTGAAGAAGCTCCCTTTGTTGCTGAAATGGAGATGGTGGAGGTAGAGCTTGGAGTTGATGAAGGAATGGAAGCAAACTTGGATGTTTGAAGCTTGGAAATGGAGAGGGAGAGGAGAGGTGTGTATGGAGCTCTCAAAGGGTTTTTTTTTTTCACCCTTCCACCAGCTGGAAGCTGCTGGTTTTTATGGCCAAAAAGGTGGAAATATCTTTCCCCAAATATCTAGATATTTTGAGGGCAAAATATCTAGATATTTTGAGGGCAAAAAAAAAAAAAGATTTTGTTTGGCCACGAAGTGGGCATCTGAGACCGCAGTGTTCCTCGGAATGATGAAACAGAGGTACCTGCCAAAATTGAACAAAAACTAATGCAAAACGAAAGCTCGGGGACCAAAACCGCGCGGGGTCCCGAAAATGGGCTGTAGGCACCGGAAGTGGTGTTCGGCTGCGAAGTGGGCATCAGGGGCCCCAGTGTCCCTCGGAAGGACCAAACAGAGGTGTCTGCCAAAAATGAACAGACATCGATGCAAAATGAATGCTCGGGGCCTAAACCGCGAAGTTCGGGGTCCCGAAAATGGGCTACCGGGCACCGGAAGTGGTGTTCAGCTGCGAAGTGGGTATCAGAGACCCCAGTGTCCCTCGTTATGCTAAAACAGAGGCACTTACCAAAAATCGGAGAAATCGGAGATGGTTGGGCGGTCCCGAACCGAGGCACACGGCCTGACGGTCCCGAAAACCGGGAACCGGGCTCCGAAATGGGCAAAATGGCCTACGGCCACAAAACGTAGCCTACGGCCACTGAGAGATAGTCTACAGGACCACTCCCTCCCCTCAGGAAAGAAAACAGAGAAAACCGAGCCTGGTTCGCAAACCGAGACAAGGCACAGAAGAGAGTTCGGAAGTCCGGAGGCAGGGCGCACGGCCGCGACTCTGAGACTTCTGAACGAGCACAGTAGGCAATATCACCGAGCGCTCAATCGGTGACATCTGAGTCTTAAGGTCGGTCAAAAATGGGGTGTCTACACATATCTTTACAACATTGTTACTCATAGAGTTCTGGGCTACAGATAGGCTAGTGAACGTCCTCGGATGCCAACCCTACACAATTACAGGATGAACACACACCAAGTCACATACTTGGAAATCGAAGACTTAGTCCCTACTTAGACTCGGTGTGGTCCTACATCAATATCCTCATTAAGATGCCTTAAACATGCCCTAGGAGTGCCTAGGATGGAAAGAGGATGCAAAGATGTACTTTAGAGCACTTTTCAAAATTTTCAAAAAACAGGGGTCTCGCTCGAGCGTGGCTTTCTCCGCTCGAGCGGACATGCAGACAAAAGGGCTCCGCTCGAGCATGACTTCCTTCGCTCGAGCGGACTATAAACTACAGTAAAAGTACTGGATGCACAAAAATCACGCTCGATAAGCGGTCGACCTCCGCTCGAGCGTGAGACACAAGTCCTCGCTCGAGCGTGCATTCCTTCGCTCGAGCGGACTGTAAACACATGCAAAGTACTGGATACACGCATTTCACGCTCGAACATTACTTTTCCGGCTCGAACGGACTGCATGAACACAGATTGTACGCTCGAGCGTGGAGTTCCTCGCTCGAGCGTGAGTCCAAATTCTGGAAATTCCAGATTGAACCTTCAAGCTCAAAATCAACTTTAAATGTACCAAATTCAATCCTCTTGGGCTAATTTTCTGGAAAACTCTTGTAAACTCATAGTATAACATGTTTTGAAGATCAATTTGCAAAATCGAAGCTCAAGGGTAGTTCAATTAAACATAATTTCAAGGAAAACTTCACGAACATAATTTAAATGTAACATGCATGTGTTTAATAGAAATCAAAGCTTCAAATACTTGACCAAAGAGCCAATCCTTTCAAAAACATGAGGAATTCATGAACTAGAACCATAATATGAACATGCATGTGGGAGTTTTCATGAAAACAGCTTCAAAACTCTACAACATGTACATGCATGCATGACTTAAGCTTCAATTCAACAATTTAGACCATAATTTGACTCTAACCTCCAATAATCCCATGAACCATGCAAGAATAACTCAAATGTACAAATGAGAGGATGACAACTCTACCTTAGGTCTTCAATTCTAGGTGTAGGAGTCTAATTTTTGTAACCTCCTTCAATTCCTCAAATTCCCTAGCCAAATCTTGTTGAAGTCAAGTTTTTTTTTCCTTATCTCCCTCTCTCTCTATCGGTTTGGTCCTCCAGGGATGAACAAAAGATGCACCAAGTATGTATGAAATGGGAGAGTTATGATCTAGAATCAAGCCACTTAGTGGCAATTTGGTAGTTAACTTGAGCTAATGTAATTTAACTTAATTTAATCTAATTAAATCATACCAAATCAATTTTCAATTAAATATACCATAAAATCACATTAATTCTAATTAACACAAAGCATTAATCAATTTCAGATTCGGCTGCCAATAAGGCCTTCAATTTACAATTCAAAACTTAAAACATGAACAGATAAATCAATGACAAACAGATAGAAACACGTTTAACATAACACATTCATGCAATCAGTTTAGGACTTCATCCTAATCAGTTACTCATCATGTTCAGTCACAGTTTAGTAGTAATCAGTGGTATTATCAGTAAACAGTGGTGAGGGTTGTCACAGAAACAGACATTAAAACCGACATATGTAACATATGGGGCCTGAACGGAAGCACCTAATAACAAAAATCTATTCCATTGAGCTACCACTAATATACCAGGATCATAAACATCATATTAGGTAAATGAAACACAGAAAACATACAGCCGAGCTTCATTCACAAACACGTACATACTTAGCCGCAGCCCCACAATTGGGCATATAACAAAAACATTAGTGGAGAAGGGGTTATATACATTCAACCATAGGCAGACAATCAAAGCATAAGCCAAAAACCTAGCAAAACTTTACAAAATGCACAGGCTTCATCTAAGTGCCTGGACACACTGAGGTTGACAAGAGAGAGACAAGCTTTAAGGGTTAGGACTGGCCTCCCGATTGATTACCTACAGAAACAGACAAAATACAGAGTGAGTGAATCTCAGTGAATAATAGTACTTAAACAATCAATGATTAACTTGAATGATAAAGCATATAACTGCAGAGGCATATGATTAACTACATTCTGTAATTATTTCCAGAACGGCCATGGGCCCAGTTTCCTTAACAGAGTGGCTTTAAGCCCAATAATATACAGAACGACCTTAGGCCTAACAGAGTAACAGAACGGCCATAGGTCCAGATTTCACAGATCGGCCATAGGCCTAACAGATACGGAACGGCCATAGGCCCAGATATTAACAGATCGGCTTTCAGCCCAGTTCATATATGTATGGACTCAAGAGGTGTCTCGCACGGATTCTAGAGGTGACTCGCACTGCAACACTTAGTTCCGTACAGCACTTTGCTCCATACTAGAAATCAATAGGTTTCAAAGACCGAACAATTCATATCATGTCATAATATAAACAGAACGAATAAACAGAACAGACTAACTCCAGATTCATGAGAATACCGTCACATGATAGTGTACATAATTTACCCGATGGGTTATTACAAGTTAACACAGTTGTCTTGCGTATAACGGAATAATAACAATAACTATTAACAGAGGGCACATGTATCCTTCCAGTACGCTTAATAAGAACAGAACAATTCACATTCTAACGCGAATTACATAATGATGTTAGACTGTAGTATTCATATCATAGGTTCTGAACGACCTTGGGTCCATGTATAGCACAACAGAATAATCTCAGATTTATTAGTGGCAAAACAGAATGATCTTAGGTTCACACAAATTTCATCGTTCAAAGATGAACATAAGTTCCATTTATTCATTAAGAAACGACATAGTTTGCTTATAGATAACAGAGGGTTAATATTCATTATTGACAGAACAGATTGATTCCAAAGTCATACCGATGTATGCAAATCTTTCAACGTTCACATAAGGTCACACTGATCTCCAACTGACATAAATATTAGTGTAATCACTTACGAGGAACAGAGCATTAGTAACAATAGTCATTAACGGTAAGTAAAATGTACATATGCCGTACTATTACTCACAGTGCCATAATGGAGCGCTTGACCCTCCCAGATTATGACCTACACACATGCACAACTTATACATTAGTTCTTTTTCTTTCTTAATTCATTTCCTGCTTCATTTTACTTCGAACGAATTTACAGGCGTCTTAAGGACATTAAACACAGATTTTAAAAATACTAGAAGATTAAGCACGCGAAACAGAGCAAACAAAATTTTGTAGCATGGGCTGCACGTGCGGCAAGGCTTCCCACACGTGCGGCCATGACCCCCGCACGTGCGACGATTCTGCACAGATTGCAGTTCAAAATTCCAGCAAAACTCAATTTTTGGTGAGTACTCTTGAGACTCAAAATAGATCTCTTAATTGTTAAAACATGGGTCAAAAATCATGTAAATAGAAGCTACAACATAGATCAATCTAAGTACAATTTGGATCTTTAATCTTAACTCACAAACACAACTCAATGTCATAATATTTCCATCTTCACACACACATAGACATATACACACATGGTCATTTATCTACATAACTAAGCTCGAGTATACCAATTGAAGAATGAGATGTGATTCCCACTAGATAACCTAATAAAATCCCAAATCAACCAAACTCAAGAAACATTATTAATCATTTAACACATACTTGTTCTATATTATAAACCCTAATTTGCATAACATAAAGGAATTCCTACTCAATTAGCAAAGAGAGGGGCCAATTGGAATGAATTATACATACCTTAAGTTAGAATCTTTATAAACCCCTTTTTAATTTCTCAATCTTCCTCCTTGGTGAACTCCTTCACAAACCCTCCTTCTCTCTAATTTTCTCTCTCTCAGGAGATATTTGTATAAGGCTCTAAGTCAAATTGTTAAAGAGCATGACACACATATATATATAAGTTAATAAGACGAAATTTAATCAGTTTAATCATTTCAAATTGAAATTTCACAAAAAATCATATTATGACTTAAAAATCATACTGATCTCAAATGTAAAATCAATTTCGGATTATCAAGCCTCTAAGGCTCTCAATGTCTGATCCAAACATTTTAATTGTGACAGATATTCTCTTATTAGACAGCTATAGGTCTCAAATCACAAGATCCATTAGCTTAAACTTAATTTCACATGAAATTTCACATTAAGCATTTAAATGCACAGAATAAAAGACTGAAAGCATACTAGAAACATATGCGAGGGTCAGGTTATTACATCCTCTCTCTCTTGCATTACACATACACTATCCGTACACTTCCTACACCAAAAACTTGAGGCCTCTTGCTGAGATTCTTAACCCTAAATTTCAGCTCTTGAAAGTGTTTACCTTGTGGTTTGTTTAACTAAGAGTATCTTCTCTTCAAGAGGTATAACTTTTGGCATAATTAAAACAAAATCATAAATTCAGGGTTAAAATAGAGCCAATTAAAATTACAAATATCAAAATGACACTAGGACCAAAATATAGAGAGTACTGTCACAATTTTCCAAAAAAAAAATGCACACTTACATGCCGATCTAGTTAAACAAAATTATTTACTCATAAGTTTTAGTTATCAATATTTTTAAAATACCATCTCCTCACATTCTTCATCCCCATTATTATTAATGGGATAATTTTACCCCAGCCCAACTATGACCTTTGTGTTAGGATTAGGCACACTCAGAAATCAATCACAAGCAATAACATATAAGATTTACATTGTTCGGTAATTGCCTACGTCCACGGAGATAGATTTTCACTATAGAATTCCCAAAGAAAGTTTACAATACTCACACCTCACTTCCTCTCTATAGCCTCACTTACTCTCTTAAATTGCATACACTTTGTTATTGTTGTTATCTCACCCCTTCCTCCTCACCTCAATTTATACACGAAAAAGAGGAAAATAAAGTCGAGAAATAGTGGCAACTACTCCCCTTCTTTCTGTGGACATTTATAAGAAGAAAAAAATGAGCTAGTCTTTCACTTGCCCTATCCTAGTCCTTGACTCGGAGCCAACCTTTAGATTTATGTTGCCGACGAGATCAGTGTTTCGCACAATGCGTTTAACGTGACAGCGCATCTTTTATGATAAATTACGGGTTGGTTTGAGAAGTGGGTTAGTTTTTTAATTTTTTTAGTTATTTTAACCTAGAGTTAAAAAGCCTGATTCGAAAAGAGTTTTAGGCTTCTTTGACTTTTTTATAAAAAAAAATATATAATAATTATACATTAGATGTGATATTTTATGTTATTAAACTTTCACCTATTTTATTTTTTGTGATTAAAATAATTAAAAAAACTCGAACTTTTACTTTCGAAACAAAACTTACAGGGCTACAAAAAACAATTCCCCGTGCTGGACTCCTTTCTCCTCCGCCATGTGTCCACATCCGGGCCCACTCATTTATTAAATAAAATTAATAAAAAATTGCAAATCAGGATTTTCATAAAATATTTACAAATTTATAAAAAAAAAAATTATTTTAATTATTATAATTGACAAAGTTTACCATCAATTTAATTTTTTACTGAATTGCAACTTCTCCTAAAATTAAAGGGTCCTTGATCATGAATTTAATTGTCACAAATTACTTCAAAAATAAAAATAATTAATTATAATTATAATTTAATTTAATTTAAATTAAGAGAATTAATATAATAAAAAGTATATTAACTCCCTAAAATAATCGAACAACTCCACATTTTCAAGCACTCATCATCAACAGCACCCTTGATATGGGGTTGATTTATTAAGTTCTTACTTTAACTGCTTAAATTTGCTTATTATTTTTGAAAAATAAGAAAGATAAATTGCAAGACTTGTCTTCATGTCTAATTCTGATCCAGATTTTCTAGTTTTTTTTTTTTTTTGGTTCAAGTCTACTACTAATGTTGGAACCAACCATTAAGGTAAGGTAACTATTGATGGTCAATATGAATCTTATATAATAAAGATATATTAAATAAAATATAGGTATAAGCGGGAAAGAGACTTAAAATCTTGTAAGATGTTTCTTTATTTAATCTTTTTTGCACGTAAAAATGAAACAACCATGCATGCATATATTAAATTTGTGTAGACTAGCCATTATTAGCCAAGGTGAAAAGTAGTAAACACACCAAAGTAAGCTAGCTAGCTTATTCATTAACGCCAATTCTTGGCAATATTCATCAGTGAAACTAAATTAAGCACCATGGATTCCAAGATATGATTTGGCAATTCGACCATCAGCTCCTCTAGGGTAGAAGCCACCGGGGACACCCTCATCTCCGGTAGCATACGCGATCCGAAGTATCTCCGCGGGAGTTCTGGCGTAGGAAAGAGAGTTTTGGTCAGCGGAGAGGACGTTGCCGGAAATCTTTCCCTCAGCTCCGTCAGCTTGCGGAACTATGAGCCCTTCGTCTTTCAGGCCGTCGCGTGCAAGTCTATCCCTCAGCTTTGAGATGCGATCGGTGAATTCAGCGACAGTGATCCCATACGGGTACACCTTCTCCTGCACCCGGCTGTAGAGTAGTGTTCGGATAACTGCATCTTGGCCTGCCTCCACCCCCAAAAGCCCTGCCACTAGCTGCATAATACATAAACGTATTAGTATCAGTCATGGCCTAATAATATTGTAGGGAGTGTGAAGGGATACGTATCGAGATTGAATGACCCCAACTCAACTCCTTTGTTATTAATTTGTACAGTTTGTTTTTCATTGGAAAATAAATTATTGACATGAGTAAGCATAATTATAAGATGAAAAATCATAATCATACAAAATAATTACTATTACTATATAAAATCTTTGACAACAATAATGGTGATGGTTTTTTTTTAAAATACCAGTCACCTTTGATAAATATTTCCCTTTAAAATGATAAAATCAAAACTTGTCCTACTATCATTCTTTATTAATTTTTTGTACACTTAATATTGGATTATAGTCTAATAAGTAACTGTTTGAACCAATAACTAACTTATTTTATAGAATACTACCCAACTTAACTTTAGAGGATTTGAATTTATCAAGAATTAAATGTTGGGATTGTGAATTTTTTAAAACAATCTACCTCGTTGAGCCGGTTGTGAACCGATTATATCGGTTGTGAATCAACTTAGAGCTTGGTGTTTGGTGCTGGTAGATGATTTGGTGGGCATTGAGGTGCCAACCTAGTTGGGATCTTCGTGCTTCACTGTGATGCCTTTTGCACCCTCCTCTTTATTGATGTTTGTACCCTTTCTATGATTGTGTCTTCATCAATAAAGTTTTCTTTGCTGATCAAAAAAAAACTTAGGAGTCAATTGATACACATATGATTTTCATGTTAACAAATACACGAGGATGTATCAATATCAAAAGGACAAAAATCAATATATATCGACAGATATTTAGATTAATATGAAATTGGCACATATACCCTTTTGGCAGTGACACTTTGTAGGTTTGGATTAGCTCCAACATATCCAGTGAGTCCAACATAAGGAATAACATAGGAGGCAATTAGGAAGGTGAGCCCATTATCATAAGGATTGAAAGGTGGCACCAAGCGTCTTCCAAATACAGTGTTCATCGCTTCTGCAAATACTCCTGCACTTATATTCAGTAGTGGTCTCGGAAATCCCTTCACAATGCTCTTAATTGCCCTGCAAATATATTCAAAAGTCGATCATAAGCACCCTTTGTAAAATTTTCCAGGAAAACTACTTGGGGAAAAAAAAAAAAAAATCGAAAGAAAGAAAATCATGAACCTCAAGTGCCCAACTTCCTGCAACCCAAATTGAAGGATGACATCCTTCAAGAAAGGGTCTAGTTTGGCCTGTCTGCCGCCAATGGGCCGTGGACCGCCAGCGGCTAGACTTGGAGCGATGCTATCCAAGCCACGTCCCAAGGCACCACTTAAGAAGAACTCTGTTTCCAAGTACTCTAAATTTAGTGCAAACTGTATAACATCTACGTCAGAGTCAGGGATGAATTCAGAACAGTAAGAGGTAGGAAGGATGAGGAGAAGGATCACTGATACGATAGCGACGGTGGTGGTAGTAGTGGTGGAAAGAGACAATGCCATGTCTTTTGTTTGTTTTTGTGAGGATGTTTGTTTCATGTTGTTCCATTATATATATCAACACTTCTACGACTGACCATGAAAACATGCCGAATAATTTTAATTTAGTGGTGCTCAACTTCACTTAAAAAGTATAAAAAATTAAAAAAGTTTGGTGACGGTAAATTTGTTGTGACAATTTTTTTCATATATATTTAAAAGGATTGAACTTTTTTTTTGAAGTCTATAATTCGGACAAATTTAAGTGAGATTTTTTATAATAAATTTGTATATTATAGTTTTCCTTTAAAATTTGATTTTTTTTTTTTACAATACATAAAATTATTAATTAAATTTTTATATTTATATTTTGTTAATATATCTACATATATGATTGATTTTAGTACCTCACTCTTTTTAATTTTGTTACATACATATATATTTTATATAAATTTTTAAAAGCACGTCGTTTCTATTAAAAAATTAAGGCCATATGTGCTTTGAGGATTATTTAACTCATTTTTTGTAGTTTGGTATCAAATTAACAAAATTAAAATATAACTAATATTTTAAGAATTATTAATATAATTAATCTAAAAAATATTTGAAGAAAGAAAAAATTAGTTAGCCGTGATGCTTAGCTTTATGTTGTGGTCCATGTATGATGGACCAACTAAGGCCTTGTTTGGGATGTAGAGAATAATCTAAAAAGTCAAAAAGTTACTCAAAAAGTTAAAAAGTTAATACTATTCACCAAAAGTCAACAATTACGGCTGCACAACTCCCAATTCAAATTTTCCTCTAAAAACTAATTTTTACAATTTTTTATTACACATTTTTCCGTAAAAAGTCAAAAAGTTAAACCCAAACATCCATATTTTTAACCTCACTTTTTTAGTCAAAAAAGACAAAAAGTGCACTTATTTAGTCTTCCCAAACAAGGCCTAAATCTATGGACCATGACATAAAGAGGTTATAATTGACTACCCAGCCTAAAAGCTACATAGCTGCATATGGTATTTACTACTTAGCCCCCATTTTTGTGTGTTAAAATAATTAAGAAATTAAAAAATTATTAAAAAGTTAAAAAATTATTAAAAAAATAAATATTTAAATAATTTACAATTTTCGATATAACTAAAAAAAGTCATTTCCAAATACACATATATACAAATAACTTTTATACTTTTTTTCATCTATTATTTGGTTGACTAGAATGAAATAAAATGAAATAATTATTCTTTAATTTTTTAATACAATAGCGAATGATAATTTTATTTATAATATATATTTTTCATCATTTTTTAGCTAACCAAAAATAAGTATAATTGTTCTGATGGAATGATCATTCAATTATACTTTATTCAAGTAAACCAGATAGTGCATTGATCTATTATGGTAGGGTAAATTATATCATTGTTCTTTCGTATTTGAGCATGATTTCCTTTAGTTATTATAGTTTTAATTTGATCCTTTTAATTTTACGCATTATTTTTTCATAAGAAATACTAATGACAAGTAACAAAGAAAACATATTAAAGTTAAATAAAATGGTAAAATTGAAACTACAACCCCTCACAATATAATTAACTTTGATATAAGTAACCACTACAACAAAAACATACTTTAGTGCCACTACACTAGTGGCATATTTTTACAAAATGTCACAAAAAATTATATTTAGTGACACGTTTTTTAAAAATGCCACAAAATGACAAACATAAAAGGCTCTAGTGACATTTCAATGAACAAGTGTCACAAAACTATAACAAAAACATACTTTAGTGGTACTACACTAGTGGCATATTTTTAGAAAATGCCACAAAAATGATATTTAGTGGCACGTTTTTTAAAAATGTCACAAAACGACAAACATAAAAGGCTCTAGTGACATTTCAATGATCAAGTGTCACAAAACTATAACAAAAACACACTTTAGTGACACTATACTAGTGACATGTTTTTAGAAAATGCCACAAAAATAATATTTGGCTGACATATTTAGATAAATGCCACAAAGCCACAAACATATAAGGCTCTAGTGGCATTTCAATAACGAAATGTCACATCAATTTTATGGCATTTTATAAAATAATGACACAAAAAATTATGTTCGTGACATTTACCAACAGATGCCACTAAACTTTAGTAGCAATGCATTTTTTTAAAAATGTCAGGACACTAGATAGGTGCAAATTACTTTTATGGCACTTAAATAAAAAGTTTCATAAACAAATATTTTATAGCATTTTGAGAAATGCTACTAAGTCAAAAACTTTCCAAGTTTATAATGACATTTTTGAAAAAACAAAAAATGCCAATATATTTTTAAAATTTTTACAATGCAGTAAATGATTAAAAATAAATAAATTAAACTCAATATACACTACAGGAAAAAGCATATTCGGCGACTAAATTTCCTGACCAAAAAAAATTTGGTCGTTGAAAGTATAGCTTTCAGCAACCAAAACAGCATTAGTAGCCCAAAGTAAAGCTTTTTGGCGACTAAACAATTTTAGTAGCCAAAAGTCTACAATTGGTGACCAAAACTAAGTTTGGTCGCTAATTATATGGGTTTTAGTGACAAAAAAAATCTTGGTAGTCCAAAGTAAAGTTTTTTGGTGACTAAAAAAATTTTAGTAGCCAAAAGTCTATAATTTGCGACTAAAAAATAAGTTTAGTCGCCAAAAGTGGTTATTTTTAGCGCGGGAGAACTAAAATCCTAAGGCAGGAATTAAATTTTTTTTGGCGACCAAAATTTTGGTAACTAAAAGTGCATCTTCGGTGACCAATCCGATTTTGGTTGGCAAAAGTTAAGTTTTTTAGCAACTAAAAAATAATTAGTAGCCAAAAGTATCGAATTGGCGACCAAAAAATATTTTTAGTCGCCAAAAAGTGATCTTTTTTTATTTTACTAGTAAATAGTTTATTTTACATAAATTATGTTCAATAAAATAATTATGTTTATACATATATCATTTATATTAATATAGCTGTATGTACTATATAAATAATATATGTTGCATATATAATCATATGGTGCTATAGAGGTGTAGTGGGAAGAGTGTGGTGTATAAGGTTTATGGTGCGGAAGGTGGCGGTTCGAGTCTCTACAAGAGCAGATCAAATTGTTCTACAACGAATTATCGTCACGAATGGTACTTGATAGCGTCACGAATAGTGTCTACCATGACATTAAAGTGTCACTGAAAGGTTTTAGTCTTGATGGTGTAATGACACTTATAAGTGTCACTAACTCTTTTTTTAATGGCGCTTGATAGTGCCACAAATAATATCTACCATGATATTAAAATGTCATTGAAAGTTTTTAACCATGATGGTGCAGTGGCACTTGCAAGTATCTACCGTGGCACTCGTATCTACCGTGGCACCGATAGAAGTGTCATTTATTCAAAATGCCAGAAGACCAAAAAATGTCATTAGAAGAATAATTTTGTGACACTTTCAATGTCACTAAACTAAAAAAATGTTGTAGTGAACTCAGGCTGACTATGTACTTTATTCACTTACTTTTAACCAAACTTTGCCAAACAAATTAAAAGATACTTTCACTGTGCCATATTATTTGTTCATCTTTCTTTTTTTGGATGCCTCAAAATATGTGTTCATTTAAAAAGTCAAAACATAAAACTCTAGAGAATTTCAAAACTACCGTTTAAAAATAATTATAAAAATATTTAATAATGAAAATAAAGCGGACAATGTGATAAATTAATGTATTTTGGTTTGATTTCAAAGTAATAATTACATATCCTACTAAAAAGTTAAGATCCCAAAAGGAACTATTATTGTGAAATGGAGAGAATACCATTTTGTTCATAAATTTTATGTAAAATAATATCATTTTTTGGTGAAATCATTACTCTATTGTGACTCATAATTTAAAAATAACACTTTGTTATCCAAAAAGCAACTTAAGATGGGGGTTGAATTAGGTTTTTACAATTAAAATTAATAATACCTCAATAAAATTAACTACTGGTACAACAAATTATTAACAAGCACGATGATGAACTTAGCAGTAAATGATCAAGCAAAATAACAATGAAGTATAACTAACATACAGGGTAAATCAAATGATTAGCACATGAATATTAGATAGATATAACAGTAGTAGGAAAGTAGAGAGATTAGGGAAGAGGAAACAAACAGATTTATAGTGGTTCGGCTTCAACCAAGCCTACATCCACTCCTTAAGTTTTTACTTGAGATTTTCTACTATCTTCTAGCTTCACAAGGTGCTAACAACCTTTTCACGGATGGAGCAATCCTCCACAGATTTTACACAGACTTTCTAAGTCAAGAACACTAAGTGTACTGCACTCTTACAAGGTTGAAAAGAAAGTATTTTTGCTTTCACAGAAAGCTACAATAATTATCTCTCAAAGATAGATATAAAAATGAAGTTCTGGTTTTTCTATAAATCTCACACAGGAAAAATGAGCTTAATGTTATAAGGCTCAATGTATAATTTCTGAGAGAGGATGTAAACAAAAATTGAAGAACACTTCTCAGAGAATTTTTCAGAGAATAGATGTGAGTGATTATAGATCAAAAAATATTTTCTGATTTTTTTTTTTTTTTTGTAACTTGTTTACATTAGAGGCTTTGGTATATATAATTAAACTTATAGCCGTTTATAGCCATTGTATTTATTTAAATTTATAGTCGTTTATAGTTGTTGTACTCTATCATTACTAATTTGAATATCTTCCACTCCATCATTACAAATTTTAATATCTTTCATTTGAACCTTTTGAACCTTTTAGCCTGTTATTGTGCTGGGCTGTTTGAACCTTTGTTTTGAGCTGTTTGAACCTCTGATTTAATCAAATATTAAATACATTCTAATAACATTTAGGATAAAAGTTTTAGGTAAGAAATAATAGGACAAAATAAATTTTGATTTTATTTTTCTCTTTCAAGTAAATAATCAAAATAATTTTTATTTTTATTTTTCTCTTCCAAATAAATTAAAAACATAATTAAATAAATCATCAAAATAAATAAGTCTAACAATCTCTCCCTTTTTTGATGATGGCACACAATGATGTTTTGTTTTGATTTGAGAGTAAGAAAAAGCTCCCCCTCAAGTCTTGTTCCCTGAATTCATTTCTAAATACATAGGTTAGCACATGTGTAATAAATAAGTTTTAATTAGAGACATGATATGAAACTAAGATATCAAATTATAAATACATAATCATCATATTAGTTTTCAAATAATACCATAGTTTTCAAATAATATCATAATATATAACATCATAACAAAGTAATACCATAATACATAACATTATATAATTTCTCCCTCTGTGACATTATCAAAAGGAAATCATGGGTCAGAATCTGGAGGAGGAAGAGGAAATGATAGTGATAAATGGCATCTATACAATTCAAAACATATATATACATATATATACGATTCGCCCGCCTCTATCTTTTTTATCAAAAATCGTGTCGGACACGCATCCTCGCTTTTGCGTCAGCCGACCGACAAAAGTGAGACGGGTCAATCAACAACCTCGGCTCTCTCTCCCTCTTGTCTTCTTCTCCTCTGTCTTCTTCTTAATCACTCTCTTTTCTTTCTTCTTTCTCATTCGCTTCCATCTTGTTCTTCTTCTACGTGAGAGAGATAGAACAAAAAGACTGAGCAGAGCAGAAAGGCTGCCAAAAACGACCCTTTTGTCGATTACATCTCTCTTTTATACTTCATGCCCTCGTCCCGTCCCCTTACTCTCTTTTCGGACCTAAATGATCCCGTAAACATTGTTGGGCCGAGTACCCCGGCTCCTACTCTTCCCAACCTTCCTATGATATCGATTGAGCAAATAATGACAGCTCAATCAGACATTGAAGCCAATCATTTCACACTGACATCCTGTATGGAGATGGTGACTACAGTCACAAAATTGGCTCACCGACTGCAGAACAGGATGAGTGAGCTCCACCAGGTCAACGCCCAACTCTCGCTGCTCCAGCGCATGTACAAGGATGCGCGAGCAGAGATTTGCGCACTGAAGGCCGAAAATAAATAGCTTAAATGGAAGACCACTTCCATGGCCCGATTTGGAGCAACGTCATTCTTGGCCTTTGATAGTCAGCGAGGAATCGTCGCTCTCAACGAAAGTACGGGGGCAGGGCCTTCAAGGGCCTCCCAAAGTGATAAAAAGAGGAAGAAAACGATGGAAGAGGCGAGTAAGTAAGATCAGTGTATGGCCGAAAAAAAATGAAGGATTTTTTTTTTATGTAAATATTTGTATTTTGATTTGTTGTTGTATTTATGTTTAAGTACTGAAAAATGCAATTAAAAAGCAGAGAAAAAAATAAAAAAATTAAGCCCAAACAAAAAATAATAATGAGAGACCAAATTGTTAATGAGTATATGAGAAGCATTTGAGCATAATCTAATTCTCAATTTCTTAGCAAGAACATACCTCTCTCAAGACTATAATAGACATAACAGTGCATAGATCAAACAAGGTTGCCAATCAAGAGCATAAATATGGAGCTAAAGTTCAAGTCACTCTTCCTTGGGGAAAACGATCTTCCTCTTATATTATCAACAACTAATCAGCTCAAAGGTCATGTTGTAAGAATTAAGATACCAAAAGCATAGAAATACCAAAATAATCAGAGATACTAAAACAATCAAGTCTTTTTTTCTCCCCCGATGACATTTTCAACAAAATCAAGCACAATGAGGGAGTATGGTACAGCATATAGGATGAAAAAATGTAACTCTCATTATAGCACAAATAATCATCCATATCAAGGTAACTCTATGATACCAAAAAAATGATAGCACATAATGATCATACAATTGAAGCTCATACCATTTGACAATAATGGGTAAAAAAATAGTAATATGTGAATGTGCAAGCCCTTAAGTTTGATATCAAAAACAAAATAGAAACTGAGGGGATTTTAAAAAATAATCAAGTTTAAATTCTTCCCCTTATTTCATTTGACAAAATCAATAGGAGATATGATAAATGAAAGCTCATAACTGAAATGTTCTCGTCAATAATATCAAATAGGATGCCAAAATGATACCAACATGCAATCTACCAAGGATACTAATATGCAATCTAAAAAATTTAACAATCATAGCTCAAGCATTATGTAGAATACCAAATATTGCTCATAATAGGTTAAACTCAATATAATCTCATGGAGCTAATGTAATTCCAAAAAAAATGAAGCATGTTCAAGGTATAGCAATCCATATACCAAGGAAAATCATGAATTTCAATATGTACCACACATTTAAGCATAAGCATGATTTTTAGATAAGAGTATCATCAAAGAGTATACATTGTAAATCATATGAAGCATAATCAATCTTTTTCATATCAAAGTAATAACAGTATTAGCTCAAGGGATATAAGATAGAATTTTTACCTCAAAAGCTTAAGAGAGTATATGAGGCATACCTTAGGTTCAAGAGATGGAAGTTTTTCAATCTTCAATTTTCTTTCATGAGGAGTTCATCTCAAAAAGGTTTAACAAGTATGCTAGCAAAATGATTTCTCCCTCTAAGTTAGTGCTACCCTTTTCTATTTTGTGTAAATATAGCATTCATAGAACAGTCACTATTACTCAATAAAAATACAACACAAATCACTTCTTATCACAAACTAAAAAGGTGAAAAATAATTCAATGATCAAACAATAGTTTGGAATGTTATTTTTCAGAATTTTTAAGTTGTAATGCATAGCGTAATATGCATAAGAAAATAGTTTTATGCTCTTTGTTTTATTAAGAAATGATACAACAATCTCATTTAATCATATAACATTATCAAGAGGCATTTTCATCAATTCAATCCACATGCTCAAATGTGATAAAACATTTTACTCAATATGGTACACAACATGAATGTTATAAACAATTAATTCAACAATTTATCAATCAAAAGCATTTCATGAGATGTATGCCAATATAATCCATATTCAAAAGATATTCAATAGGATAGATGCAATGTCTCTACAAACGTATGATACTTCTTTTCATTTAGATATTGTTGATGGATCATAATCAAGAAATTTCACAACTCATTCAAATATTCCAATGTAAAGCATATAATCATGAAATTTTCATATTGAGCATATTCTTGAGATCACAAATGTAGAATTCAAAATGTAGATAGTATACATCTCAAAAACATACTATGACATCAAAATTGATTCTACAAAGATATGACCCAAAAAAGGAATTAACATATTAGTATAAAGTCATATATAAGATATGAAAAGTATGCTGACAAAAAAATTTATCACGCCTTATCTCTTTTTCATAGCAATGGATGACATGATATAAAATGTTAATGAATACATGAATCATTCATATTCTAATAGGCATTCATCAAAATAATATAATTCTCATTTTTGAGTTCAATGAATGTTTGAAAGAAACTAGCAGAACATGAGTTGGCAAACTTAGTACAATTAGGTTACATGGAAGCAATGATTAGACACAACTTATTGTACACAAATTACACCTTAAAGAAAATAGAACTTTAAGTTTAAAGGTGTGTTAGGAGTTATACATTCATTTACCTCTTTGGAATCTTCACCCATACATTACCTCTATTGTTCATCTTGGTGATTTTCATTTTATCATTCTTCTTCTTGTAGGAGCTGATTTTACTCTTTAGATTGAACACTCTTGTTGTGCGTTTCCTCTCGAAATCCTTGGTGTTCTTTAAAATTCCACCTACAAAATATCTTGATTTTTTTCTTGGTACCCATGTTTTCTTGGGTTCATGGGGATTAGTCTCAAGAACATTTAATCTCATAAAAGGTTTAGGAGGATCAAAACCAATGCCTATTTTGTCAAAAACACATCTTTTATTTCCAAGAAACTTGTTGAGATTTTCTTTTCCTTTTACAAAATTTTCAAGAGTTTTGTTTAAATCCTCAATATTGTTTTTCAAAATGTTTTTCTCATTGGCAATAGACGTAAAGTCATTTTTCAAAGTAACATTTTTCATTTTTAAAACACCCACATCATTTGAAAGAGAAGTAACTAATTTCTTTAATTTAGAATTCTTAACACAATTACGTTTCTAAATATGTCATGTAATTCATTGAAAGCACTTTCAAGTTCTACATAATTAGAAATTACCTCATCTTGAGTGGATTTTTCTTTTCCAAGAGCCATGAGACACAGGTTGGCTACTCCATCATTTTCTCCCCAAATGGCTTCCTTTTTGCTGTCATCCATCATTGAAAGTTCATGAGCCATGAGTGAGCCTAGGAGTTTTTCAATGCCTAATTTTGTCAAGTCTTTTGCTTCTTGGATAGCTGTAACCTTAGCTTTCCTATTCATTTGGCAAAGACCTAAGTATTTTTCTCACAAGCTCATCATTAGTATAAAATTTACCAAGAGATTTTAGAGCATTAATAATATTGGTAAATTTATAAAACATCTCATAAATAGATTCAAATGATTCCATAGTAAAGAGTTCATAATCATGAATAAGCATGTCAATTCGAGACTTTTTTATTTGGTTAGTTCCTTCATAGGTGATTTCAAGTTTATTCCAAATCTCTTTAGCAGTAATACACCCAGAAATTCAATTGTACTCATTTGCATCTAATCCACACACAAGAATAAGCTTGACTTTAGCATTAGTTTGAAGGAGTTTATAATCATGCTCATAAAATTCATCCTCAAGTTTAGGCACACTAATATGGTCTACTACCTTGGTAGGGATTTTAGGACCTTTAGTGATAATGATCCACAAAGCATAATTAGTAGCTTGAAGATACAAAATCATTTTTTCTTTCTAATGACTGTAATTACTACCATCAAAGAGAGGTGACCTATTGCTAGCTTGTCCTACAGCAGAGTAAGTAGAATACATGGTTGCTATGGATCAAAATTTCAAGATTGTTAAATCTAAACAAGAGCCCCAAGCTCTAATACCAATTGTTACCTAAAAAGCAACCTAAGAGGAGGGATGAATTAAGTTTCTACAAATTAAAATTAATAATATCCCAATAAAATTAACTACTAGTACAATAAATTATTATATTTGGGCTAGGCTTGTCTCCAGTTCACATTGGGCCCGTGGGGTCCATCATGGATCTTATTTCGATAATCCAAATGTTCAATATGTAAAACTCATCGAGTACTTTATCCCTATAAAAAATCACGTTCATCGAATCAGATTTTTGTTAACAATTTATTTTTAAAATTATATTTATCATTGACAGAAATTTGATCTAATCAAGTAACTATTGATATCCGATCAACGTAATTTTTTACAGAGATAAACTATTCGACGAGTTCTACACATTAAATTATTCGAATTTTCAAAACAGGACTCGTGGTGGACACCCACAAACCCAACAACATGCTCCAGTCTAATTCCAGACTGAAGAGAATCCTGGTCCTTAGTTGTTTAGATTATTCATATAGGTGAGTACGCCCAATAATTAAAGTAAATTATTGATTGGCAAATACATTGCGAAAGTAAATAGGTAAGCGTAAGATTTGAAATGAGAGAAGAGATCCATGGATATTAGTTTATTGAATTATTATATAAATAGTGATTAATTACTAATCTTACAAAAAATCGCACAACTTGATATTTGAGAATTTAGATGGTGTGAAAATGTTACGAATTCAAAATATGTGAATTAGTTTATACACGATATCAAATTTAAATTCATACAATAGATTCAAATTTTAAATATTTTTTGAGTATATAATATTTTTGTATGGTGGTGTTGAGAATTAACCCACCAAACCAATGGAAGTAAAAATAAATAAGAAAATAAAATTTACGTGATTTGATAAAAAAATTTACATTGAAAAAAAAACAAATCACTAATAATAAAAATTACAAATGATGAGACATACATTCACTTGTATTTTTAAACTCTTTTTTTTTTTTTAATTTTAGTGGGTTATTTGAAAAAAAATGCCGAATTAACCGAATTACTAGTTTGATTTGGACTCCTACACCTTATTAGAAGTGTATTAATTGGGTCTTTCTCACTTTTAGAGTTTCTTTATAAAATTTGTATTTTATTTTTATTACTATGATGGTAATTCATTGGGTTTTGAATCAAATAAAAAGAAAAAAGAAGGGCCAGTCTAATGAGACTTATAAGTGAAAAAAAAAATACTTAAAAAAAGAAAAAAAAATTACAAATCAATGTATCTTTTAAAAAATAATTACAGATTTATATATAAAAAAATTATACTTTTAATTATTAGTATTTGTAAAATTTATCATTGATTTGTATTTATGTTTTTAAACTCTCTACTAATGTGATATTTTCTTTATAAAAAAACAAAAACAAAAACAAAAACAAAAACAAAAAAGAAACTTTTACTAAGAATTGTTTTGAAAAGTGTCAAATAAATTAATTTTTTATTTATTATAAAAAGATATATAAAAAAATAATATAACTTAAATAAATTAAAAAATTAACTTATAAACCACTCTTCCTCAAAAAGGCTTAAAAAAACAAACCCCAACTAAAACGAATCCGGATCCTCGGCCGCCCTTCTCGGCGGCCGTTTCCTGCAGCCCCCAAAACGACGTCGTTTTGGGGGGTAAATTTTCAAAAAAAAAAAAAACGCAGAGGAAGAGGGAGGAAGGAGAGGAAGAGGGAGGGAGAAAGGAGGAGAAAGGAGGCTGTGAGCTCGCCGTCGCAGCTCGTCACCTCGCCGCCCGCCGTCGTAGCCGTCCGATCGTCGCCCAATCCAGCTCGTCGCAGCAGCTGCACCGCCGTCGCCTCCGCCTCCTCCTCCTCCTCCTCCTCCTCCCCCTGTGATTATGGCCCCCTCCAGTCCGGCCCTTCCCTTCCTCCCTCCTCCTTCCTCCCTCTTCCTCTGCGTTTTTTTTTTTTTGAAAATTTACCCCCAAAACGACGTCGTTTTGGGGGCTGCAGGAAACGGCCGCCGAGAAGGCCGGCCGAGGATCCGGACCCCACCTAAAACCTCGCTCACACTTGGCTTGACTTGGTCACTTCGTGCAGAGCCGGCGGCCGGCCTCACCGATGGGAGGAAGAACATGCGCATAGTAGTGTTATAGAAAATTGGTAAAAAGTTGATTTTTTTGACTTTTTTTTGTGACTTTTTTGATAAAAAAAAATTGAATTATTTTGAATAAAAAGATTGACTTTTTTGACTTAAAAAAAAGCTAAAAAGCCAACCATTGTTCCCAAAAGACCTCATAGTTGCATGCGTCATTTCATTTTCTATGCTTGGTTCCCGCAAAGGCTTCACAAATATTTAAAGTAACTAATTCAATGCAAGTTAATTTTGGGTGTCTGTAGCATTACTGTTATTGGTCTATCAAAACGTCTACAATAATTCATTTGAAAATGGATTCAAATTTTGACATACTTCATATTTTCCGAGCATAGAATATTTAGAGAACTTATGCAACAATTATCGTCTTTTTTCATCTTATTTTTTTAACGATTAGAGATAAAATAGTGATTTTTTGAGACTTATATTAATATATATATATATGTCAGACTTGCTAGTATATAGATAGTAGATAAGAAAATGTAGTGCATGTAATATTTTTTATAGAAAAATGACTTCTTTCTCGTTAGCACTAACGTATGGACTAGAGAAAATAATCTGGCCTTCCAAATTGTGTTGTGTCTATTAGTCAATCTTCAATGGATTAAAAAAATAGAGAGTCTGTTTGTTTATAAAAAAACAAAACAAAATATATAAATAAAAAAAACAATAAAACAGATTCTTATTTTGTTACAGAAAATAACATAATCTGAAAAAGAAAAATTAATAAAAACAGAAAAGTAAACTAATCACTTACAGTATTATTTTCTTAGATATTTAGATCAAGTCCAATGTTCAATACTGTCTCCTTAAGACAGATTCGTCCTCTCTTAAGTGTTTTTAGAATGTGGACGTCTATCTCCTAGGATAAAATAATTGTTGACACTTAGTAGCAGCACTACAAACTAAATGTCCAGCGAACACATTTGTGTATATACTCTTTTTCACAGAAAATAAATGCAACAAAATGCAGAGAGTAATAACAGAAGTAATAATGAAAAAATTGAGTACAAAACCAAATGGAGAACTTGTCTATTTATAATTGGTGGCTTTTCAGGACAGACTTGAATAGGTAAAAAACCTGTTCGGGTTGGATATGAACAGGTACAAACCTGTTCGGGTTAGAGGAAAATACTGAAGAGGTGCAAGGAACCAAACTGCCAACGTTCAGAAACATTAGGGTCATTTCGAAATTAAGTTTGAATTTCAAACCGAAATTCAAATTCCAAACGGTAAGAATTTAATTTTAGCAAAAATAAAATTCAAATGTTTTTGATCAAAAAAGAAAAGCATTGGGCCAAACAAGTCCAACCCAACCTCACACTGCACCCAAGCCCAAGCCCAACCAGCCCGACCGGACAGTTGCGCCACGCGTGTTTGTTTTGGGTACAATGAGTCTAGCCCATAACCTCCCCCACTACAAAACTTGAGTGCCCCCTTGGGGTCTACCCCAACATCCAAACTCAAAACTTATAAACCCATACAATGTTAGCCTAACCAAGCAATGTGGGACAAGTTTTTCTTCCTTCAATTTGGGAAACCACCAAAACACAATTTTCATGAAGCTTATTTTGGTTTCAATTTTCCATTCACCTGATAATAGTTTTGAACAATCAAATATACTACATGAATCACAACGCTGTATAGAACGCATTATGACTAATATCCGCCAACCTCGACGCATGGATCCCACTTAAAAAAAATATATCAAAGTTGAAGAAAAAACTATTTTTCCAAAACCATTCTTACAATGTCATCTCGGTTTACCTATTAGCCTGTTGAATATTGAGTTGAATTTTTTTATTTAAATCTAATATTAATTTTGTAAGTATGTGGATATAATATAAATCATTAAATTACACATAAAAAAAATTAAAAAATTAAAAAACTGATGCAACAAGGATCGGACGGAATTAAAGACAAGTTCAGCTCTTTCTCATATATCCATACATTAATATATGAAGCGGAGGTTCGTCTCACGAAAACTCTTTTTCCGAAATGTCTTCAAAACTTGAGTAAATTAATTGTTTCAATTTTTTTTCAATTGCCTTAAATATCTGTCATAATTATCAGATTCAATTACAAATTACATAACTAATGTGAGTCTATCTCTAATATGTATATGTATATATATATATCTTGCAATTTGTGTAGGTGTCCAGTCAAAAAAATTGAGAAGCCACACTGGTCAAAATTTTGAGAAGCTGACAATTTTTTATATAACAAAGAATTTTATATAACCTTTTTTTTAATAAAAATAACTAAATCAATCAATTAAAATAATTTAACAATAAAAATCATTAATAAGTCATAGAATACTTATAAAGAATTTATCGGGATTTCACAAGAAAGAAGATTTAAAGTTTCACGAAAAAGAATACAATTTTTTCTTAAAAAACAATATATGAATGAATGAATGAGTTGCACAATCACTACTCACATGTATTTATTACAAGGGAATTGCTGACCATTGCTCTTACGATGTTGGTTAAGGCATTTTTGGGAATATATTATTTTAGTGATTTTTTAATTTTTTAGTTAAAATATGGAATAAAAAAATTAGTATATTTGATGATTCTTAATTTTTTTAAGAAAAATGTGCAAAAAGTAGGGAAAAAAAATTTATTTAACTTTTTGATATAGATTGTTGATTTTTTAATTTTATTAGTGATTTTTTAATTTTTAGACTAAAATAGTGAATTACCAAACGAGGCCTAAGCGTTAATAAAGACAAAAAAAAAAAAAAAAAAAAAAAAATTAAGCAATTCAATAAACATTTATTTATTTTTATATATTTTAATATTTGATAAATTTTGTATACACTTTTCAACCATCACCAAACCAATAGGGTGTGGTGGTTTACTTTCTCCTTATTGTAAAAGGAATTTGTTAACCTAACCTTAATAATAATAATAATAAATAAATAAATAAAAGAAATATATTGATTAAAAAATATTCCGTAAACATTTGTTTAGACGGACTGAATAAGGAGGGATTATAATCCATCAGACTGTTAATCCTAAGACACACATATAGTCTTTAAACTATTTGATTGGAAATGATATGTATATCATGTTTATTTAATCATTGGAAAATATATATATACATATATTATTGAATCCTAGGTTTATTTAGGATACTATGAAGAAGGATAAATGCTCAAAAGATTATTTTGCTCTTTTGTTTATTAAATATTAGGAATACTAAATCTAAGTTATATATTTTATATTTTATATTTTATTTTATTTTACTAAGTACAATAATCCAGAGGGCCAAAAATGGAATTTTACCCTCTAATCCGAAGAAGTTATCCCACTATTTTGTATCTCACACACCTCATGGGACACAATAATTCCACAAATAAGGTATTGATAGTCCGATTAGACTATTGGTCCAGCTTACATTTTTTGAACCAAATATCAAACTATTAGATAGAATAGCTATGGAGTCCTATCTTACCCTCCAATCCATCTAAACAAACACCCCCGAAATGTAATAAGAGAGTTAGACAAAGCATTGGGGAACACCAAAATAGAATGGGTTTGGCAATTGTTTTTTTTTGCAAAATGATACATAAATCTACTTTGTAAATCCAATTTTTGGATTGAATGATGTGTAAATGAGATGATTGTGAATGATTAGAGAAGATAAGAGAGATATTTACCTTAGATATTTTAATATATTGCCACATAATTGAGTTTAATTTTTATACTTGAATAACATTACTCTTGTTTTTTTACTAATTTTTTTTTTGGTTCATTTTTAGTAATTTTTTCAAAAGTTTTCACTTTTAAAGTCCTATTAAATTTGATAGATTTCAAAAGTCAAATAATAAATAATAAAAAAACTTCACCAAAGAAAAAAAAAACCTTATTGAACTTTTTTAGATTTTTTAAAAATTATTCTAAGTTTTTTGGCTAGATGGAATTAAAAATTAAAAATTTGTGAAAACAGATTTTTAAAAAAATTAACTAAAAATGAAAAATTAATATTTTTTTGTGAACATTCTGAGTATAGTTAAATTTGTTAATGAAATTAATGTACAAAAGTGTACCTCTTAAAAAGACCGTCACTAATGGAATATTTACCCATAAATTCTATTTTCTGAAAAGTTGAACCATTTAGTCCTAAAAGTTTTCTTATGCACCATTTAGTCCTTTTTTTACATCACAACATCATCATCAAAACAATATCAAGCATCCTCATCAAAACAACATCAAACCTCACAACATCATCATCAAACAACATTAAGCATCATCATCAAAACAACATTAAGATAATTCATTTTTCTTCGTCCAAACATTAACCTAATTTTTTTCCTCAACATCAAACATCATCAACACCAATAATCATCAGAGTTGAACAATAAATAAAAACTCATCATTTACAGTGAAACAAGTAAAACAGAGGACTTGGTGAGTCAGATCAAACAAAACCCAAACTGATCAAAAAAAAAAAAAACCCAGTGAAGAAATTGAGAGAGGAATTGAATTGAAATGAATAGACCTGAGGGAAAGCAGCACTTTGGGCCCAGACACTGGCGTCGTGGCCGATGATGGCGGCGGAGGAGAGGTAATTGCCTTCGATTTTGCACATCAAGTGATCATCTACATATGCTTGCCACGACATCTTTCGATTAATTTTGCAGACTCACTCACTCTTACCCTCTTCTTCTTCTTCGATTTGAAACTATGGGTTACGTCTCACTGTAGAAGCACCGAAACCAGCCTCCATGTGATGACCCGGACCTGTATGACGTCATTACCGTTAATTAATTATGTTTTTATCTGGTTTAATTGGGAATTATCTATTTGATTGGGAAAAATATCTGTTGGAATGACAACTTCGGGACTGAAATCGATGACCTTAACGGGATCAGAAAATGAAATTGAAAATACCTGTATGATACCGGGAATATTTAGAACCATTCGAAAGAATAAATTGAGGACTGAATTCTGTCTGGTTCGTAAAGCCTTGTTTGGCTCAAGTATTTGGCCAATTTGATTTATATGATATAAGTAGATATATAGATAAGTGTTGTTGACCATCTTGACTCAAAACAAAAGAGAGAGGAAATATCTAAGAGAGAGAGGGAGAAGAATTCGGGAGAGGAAGAGAAAACAAGGGAAGAAGAGAAGGAAAAGGGGGATTTCAACTAATTCTCACCAATTAAGTGATCAAGGTATGGATTTCTCTCTAAATACTTGAAGTAAAGTGGATCATCTATCATTTATGGCAAGTGAATGGAAGGAATGAAAGGGAAATTATGTGTAATTGATGGTATTGAGTGGTGTTTTTCACCTATGGAGCATCCATGAGCATCTTTGGCATCATATCATGAATTTATGTTTAAAATCATAGTTTTCTTGCATGATTTCATACTTGAGAAAGAAACTCCATGATTTTGACAAATGAAGCTTTTATGAGTTTGAGTTATGGTTTAATCTTTTGGTAATTCTTATGGGTTTGGTTTTAAGGTTTCAATCAAGTGTTTTCCTAATGGTTTTGGCTTTGTTTTCATGAAATTGGAAGTTGATTTTACAAGAGGGAAGCCACGGTTTTGCAGGTTTTTGGTATGTTTTTCCATACAGAATTTTCACAGTCCGCTCGAGCGTAGGTTTGGCCGCTCGAGCGGAGATTTCGCACTTCTAGTACTTTCTCTCAGTTTTCAGTCCGCTCGAGCGTGGGTTTGGCCGCTCGAGCGGGGACCTGTTTTCCAGAAAACTCAAACAGTGTTTTATTGCATGATTTTGGCATCCTCATTTCATTTTTAGCATTCTTGAGACTTCATTAGGACTTGGTAATGTAATTATGAGAATATGTGGACGTAATTTGATAATGTTATGTGTTAAAGATCATGTTATATTATGGATATTGCAGGTCAAAGTGTGAAGACCGTATAATCGGTAACGGGAAACTCTTTGTAAGTAACGTTTCCGTAAAGATACGTTGTTATGACTTATGTTTCAAAATGATAATGTTATGATATGATTTCTGAAATATGTGTTTCTGTGTGAACGAATGTCCTATTTGCAAATGTAGCATGGCATCCATAGATAGTCCTAAGTCATGGGGGACGACATGAAAATGCGGGTCCATGACCAGTTTACGAGATCTCGTTAGTCACTTCATTGTGACGATATGTGTTTAATCAGTATCCGGAACTGATTACTCTAGTCGGAAGACGTTCTGTATATGTTGTGTTCTATGGAGTATGCCATTATTATGTTCTGATACGAATTGATTATGTTTATGAATGATTTGTTTTACGGATATATGATATGTGGAATTCGCTCACTAACCCTTTACTGTTATGTTACTTGCTGGGCTTTAGCTCACCCCCGTATATATGTATTTTATAGGTGAGCAGTCAGGGAGCCAAGCCTAGGCGGAGTTCGTCTCGAGCCGCCGTTTTGAAAGCCTACCTGAGTTGGTGCCCTGTGCTGGGCTAGGCCTGGAAGGCCGTATGTAGTTTGGTTTTGTATCAGTTGTATATGGGGCTTGTGCCTATCTGTTTTGTATATGAAATTTGGATACATGTTCTGTACATTGGTGGGAAATAACTCATTTTTTGGCATGTAAATTACTTGTTCATATTTATGCACAGCTCTTTGGACTATTTGTTTTTGGTTATGCTTCCGCGAGCCCCTGTTATGTATGTTTTGTATTGGAAGGCCTTTGGTAATCTAGGATTACTGGCCGGTCTCGTCACCGAACTTCTAGGGGCGGGTTCGGGGCGTGTCAGAGTGGTATCAGAGCGCACGAGTTAATTTCCCACACACGTGTCCATAGAGCTGTAGGGTGCATTAGAAAGAAATAGAGCATGGCATGAGCATATGTGCATGTGTGTGTGTGTTTTATGAATATGAGAGACAAGAACTGGAATGATAAGATAGTAAAGGAAATGATATATGGAAAAATGAAATGTGCTCTGTTATGGGTTCTATAGACCAATGGAGGAGACTAGTGCAAGGAATGTAAATGAAACTGCAGCATCTGATGCGAGACTAGATCGGTTGGAAAGAATGGTAGAGGCTTTAACCGGGATGGTAAGACAACAACAGGAACAAAACCAACAACAACAGAGACAACCATTTCCGCCTCCTCCACCACCACCTGTTCATGTGGAACCAATGACTAATGATGACATTATCAGTTTGACACAGAAATATAAGAAGTTAAAACCACCTGAGTTTGCAGGAGGCATTGAACCCTTAAAGGCAGAGGCCTGGGTATTAGAAACAGAAAAGATCTTTGAGGTGTTCCCGTGCACTGAGGTGTATAAGGTGTTGTTAGCAACATTCACTTTGACAGAGGAAGCCCGGAGATGGTGGATGCTAGTACGAGAGGTAGATAGGGATTTGACTTGGAACCAATTTAAAGAAAAATTTTATGAAAAATACTTCCCACAGTGTATGCGAGACAGAAAAATATCTGAATTTGAACAATTGAAGCAAGGT
>CM069910.1:1496728-1855088 GCA_036172215.1 Camellia granthamiana | reverse complement strand
GTGCCCTGTGCTGGGCTAGGCCTGGAAGGCCGTATGTAGTTTGGTTTTGTATCAGTTGTATATGGGGCTTGTGCCTATCTGTTTTGTATATGAAATTTGGATACATGTTCTGTACATTGGTGGGAAATAACTCATTTTTTGGCATGTAAATTACTTGTTCATATTTATGCACAGCTCTTTGGACTATTTGTTTTTGGTTATGCTTCCGCGAGCCCCTGTTATGTATGTTTTGTATTGGAAGGCCTTTGGTAATCTAGGATTACTGGCCGGTCTCGTCACCGAACTTCTAGGGGCGGGTTCGGGGCGTGTCAGAGTGGTATCAGAGCGCACGAGTTAATTTCCCACACACGTGTCCATAGAGCTGTAGGGTGCATTAGAAAGAAATAGAGCATGGCATGAGCATATGTGCATGTGTGTGTGTGTTTTATTGAATATGAGAGACAAGAACTGGAATGATAAGATAGTAAAGGAAATGATATATGGAAAAATGAAATGTGCTCTGTTATGGGTTCTATAGACCAATGGAGGAGACTAGTGCAAGGAATGTAAATGAAACTGCAGCATCTGATGCGAGACTAGATCGGTTGGAAAGAATGTAGAGGCTTTAACCGGGATGGTAAGACAACAACAGGAACAAAACCAACAACAACAGAGACAACCATTTCCGCCTCCTCCACCACCACCTGTTCATGTGGAACCAATGACTAATGATGACATTATCAGTTTGACACAGAAATATAAGAAGTTAAAACCACCTGAGTTTGCAGGAGGCATTGAACCCTTAAAGGCAGAGGCCTGGGTATTAGAAACGGAAAAGATCTTTGAGGTGTTCCCGTGCACTGAGGTGTATAAGGTGTTGTTAGCAAAATTCACTTTGACAGAGGAAGCCCGGAGATGGTGGATGCTAGTACGAGAGGTAGATAGGGATTTGACTTGGAACCAATTTAAAGAAAAATTTTATGAAAAATACTTCCCACAGTGTATGCGAGACAGAAAAATATCTGAATTTGAACAATTGAAGCAAGGTGTGATGTCCGTCGCAGAGTATGAAACGAAGTTTACTGAACTAGCCCGCTATGCTCCCCATATGGTGGATACAGAGTACAAGAAAGCGAGGAAATTTGAGGGCGGATTACATGTGGAAGTCCTTGATAGGGTCAATGTATTGAAACTGGAGAAATATGTTGATGTTCTTGATAGAGCCTTAATGGCGGAAACAAACATCGCGGCCTTGAAAATGTCCCAGTCAACAGTGACCGAAGCAGAAAGTAGGAAGTTTAAGAAACAGAAAATAGAAACAGTTGGTGAGTCAATGATTTCTGTGAATGAAAATTGGCTTCAAGGTTTACTGACAATACAAAAAGGGAAAGTGGAGGAAGTGTGAATACGTCCATTTGCAAGGAGTGTGGAAAACAGCATTGGGCATCTGTCGCCGCATAACTGGAGCGTGTTTCAAGTGTGGGCAGAAGGGACATTTAGCTAAAGCTTGTCCACAAGGTTACCCAAGAACTGAAAAACCTGTTTCTAGTGGAAATACATCAACAATGATACCGAGGGCAACTACAACAACTACTCCTGAGGGGACTACTTTGCGAACAGGAAGGGTTTTTACCCTAGTCTCAGAAAAGGCACAGACTACCGGAAAGACAAATGCAGGTATGACTTCCGTTATCTATTATGATGATAGCATTATTACCTATGCAATGGAGACTATTGAACACAGGACAATTAACTATGGCTATGATGGAACGAATTAGATTTGATATGACACAACTTGATTATGACCATGATAGAACAATTTACCTTTGATATCACCTTTGCTATGGACCGTTATATCTATGTGATTACTTTGGACTTGAATGTTATAGAACTACCTTATTATGCTGAATACCCTATCGAACTGTTTTCTCCGTATGATAATACTTTGCGAACTATTGAATGACTATAGACTGAATAAGGACATATAACTAAAATTTCTGATTGAACTTCAGCTACTGTAAGGAAAGTTTGGAGGACCAAACTTCTTAAGGTGGGGAGAGTGTGATGACCTGGACCTGTATGACGTCATTACCGTTAATTAATTATGTTTTTATCTGGTTTAATTGGGAATTATCTATTTGATTGGGAAAAATATCTGTTGGAATGACAACTTCGGGACTGAAATCGATGACCTTAACGGGATCAGAAAATGAAATTGAAAATACCTGTATGATACCGGGAATATTTAGAACCATTCGAAAGAATAAATTGAGGACTGAATTCTGTCTGGTTCGTAAAGCCTTGTTTGGCTCAAGTATTTGGCCAATTTGATTTATATGATATAAGTAGATATATAGATAAGTGTTGTTGACCATCTTGACTCAAAACAAAAGAGAGAGGAAATATCTAAGAGAGAGAGGGAGAAGAATTCGGGAGAGGAAGAGAAAACAAGGGAAGAAGAGAAGGAAAAGGGGGATTTCAACTAATTCTCACCAATTAAGTGATCAAGGTATGGATTTCTCTCTAAATACTTGAAGTAAAGTGGATCATCTATCATTTATGGCAAGTGAATGGAAGGAATGAAAGGGAAATTATGTGTAATTGATGGTATTGAGTGGTGTTTTTCACCTATGGAGCATCCATGAGCATCTTTGGCATCATATCATGAATTTATGTTTAAAATCACAGTTTTCTTGCATGATTTCATACTTGAGAAAGAAACTCCATGATTTTGACAAATGAAGCTTTTATGAGTTTGAGTTATGGTTTAATCTTTTGGTAATTCTTATGGGTTTGGTTTTAAGGTTTCAATCAAGTGTTTTCCTAATGGTTTTGGCTTTGTTTTCATGAAATTGGAAGTTGATTTTACAAGAGGGAAGCCACGGTTTGCAGGTTTTTGGTATGTTTTTCCATACAGAATTTTCACAGTCCGCTCGAGCGTAGGTTTGGCCGCTCGAGCGGAGATTTCGTACTTCTAGTACTTTCTCTCAGTTTTCAGTCCGCTCGAGCGTGGGTTTGGCCGCTCGAGCGGGGACCTGTTTTCCAGAAAACTCAAACAGTGTTTTATTGCATGATTTTGGCATCCTCATTTCATTTTTAGCATTCTTGAGACTTCATTAGGACTTGGTAATGTAATTATGAGAATATGTGGACGTAATTTGATAATGTTATGTGTTAAAGATCATGTTATATTATGGATATTGCAGGTCAAAGTGTGAAGACCGTATAATCGGTAACGGGAAACTCTTTGTAAGTAACGTTTCCGTAAAGATACGTTGTTATGACTTATGTTTCAAAATGATAATGTTATGATATGATTTCTGAAATATGTGTTTCTGTGTGAACGAATGTCCTATTTGCAAATGTAGCATGGCATCCATAGATAGTCCTAAGTCATGGGGGACGACATGAAAATGCGGGTCCATGACCAGTTTACGAGATCTCGTTAGTCACTTCATTGTGACGATATGTGTTTAATCAGTATCCGGAACTGATTACTCTAGTCGGAAGACGTTCTGTATATGTTGTGTTCTATGGAGTATGCCATTATTATGTTCTGATACGAATTGATTATGTTTATGAATGATTTGTTTTACGGATATATGATATGTGGAATTCGCTCACTAACCCTTTACTGTTATGTTACTTGCTGGGCTTTAGCTCACCCCCGTATATATGTATTTTATAGGTGAGCAGTCAGGGAGCCAAGCCTAGGCGGAGTTCGTCTCGAGCCGCCGTTTTGAAAGCCTACCTGAGTTGGTGCCCTGTGCTGGGCTAGGCCTGGAAGGCCGTATGTAGTTTGGTTTTGTATCAGTTGTATATGGGGCTTGTGCCTATCTGTTTTGTATATGAAATTTGGATACATGTTCTGTACATTGGTGGGAAATAACTCATTTTTTGGCATGTAAATTACTTGTTCATATTTATGCACAGCTCTTTGGACTATTTGTTTTTGGTTATGCTTCCGCGAGCCCCTGTTATGTATGTTTTGTATTGGAAGGCCTTTGGTAATCTAGGATTACTGGCCGGTCTCGTCACCGAACTTCTAGGGGCGGGTTCGGGGCGTGTCAGAGTGGTATCAGAGCGCACGAGTTAATTTCCCACACACGTGTCCATAGAGCTGTAGGGTGCATTAGAAAGAAATAGAGCATGGCATGAGCATATGTGCATGTGTGTGTGTGTTTTATGAATATGAGAGACAAGAACTGGAATGATAAGATAGTAAAGGAAATGATATATGGAAAAATGAAATGTGCTCTGTTATGGGTTCTATAGACCAATGGAGGAGACTAGTGCAAGGAATGTAAATGAAACTGCAGCATCTGATGCGAGACTAGATCGGTTGGAAAGAATGGTAGAGGCTTTAACCGGGATGGTAAGACAACAACAGGAACAAAACCAACAACAACAGAGACAACCATTTCCGCCTCCTCCACCACCACCTGTTCATGTGGAACCAATGACTAATGATGACATTATCAGTTTGACACAGAAATATAAGAAGTTAAAACCACCTGAGTTTGCAGGAGGCATTGAACCCTTAAAGGCAGAGGCCTGGGTATTAGAAACGGAAAAGATCTTTGAGGTGTTCCCGTGCACTGAGGTGTATAAGGTGTTGTTAGCAAAATTCACTTTGACAGAGGAAGCCCGGAGATGGTGGATGCTAGTACGAGAGGTAGATAGGGATTTGACTTGGAACCAATTTAAAGAAAAATTTTATGAAAAATACTTCCCACAGTGTATGCGAGACAGAAAAATATCTGAATTTGAACAATTGAAGCAAGGTGTGATGTCCGTCGCAGAGTATGAAACGAAGTTTACTGAACTAGCCCGCTATGCTCCCCATATGGTGGATACAGAGTACAAGAAAGCGAGGAAATTTGAGGGCGGATTACATGTGGAAGTCCTTGATAGGGTCAATGTATTGAAACTGGAGAAATATGTTGATGTTCTTGATAGAGCCTTAATGGCGGAAACAAACATCGCGGCCTTGAAAATGTCCCAGTCAACAGTGACCGAAGCAGAAAGTAGGAAGTTTAAGAAACAGAAAATAGAAACAGTTGGTGAGTCAATGATTTCTGTGAATGAAAATTTGGCTTCAAGGTTTACTGACAATACAAAAAGGGAAAGTGGAGGAAGTGTGAATACGTCCATTTGCAAGGAGTGTGGAAAACAGCATTGGGGCATCTGTCGCCGCATAACTGGAGCGTGTTTCAAGTGTGGCAGAAGGGACATTTAGCTAAAGCTTGTCCACAAGGTTACCCAAGAACTGAAAAACCTGTTTCTAGTGGAAATACATCAACAATGATACCGAGGGCAACTACAACAACTACTCCTGAGGGGACTACTTTGCGAACAGGAAGGGTTTTTACCCTAGTCTCAAAAAAGGCACAGACTACCGGAAAGACAAATGCAGGTATGACTTCCGTTATCTATTATGATGATAGCATTATTACCTATGCAATGGAGACTATTGAACACAGGACAATTAACTATGGCTATGATGGAACGAATTAGATTTGATATGACACAACTTGATTATGACCATGATAGAACAATTTACCTTTGATATCACCTTTGCTATGGACCGTTATATCTATGTGATTACTTTGGACTTGAATGTTATAGAACTACCTTATTATGCTGAATACCCTATCGAACTATTTTCTCCGTATGATAATACTTTGCGAACTATTGAATGACTATAGACTGAATAAGGACATATAACTAAAATTTCTGATTGAACTTCAGCTACTGTAAGGAAAGTTTGGAGGACCAAACTTCTTAAGGTGGGGAGAGTGTGATGACCTGGACCTGTATGACGTCATTACCGTTAATTAATTATGTTTTTATCTGGTTTAATTGGGAATTATCTATTTGATTGGGAAAAATATCTGTTGGAATGACAACTTCGGGACTGAAATCGATGACCTTAACGGGATCAGAAAATGAAATTGAAAATACCTGTATGATACCGGGAATATTTAGAACCATTCGAAAGAATAAATTGAGGACTGAATTCTGTCTGGTTCGTAAAGCCTTGTTTGGCTCAAGTATTTGGCCAATTTGATTTATATGATATAAGTAGATATATAGATAAGTGTTGTTGACCATCTTGACTCAAAACAAAAGAGAGAGGAAATATCTAAGAGAGAGAGGGAGAAGAATTCGGGAGAGGAAGAGAAAACAAGGGAAGAAGAGAAGGAAAAGGGGGATTTCAACTAATTCTCACCAATTAAGTGATCAAGGTATGGATTTCTCTCTAAATACTTGAAGTAAAGTGGATCATCTATCATTTATGGCAAGTGAATGGAAGGAATGAAAGGGAAATTATGTGTAATTGATGGTATTGAGTGGTGTTTTTCACCTATGGAGCACCATCGAGCATCTTTGGCATCATATCATGAATTTATGTTTAAAATCACAGTTTTCTTGCATGATTTCATACTTGAGAAAGAAACTCCATGATTTTGACAAATGAAGCTTTTATGAGTTTGAGTTATGGTTTAATCTTTTGGTAATTCTTATGGGTTTGGTTTTAAGGTTTCAATCAAGTGTTTTCCTAATGGTTTTGGCTTTGTTTTCATGAAATTGGAAGTTGATTTTACAAGAGGGAAGCCACGGTTTTGCAGGTTTTTGGTCTGTTTTTCCATACAGAATTTTCACAGTCCGCTCGAGCGTAGGTTTGGCCGCTCGAGCGGAGATTTCGCACTTCCAGTACTTTCTCTCAGTTTTCAGTCCGCTCGAGCGTGGGTTTGGCCGCTCGAGCGGGGACCTGTTTTCCAGAAAACTCAAACAGTGTTTTATTGCATGATTTTGGCATCCTCATTTCATTTTTAGCATTCTTGAGACTTCATTAGGACTTGGTAATGTAATTATGAGAATATGTGGACGTAATTTGATAATGTTATGTGTTAAAGATCATGTTATATTATGGATATTGCAGGTCAAAGTGTGAAGACCGTATAATCGGTAACGGGAAACTCTTTGTAAGTAACGTTTCCGTAAAGATACGTTGTTATGACTTATGTTTCAAAATGATAATGTTATGATATGATTTCTGAAATATGTGTTTCTGTGTGAACGAATGTCCTATTTGCAAATGTAGCATGGCATCCATAGATAGTCCTAAGTCATGGGGGACGGCATGAAAATGCGGGTCCATGACCAGTTTACGAGATCTCGTTAGTCACTTCATTGTGACGATATGTGTTTAATCAGTATCCGGAACTGATTACTCTAGTCGGAAGACGTTCTGTATATGTTGTGTTCTATGGAGTATGCCATTATTATGTTCTGATACGAATTGATTATGTTTATGAATGATTTGTTTTACGGATATATGATATGTGGAATTCGCTCACTAACCCTTTACTGTTATGTTACTTGCTGGGCTTTAGCTCACCCCCGTATATATGTATTTTATAGGTGAGCAGTCAGGGAGCCAAGCCTAGGCGGAGTTCGTCTCGAGCCGCCGTTTTGAAAGCCTACCTGAGTTGGTGCCCTGTGCTGGGCTAGGCCTGGAAGGCCGTATGTAGTTTGGTTTTGTATCAGTTGTATATGGGGCTTGTGCCTATCTGTTTTGTATATGAAATTTGGATACATGTTCTGTACATTGGT
Organism: Camellia granthamiana; assembly: GCA_036172215.1. Lineage (NCBI taxonomy): Eukaryota > Viridiplantae > Streptophyta > Magnoliopsida > Ericales > Theaceae > Camellia > Camellia granthamiana. Next base: position 1,847,489 of record CM069910.1, on the reverse strand, counting down.
GGGAAATAACTCATTTTTGGCATGTAAATTATATGTTCATACTTATGCACAGCTCTTTGGACTATTTGTATCTGGTTTATGCTTCCGCGAGCCCCTGTTATGTATGTTTTGTACTGGAAGGCCTTTGGTAATCTAGGATTACTGGCCGGTCTCGTCACCGAACTTCTAGGGGCGGGTTCGGGGCGTGACACTCCAGTCCGGTGATCGGAGAGCGAGGATTTGAGGAGATCGATCCGGCGAGTGAAGCCATTGCCGAAGTAGGATTCGCAGGATCTGAAGGGGACGTTGGGGTTGAGAGACCATGGGAGGTATGAAGGAAGGATTGGCCATGGTTTTGAGAGGGAGAAGTCGTGGTGGTTATCCGTGAGGGTGTGGCGCTGTTCCGATTCGGTTTGACGGATTTGAGGGAAGAACATCACTGTGTTCATGATTTCGATCGAATATCACACATCCGATATTCAAGAACATTCAAGAACATCACTGTGTTAATGTTAATGTTGATGTTTTTTTTTGGGTGAATAATGTTGATGATGATGAATAATGTTTAATGTTGAAGAATAATGTTTTATGTCTGATGTTTGATGTTTGATGTTGATGATGAATAATGTTTAATGTTTAATGTTTGATGATGTTTAATGTTTGATGATGATGAATAATGTTTAATGTTGAAGAATAATGTTTTATGTCTGATGTTTAATGTTTAATGTTGATGATGAATAATGTTTGATGATGTTTAATGTTTAATGTTGATGATGATGTTTAATGTTTAATGTTTGATGATGATGAATAATGTTTAATGTGATATTTGAAGTTGTTTTGATGATGATGATGTTGTTTTGACGATGATGTGTTTGATGTTTAATGGTCATTAACATTGTGATAGGACTTAACGGTTCATAAGAAAATTCATAGGACCAAATGGATTACAAGATACAAATTTGGGATTTATTGGTGCATCTCAACTCAAACTCTTAATATTTTTTTATTGCACCATAATATTGTGTTTGGTTAAAAAATTTAAGAAGAAATTTAGAAAGAGAAAAAAAATATATGTAAAACTAAATAAAATATAAATATATTTTATTTATATTTTACTTAAATTTTTTTCCTCCTCTCAAATTTCTTTCAAATCTCTTAATCAAACATAAGGAACAACTACACGCCAACGTACACAAGGGTCTTTGTTTTTTTAATTTACTAGTAGTTGGGTACGTGCGTTGCATGTGACACATGATTTTCCATTAACTGTTAGTACTGTAATTATGCGTGCCTCTTAAATTGGTATTTGATATGTATATAAAGTATGGAGACTTGTATGGATAAATTAATTTATATCCAAAATATAACAGTAAGAAATGAATACATACTTAGTTGAAGAATTTAAATGATAAATGAAAAATTTTATAAACATAAATACTAATATATAGTTCGATTGTTGAGATCAAAATTTTATCTTAAATAATAAACAATAAACATGTCTTTTAAATATATAGTATTACACAAATATTTTTTTATCAATTTTTTACTTCAATTTTTCATAATTCGTACCTGTAATATAATTGAATGTATGAAATTAATTGCACAATTACACAATTTTGTTAAATAGTTCATCTTATAATATAAATTCATTGAACTCACTATTGCATATTATTTGCAAACTATTGGTGTAAAAATGCATTAATATCAATATGTAACATATTTTTATACATCAAAAGCTCTGTTTGGCAAGTTGGTTTGTGGCTAAAATAGCCACAAAAGACAAAACAGGCTATTCTAGCCACAACAAACAAAACATCACATCCAACCTATAATCATTACACTATTCTCTCACAAAAAAAGCTAAAAAAGTCAAAAAGTCAAAAAGTCTTTCCCAAACCAAGCTTTTTAACCCAGGCTAAAATAGTCAAAAAAGTCAAAAAGTCAATCCACTTCCCAAACGGAGGCTGAGTCTAGTTTCCTGTGCCACGAATATCTTGCATGTTGAAAAATATAACATTAGTCATTAGTATACTTTATTTATGTAGAAAATGTAAAATAATTTTTTTTTTTTAAATGAAATGATATTGTAGCTTAATATTTCGATCGATATATGAATTTCATAATTGTTTTCACGATATTTATAGATACATACTTATAAGTATTTGTAAGGTCCTTTTCATGAAACTGTCAAGTTACATAATTGAGAGGGTAATTTCTATGGACCGAGCTAAGAGCATTTGGCAACAGATGTAGGGCCGAAGTAAGATTGAGATAGCACGGTCTTGGGTTATCTAAACGTCAAGTCGGTCAAAAATAGGCTGCTGGGCCCTAACCGGGCTATCCTAGTCTGGATCGCGTGGAAGACCGAGGTGTCAATAAAGAAGAACCGAGCTAAGGTTGGCTATGCAAGCGCTACCTTACAATTAGGATTACAGCGGCAGTATCGTGCTGTGTAAGCTCGGCTAAGCGTGCTTCCAGCCAAGATCAAAGTTGCCACTATCTCACTTGGTTGGCAGTAAGTAGGGTGTTATCAAGATAGATATTATCCTTGGGAATGTGATTCCTTGGAGGACTCTGTTAAGGAGAGTTAGAGTTCTAGTAGGATTGTGCCAGATAGAATCTATTAAAGCTCATGACTGAACCTATGCAAAGTTATCACAATTCTTACTCTAAAGTACACAGAACTTATTGTCTATTGTCTAGTTGCTGACTTAGGCATCGAAGGGGTTTCTGGCACACACCCGCCGGCTAGCACACGTTTGTATTTTCAAGTAATAAAGCGACGATATTTGTAGGAGTGCAAACTTGATCAACAAGATTATACGAAAAGATTATTCTGTGCTCGTACAATAATTTATTTTGTCTCCTGTAAATAATTAGCAAATGACAAAAATTGATCAAAATTTTTTATTTGATGTACTTATTTTCTAATCATTGAGTTGTTGCGATATTGTTTGGATATCATTTGATTTTTTTTCCCTTGTAATTTGACTAAAATGTGTGCATGAGGTACATTGTTTTTCTTGAATTTCACAATAAATAAGATAATTCTTACTTCAGCTCGTCTAACTTTTCCTAGAGAGTATGTTGCAATAGATCTTTTGTAGCTTTTATTTCACCATCTTCTTATTTTTCTTCTTACTCACAATTATAACTCATTGTAATAAAAATATTTTGATGAGTAAGAGTTTGAGACCATATCATATTGTTATGAATTTCAAAATCCATTTTCCTCAATAATGAGATTCTTTCTATGAGGGAAAAAAGATATAATTATTGTGGTGATAAAGGTGTTTTGTAAAGTTTTTATTAGTTATTGAAAGTGTTTATTGTATGGACACTTGTTTGTATGACATGTATGTATATATGTATTAAACATAAGTTGATAGGAGAATAATATACAATTTCGCAATTTTTCCCTAGCAAATGTAATTATATCACTAAAACGATACATGTTATAAAATTAAAGTATCTTATGGTAATATAGTATTATAGATTGACAATGTACGAATACAGTAACATATATAAATTTATAATTATATTTTTTTTAGTATTTATATATGTAGACATTGATATATATATATATATGTATATGTATATATAAGATATTACAAAAATAATATATGTAATCTTTACAACAATATAATATAGGTAACAATGAGAAGTTAATTATTCATAATTAAATAGTGGGTCATAATGTAGATGTTTAGTGTTATATTTTTATGTGTATGCATTATTTTTTAATTAGATTATTAAATTCACATAAAATTTAAAAGGAATTTGTGAATAATTTGTGTAAAATTAGAGATTAGTGAAGAAAAATTTTAAAAAAGATAAGTTTATAGTGTTTGGTTTGATTTGTTTTTCAAACTTTTGTTTTGAATTTTTTGATTTTCATATTTTTTGTCTTTGACATTTTTTTTAATAACCATTTTATTATCTTTTTAGATTCACTAATTTACTACTTTTTCTATTTTTTAATTTTACTTCGAGATTTATGTTCACTTAATCTAAATACACTTAGAAAATAATTTGTTGTGTATTCTTTTTAGAACAAAATTATTAATATTAAATAATAATAACAAAAAAAAATATAATAATAAAAAATCAGTACATGTTTGAATTTATAAATTTCTTACTAATATTTTACTTTTTAATTGTATTTAAATTAACAGATATTATATTTTCATGTAAAAGTATAATTTAAATATAAAATATGAAGAAATTCCAATATCTTTAATCACTAAAAGTGAGAAAATATGAAAACTCAAAAAGTGAAAAACAGATTTAAAAAATAAAAAGAAAGTATATGAAAATAACTTATGAATTTTTAAATGCAACACAAATCTATATCTTAAAAATGTATGCACTTCTTTTCTGTTTAAATTCGAACGAATACATACAATTTTAAAATTTAACCAAAATTATTCATAGTGATTTGTATTGTAAATATTATGTATATCAATGTAGAAGTAGACATAGGAAAATAGGAAAGGAACCGTTGATTTATATAGAACTCTTCATGACTTTTAAAAAATATAATAAATTTGATAAGGTAAAATTAAAATTTAAAAAAAATAAAAAACATGATAAACTTTTCACACTTTTACAATAACTAGTGGAGGTGCACGTGCTTTGCACTAGTGGCATAGCTAGAAATTTGATGGAGAGGGGGGCACAAATTAAAGATAACATCAGTCTGTTTAGTTTGAGTTTTTGGTTTTGTGTTTTTTTATTTTTAGTGAATATTTTGAAAATTTTAAATATTTTTTTTTTTACTTTTTTAGATGCACTTTACTTAGATGTATTTAAAAAGTAAAAAATTTGTGAAAAAATATTTTAAAAAATTAATAAATACATAAAAATACAAATAATGTACAGAATTTTCATATATATTTTTTTTGTATTTTTGGTATTTAGTGAATTTTTAAAAGGTTTTTTCACAAATTTTTTACTTTTTAGGTATATTTATGTTAGATATGTCTAAAAATTAAAAAAAATTGCTTAAAATATTAAAAAAATTCAGTAAAAATAAAATAAAATAAAAAAACCAAAAAAACAAGTAGAATTTTCTGAAAAGTATTTTTGGAAAACTCTAACCAAGCAAATTATTTTATTTTATTTTTATAATAAACAACAATAAGATATTACTAAACTTAAATATTAAGAGTCCATTTAGATAAATGTGAATTTTAAATTATATATATAAATATTGGGGAGTAATTATTTATAGGTAGATTGGAAAATTAAGAAAGAAGATAAGTTGAGATAAAAATAATATATTTTAGTAGAGAAAGTTTATAAAACACACTATAAAAAAAAGTGTCTATCATATGTCGTAATTATGATCTTCGTGGTATTTAGTTATGACACATTATAGTGTTAGATATAATTTAATTATAATTTCTTATGGTTGTTATTTTGGCTATTACTATATATCAAGTAATAGTTAGTTATGACTCATTTTGATATTAGTTATGATCTATTGTAATTTTTTATTTTTTTTATAGTTGAAGATGCGTTACTTGATTATAATTTATATAGTGGTCATTTTAGTTATGAATGGAAAAAAAACATATGGAGGACGAACTCTATATGTCAAATGTACGTAACAATCTAATAAATTTCATATATCTTCATTGAGGTTAATTATGTTTCCATGTCAATAATTATAGACATCACCATTATATTGAAATTTTTATAAATAATAATATAATTTATTATAGTCTCTTTACTTCAATTAAAATAACCATTATTGTTCTCATAATTTTAAAAATGTCATTGATATTTCACTTTAAATAATATTTTTATAAATTTTTTTATTTAAAATATTTTCTTTATGTTTGAAAAAAAAAATTCAAAAACCCAGGGGGGGCACGTGACTTCCCAGGCCCTTGAGTGCCTCCGCCCCTGCTTTGCACGTGGTATTTTTTCTTAAATTTATGTTTATTTATTTTTATTTTTTATTTTTTTTGGTTTGTAGGTTTTATATTAGTTTTCTTTTCTTTTTTTTTTTATTTTTTTTATCAGCATAGAAAAGAAACTTTATTGTTGAAATCGAAAACTATTACGTCAGTAAAAGAAAGAGGAGGATGAGTGCAAAAAACATCATAGCGAACCTAATCAATCCCAACTAGGTTGGTACCAATAAAACCGTTCAATCATATGCTAGCACACCATCACGAGTTGGTAAGAAACCAACCACAAACACCAAAACACAACCTCACCCAATAAAAAGCTATCCAAACTTGATACAAACCAAACAATCCAAAACTACCAAACAGCAATAAAATAGTGACATAAAAAGAGCAAAACTAGTTAACAGATCAAAACAACATTCCATATATATAGCAGCAAAGTTCACCACAGAGGAAGTACTACTTTTATATTAGGTTTTTTTTTTTTTGAAACATTTTGTTATTTTTTGTTAATGTTTAATGTTTATGTTTGAAAATATGGATATTGTTTGGTAGAAATTTGATAAGTCGGATTAGGAGTATAATCGGACTCCATGTCCTTCATATGTGAATGTTTTTGTCAATTCATGAAGAAAATAATGTATGAATTCTAGCGTATGGGGGCATTTATATTTCTATTTAAGTATTAAAATTTAGAAAGTAAGTTGAAACAATCACATAAAATAATTGCAGTCCATATCATATGGTTAGACTTATTACTATTAAATATATAATTCACCAGGTTATTTTACTTTTGTTATGTATATGTATATAGAAACCTTTTTGTAATTAAAAGATGAACAAATAAAACACGCAACTAACATTGTAATATTATTATTATTATTATTATTATTATTATTATTATTATTATTATTATTATTATTTAAGGTGAAGAAATAAAACATTCAACTAATATTGTAATATTTTTATTATAATTTTGTAATAAATTAAGTAAAGGAAATTGAAAGATAATTTTTTTTTTTTTTTTTTAAATTCATTCCTTCTCTAGTTTGATCCTCTTTGAGGGATTTTAAAAATTTGTTGTATTTGTATTTTCCATTTCATATTGATCTTCTTCAGTTTATACTTCTTCTGCTACAATCTTCACAAATATGCAATTTTTATCATTCATCTTGTGTAGCCTTGTGATAAATATGTATGTATGTCCAGAAGCGTTATAGAAATTGTTATTCTTACCTTCCTACAACAACAATAACAATAGTATATTTTTAAATTAAATTATTTGCTTTGCTATGTATATATGTTACTAATGTGACATTGTTTATGCATTTGGTAAACTTGCCTTGTCTTTGGATGCTATGAATTCAGTTGCTAGACATCCAATAATTTTCTCAACTGCTTCAAATAATGTGATATGTAGTTATCTTTCTCCATCTCCCACTGTAAGCGTACGGGAAAGAAATACACCTTTTCGTATAATCCTGTTGATCAAATCTGCGCTCCTCCGTGCGACGTCGTTCCACTACCTGAAAACACAAACGTGAGCTAGCCGGCGGGTGTGTGCCGGAAACCTCTCTGATGCCTAAGTCAGTCAACAAGACAAATAGGCAAAAACTCTATGTATTCAGGGAGCAAAAGTTGCATTACCTCTTCATAGGTGATATTGGTGAGCTTTTATAGGTTTCGTGTGGCAGAGTCCTAGTAGGACTCTTATTCCTCCAGGCAGAGTCCTCCCAGGATTCATACTCCTGAAGGATAATGCTCATCCTTCAACACCCCCCCCTCACTGCTTAAACCAAGTGAGATGGTTTTTCCCATGGCCGGACTTCCATATGACCGAAGTAACTGTTAATTCGGCCCTTACTTTATTTCCCTTACCTCGGTTCTCCCATGCTAAAACCGAGCTATCCATAAGGGAGATGAGCCGAACTATCTTACGACCGAAGTAACACTGCCATGCCGGGCTAACAAGTCACGACCAATCTAACTGTTACCTCGGTCTTCCTTTCCTTTCTTCTACCTCGGCTTCGCATGCTAGGCCGAGCTATCCATAGAAGAATTAAGCCGAGCTACCATTTACTCAGGTCCTAAAGCAAGCCCAATATACCTCGGTTCTGAACAACATGACCGAGCTAACTCAGATAACCTGCGACCGAACTAAACATAAGCACTTACTCCAGTGGAAATCCTCTACTTTGGACCGGACTAACACTTGTCCGGGGCCCATCTTCTCAGCCTCTTCAATGTGGACCATAGATCGGCCCACTATCCTAGCTCGGCCCAATTTAAACATAAATTACCCTCTCAATTGCCCCTTAATTCCATCTGCAAAACATGATTTGGGATTACCTGTCTATCGGCCGAGCTACAGTTTCAATCACTCTAGCCGAGCTAAAACTTTAAGCCTCTCCAGCTGAGCTAAAATTTTAAGCCTCTCCAGCCGAGCTAAAACCCATTTAACTTACCCAGCCGAGCTAAAAACCATTTAGATTATCCAACCGAGCTAAACTTGGGCCGTACTGAAAAAACGTCTCTTCAGTGACAGCAACTGAAACGCTTCTTCTCCTAGGGACACGTGGCAGCCTCTGATTGGCTCCTTACAGCTGCCACGCCGCCCTCGTACTCCGAAAAAATTAAACAGTTCCCGCCCTTTTGGCCCTTTTCACCAAAAGAACTCCTCATTTTTGAATCATCCCTTACTCTGTTCATCTTCTCTCTCTGTTTCTGTGCTTCCTCAATCTTGAGCTCTTTGCTGGTTCTTCATTCCTGCAACTTCGAAGCTTGTGTTTTCCACCGCCTTACTTCCTTCTCCAGCTCTTCTTCTCTTCCAGGTAAGCACACGAATCTGTTCTTTGTTCCCTTTGTTTTTGAAAAACACTCTTTATGCTTAGCTTCATGTTGTTTTCTGGAAAAACTTCAGAAGAACCTTATGAATTTCAAGAAATATCTAGCAGAACACCATTTTGATCTTTAAAACGCATCCAACCGAACTAGGAAGCTGTTTTTGCTTATGTAGAGATTTAGGTAAACGGGAACCGAACTAGCACTTGCACACTTCACAGTAATTTGAAAATAGGCCACCAACTGATTCACAGTAGCCGAAATTTTTGCCCTCGACCGAGCTAAGCCTTGGGGGCTCAACCGGCTTTCTCAGCTCCTAAACCGAACTCAGAAAGCTGCCCCTTGTTGCTTAACCGAAGTAACACAACCCATAGGCAGAACCGAAATAACCAAAACATCTTGCCAAACCGAGGTAGATCCCGTAGTACACTCCGTAGCCGAAGTAGGACTTCCTTTTCTTGCTTTGTTTTTGTAGCACGGTCAATGATCTGTGCGTAACACCTTTGTTCTTCCACTTTGCAGACTTAGGTTGCCCAGGCACTCCTTCTGTGCGCTCAACCGAGCTTTTGAGCACATCTTCTCAGCCGAGCTAAATTATTTTTAACTTATACAATAAATGGGGAAATATAGGTTCCTTGTAGAAACCCCAGGAGGACTGGCCGAATTCAGAAAGGATTACAATATTCCAACCGATGTAAACCTCACCCTAGCCGAACAAGATGTAGATCCTTGGGACAACGAAGGCTTTGTCCCCTTTACCCTCCAATCAATAATTGAAACCGGACTCAGATTCCCAGTCCAACCCTTAATATGTGAATTCTTAAGACAAACCAGACTATGCCCCACCCAGCTGTCCACCAATACATATCGAATAATAATGGGTATAGCTGCACTGAACCATCAAACCGGTCTCAACCTAGGTTTGGCCGAGATACTTCACCAATACTCCATAGGATCAAAAAACGAAGGCTGGTGTTATTATTTGAGAGTACGCCGTGGCCGAGAGAAAATAATAAAACACACACCGGACAAAGACCTAAACGACGATGACTTCTTTTGGGTCTCTGGGAATTTTGAAGACCTTCACGCCCAGATTCCTGGCCGAAGAATAAACTGGAAAAAAGGAGAGCCCGGTATACATACCTCGGTTGCATTTCACATTTTTTCTCTTTCTTTATTTCGGCTTTCTACTCTGGACCGAACTAACACTTATTTTCTCTTTGCAGATAAAGCCCATCTCCTTTCTAACTACGGCTACCCCAACCTCGGTCTCTTGTGCGCCGCACTAAGAGTAAAGGAGAGAAGTTGGGCAAAGCTTCTAAACTTCGAACCGACCTACCGCTACTCCGGTCGCCGAAAAGCAAGGGTGACCGACTTCCTCCTCGAAGACGTACCAGAGCCGGACCCTTCCTTGCCCCAGGTCAACCTTGTGCCACTTACTGCCGAACAAGAAATGACGAAGAAGAACAGGCTGAAGGCCCTTCTAACCGCTACAACTCCCGCTGACGTACAACCGACCGGCCGAAACACCGAAACCGTGGTAGCCCTACCATCTCAACAGCCCTCCACCTCTCGCCGAAACAAGCGTGCTCGGACTAGCCAAACCGAGCCACGTCTTGCAGACGAGGATGAGACCATTCTATCACAAGTCCCTCCTCCAAGTCCTCAACAAAGCCTCTAGCCAGAGGAGACTGACCGAACTGCCACTTCTGCCAAATGGGCTCCCGTCCTGTCCTTCGACGACCGAGATATCACTGGCTGAAGATTCGGTCGTTGCTGAGAAGGACCACTTGTTGGCTTACAACCTGGCCAAAAGTGTGTGCCTTCCGAAGGACATGGAGCACCATTACAAACAACTCAATACCGAGCTAAAGTCAATTCGGTCCTCCACTAAGTCCATGATCCTGGTAAGCAGTGTTCCTCTTTCTAGGTAAGGTTTTTTCCAACTTGGAGTCCGGCTTAACGCTACTTCTCCTTTGCAGGCCATCCAGAAAAACCAAGTCATTCACAGGAGGGTCATGGAGCTTAGGAGGAGTTCAAGGGAGGCCATGGCTGAGGCCGAATCAAAAAGGGCCGAGCTAGAGGAGGCAAAGAAGCGGCTGGCCGTGCTTCGTGCAGATAATGGTCGGCTGACCGAGGTTGCCAATTCGGTCGAAGCCGAGAAGAAAAAAGTTGCCCACGAGGCAAAAGATAGATACCTACGTATCTTGGCTTCAATTGAGAAGAAAAAGGATGCCGAGATAAACCAATTGAAGGGGGAGGTGAAGAAGGCCGAGAAGCGGGGCTTCAAGGAGGCCGAAGTAGCATACACCTAGCAATGTGACGCAGCAAACGATCTCTTTTTCAAGTGTGGCTGGAGGACTGCGGTGGAGAAGTTCGGTTGTACGCCCGACACCGAGGTCTACGACGCTCCACCGTACTCCATTCCAGCTTCACTTTCACAATACGCTGCCGATCTCCAAAGGCAGTTCCTTGAGGGGTCTGGTGATGAAGATGATGATGATGAGGATTCTGAAGAAGATGAGCAGACTCCCACCTCGGTCGTCAACGAACAACCAAACAATCAGACAGTTCGGTTGGAGCCGGTCATTGAGGACTTAACTGACGAGCTGCTGGTTGACAACACACAGCCAACAGAAACCGAAGTTCAAGCCGAGACCGAGCTCCCGGATCAAACCGTGCTCCCAGCTGACACCGGGCTCCGGACAAATGATGATGCAGAATTCGATGCCGAGCTTGATGATCTTCTCCGCTGACTTTTCATTTTTCTTCTTTTGTTCTGAACTTTTGTAACTGGGCTGTGGCCCCTCAGTTGTACTTCCTCTTTTCTTTAATGAAAAATTTTCTTTAACTCTTATTCTGGTTTTGTGTATGTATGCTTGTACTTGTAATGAATTTTCTATGTATTCATTTGCTGAACTGTGATCTCGGTTTAAGTTGTCTAACTTACTAGCCAACCACTCTTCAGCCGATATAGCGACTTTGGCTGAAGAGTATCCAGTTGTTGGTTTAATTCAGCCAACCACTCTTCAACCGATATAGATACTTCGGCTGAAGAGTACAAAGAGTTGGTTTAATCCAGCCAACCACTCTTCAGCCATACACTTACTTCGGCTGAAGAGTACAAAGAGTTGGTTTAATCCAGCCAACCACTCTTCAGCCATACACTTACTTCGGCTGAAGAGTAACAAGAGTTGGTTTAATCCAGCCAACCACTCTTCAGCCATACACTTACTTCGGCTGAAGAGTACAAAGAGTTGGTTTAATCCAGCCAACCACTCTTCAGCCATACACGTACTTCGGCTGAAGAGTACAAAGAGTTGGTTTAATCCAGCCAACTTCTAATGGGATGACTGCTTCCATGCCATAAGCTAAGGAGAAGGGTGTTTCTCCTGTCGATCGCCGAGGTGTGGTGCGATAAGCCCATAAAACATGAGGGAGTTCCTCTGTCCACTTGCCTTTGGCTTTCTCTAACCTTTTCTTCAGTCCATCCAAGACGACTTTATTTGATGCTTCGGCCTGACCATTTGCTTGGGGACATGCCGGTGTAGAATTGTAGAACTCTATCTTGTACTCTTCACAAAAGCTTCTGAAAATTCTGCCGTCGAATTGAGTGCCGTTGTCTGAGATTAGTGCCTTTGGTATGCCAAACCGAGTGATGATGTTCTGCCAAACGAACTTTTTCACATCTTTTTCCTTGATTGATGCCAAGGTTTCTGCTTCCACCCACTTTGTGAAGTAGTCAGTTGCCGCAAGGAAGAACTTCCTATTGCCTGGTGCTATTGGAAGTGGCCCTACTATGTCTAAGCCCCACATTGCGAAGGGCCAAGGGCTAGTGAGAGGTAAGAGTTCTCTGGCAGGTTGGTGTATTTAGTGCGCGAACTTTTGGCACTTTTCGCATTTTTTGACATACTTCTCTGAGTCCGTTTGCATGTATGGCCACCAGTATCCTTGTGAAATCGCTCTATATGCCAATGATCTTCCTCCTTGATGGCTGCCACATACACCCTCATGTATTTCGAATAGGAATGCTTCCACTTTGCTGGGGTGAACACACTTCAAGTAAGGTCCTGAGAACGACTTCTTGTACAATGCTAAGGATGGAGAGAGCCAAAATCGCTGCGACTTTGCTCTTATTCTGTTGGCTTCTTTCTTATCTTCCGGTAAGGTGCCGTCTTTCAGAAACAATATGATGGGATCCATCCAAGAAGGGCCTAACTCTGCACAACATACTTCTGCTGCTTCTGGGTCTTCAATGCTTGGCCTAGGCAGGTAGTCGATCAGTAGTGGATGAGGGATGGAGGTATCTGCCATCGAGGCGAAGCCTGCTAGTTCGTCCGCTCGGCTGTTTTCCTCCCTACTGATTTGTTCTATCCTCACCACATCAAACTTCTTTATCTCTGTTCTGACCAATTCTTGGTACTTGGCCATTCTATCATCCTTTGCCTCATAGTCGCCAGATATTTGGTTTACCACCAGCTGTGAGTCGCTGTAAACCATTAGTTCGGTGGCCTTCATGTAGAGTGCTGACTTAAGTCCTGCAAGAAGCGCTTCATACTCTGCCTCGTTGTTTGATGCTGGGAAGCCAAGGTTGATTGCCTGCTCCACTACTAGACCGTCTGGAGAGATGAGGACTATGCCAAGTCCTGCTCCATGCCGGTTGGATGCTCCATCCACGAAGAGCTTCCACATCTCTCCGACGAACAATTTCCAGCAGGTGGAGGGATCAGATGATGCCTTGGGATCTTCCAGGTTGCTGGCGTTTTCTTCAGAGTCTATGCTCGCTGTCTGCCCCTTGCTTTCTATTTGTACCAAATCTTTATTTGTCGGTGAGTCCTGACTTGGTATAGCATGGTTTGTTTCTTCCTTCCTTTCTTTACTCTGGTCTGCCTTGGGGCCTGACTGAGTAACCAGCACCAGGGGTTGCGTTATTCCGACGTCAACTTCCATCCCTAGTTTGGTTGTCTCAGTTAGGTCGATTGGGCAGACGTGATGACTCCCTGGTGTGAATTCTGCGACAAAATCTGCCAGTGCCTGTGCTTTTATTGCGGTCCTAGGTTGGAACTTGATGTCGTACTGTCCCAACTCTACTGCCCACTTCAGAATTCGCCCAGAGAAGTTTGCTCTTTCAAATAAAGCCTTTAATGGAAAGGCTGTGAGGACAACAATAGTGTGGGCGTGAAAGTAATGCGACAACTTTCTTGAGGCCATCATCAAGGCTAATGCCAGTTTCTCCAGTGGCAAGTACCTTGTTTCGGCGCCTAGTAATGTTTTGCTGACATAATAAATAGGTAGGTGTTGGGTTCCTTCTGCACGGACCAACACTGCGCTGATTGCGTGTTGCGAGACTGCCAGATATAAGAAGAGCTCTTCTCCAGGGATTGGTGTTACAAGGAGTGGTGGAGAAGACATGTACTCCTTCAAACTTTCCAGAGCTTGGTCGCATTCTTCGTCCCACTCAAACTTGGCCTTCAGTGCATGGAAGAATGGTCGTAGTCTATCTGACGACCGGCTTATGAACCGATTGAGTGCGGCTGCCATGCCGGTGAGATGTTGCACTTCCTTTACCGAATTTGGCCTTTCCAGATCCTGTATTGCCTTGATCTGCGAAGGGTCTGCTTCTATACCTCGGTTGGTCACCAAGAAGCCCAGGAATTTGCCTGATCCTACTCCGAATGCACACTTCGACGCGTTGAGGCGTAACTTATGCTTCTTCAGGATTTCAAACATCTCACTTAGGTCTTTGAGGTGGTTATTCTCATCCTTGCTCTTGACCACCATATCATCGATGTAAGCCTCCATTGTTCTGCCTAACAATGGCTCAAACATCTTGGTGACCATTCTCTGGAATGTCGCCCCTGCGTTCTTTAGGCCAAAGGGCATGACCTTGTAGCAGTATAGTCCCCTTGGAGTTGTGAAGGATGTCACCTCCTGGTCTGGTTCATGCATGGCGATTTGGTGGTAGCCTCTGTATGCATCCAGAAATCTAAGTCTGTTGTGCCCCGCCGTTAGGTCTACCAGTTGGTCTATCCTTGGTAGAGGAAAGCTATCTTTTGGGCACGCCTTGTTGACCGTTTTGTAGTCGACGCAAACACGCCACTTGCCATTCTTCTTTGGCACTACGACGGTGTTGGAGATCCATCTTGGGTAGTGCACCTCTCTGATTGCCCCTGTCTCCAGCAGGTTTCCAACTTCTTCTGCCACTATTTCGGCGTGGTGGAGTGCCGATCTGCGGGTGCGCTGAATGACTGGTCTGGCAGAAGGGTAGACGTTGAGTTGGTAGCAGATGAAGTTGGGATCAATGCCTGGCATGTCATAGGGGGTCCAGGCGAACACTTCGATGTTGGAGGTCAGAAATTCCAAGACCTCAAATCTCTCAGTGCTGGACAACGACGAACCAAGCAAAAAGAACTTATCCGGGTTCTTTTCATCTATTCTGACCTCCACCAAGTCTTCCACTGCTTTCTGGCTAGCCGCCTTGCCAACATCCGCGAATAGTTCATTACTCTCGGGTTCTTCCACCGAATAAACGTATCCTTTGGCAGCGCGGCTACCATTCACCGTGACAAAGCATTGCTTCGACATGATCTGATCTCCATAAACCTCTTCTATCACTCCGGTGTCGTTGGGGAACCGCATTATTTGGTGGTAGGAGGATGCCACCGAGCGCATTGCATGCAGCCATGTTCTGCCCAAGATAATGTTGTAGGTGGAGGGGACCTTCAACACCCAGAACTCCACTTGTTTCGTCACACTCCCTGTTCTGACTGGGAGGATAATTTTGCCGACGGGCCATTCTGGCATGGAGTTGAATCCAATTAGGGGAGAAACGGCAGGTGCCAAGTCCTTGTCTTGTAACTTCAATTGTTTGAATGTCTCGTAGTACATGATTTCGCATGAACTACCTTGGTCAATCAGAATCCGCTTGACGTCAAAATCCTTGACTCGGAAAGTGACGACCAAGGCATCATTGTGTGGGCAATATATTCTGTCCAAGTCTTTATCTGAAAAAGACATGACGTTTGTGGCTTCGGTCTTCCCCCTCTTAACTGCAGGTTGGGCACTTAGCACCTCTCTTAAGTGTTCAGCCTTTTTGATTGAACCTCTGAGCTCACATACACGCTCAGGTTCAAAGACTCCATGTATCACGTTGATAATGCCTGGAGGTGGGGCGTCGATCGGCATCCCATTGGGGTTATTATGGTCCTGGGGGGCTGGCTGTGCCCCTCCTTCAATGTATTTGTCCAGGTGACCCGCTGCCACCAACTCTTCCAAGTGCTGCCTTAATGGCGTGCAATTCTCAGTGCGGTGCCCCTTTTCTTTGTGGAAGGTGCACATGGATCTGTCATCATAGTCCTTCTGAGCCTCGCCTAGCTTGGCTGGCCACTTGACGAAAGGCTCGTCTCTTATTTCACTCAGGATTCGGTAGATCGGTTTCTTGAAGACCGTGGTTATGGCAGTGTGGACTCTCAGCCATCTCTTGTCCTGGTCTTCTTCGTTGTCTCGCCTGCCCCGCCCGTTCTTGCTCAGACGGTTTACCGCATTGACTTTTGCTGAGGTCTTTTTCTCTGGCGTTGCGGCTGTGCTAGACTTCGCTTTAGCGCGGGCGCCGTCCTCCTCCACCCTGATGTGCTGATGCACTCTTTCCATCAGGGCTTCCATGGTGAAAGGCGGCGTCATGGTGATTGAGTCCCTTAGTCTGTTCCCAACTGGAAGTCCTCTTTTGTATTGTGCAATGGCTAGATTGGTGGGACAATCCCCAATCTGGTTGAACGTCTCCCAGTAACGAATGTTGTAGGATCGTAAGGTTTCCTTCTCACCCATGTCGATGGAGAGTAACTGGTTGATCTCCACCGGGGTTTTAGTGTTCGTTCGGAACCTTGTCACGAACGCCTCCGCCAATTGCGCCCAGGAGGCTATGCTGCCTTCTGGAAGTTTCTCAAACCAAGTCAGGCCTAGGTCACCAAGGCTTGAAGGGAATAGGATGCACATCAAGGCCTTATTCCGCCGGTATACAGCCATGACCTAGCGAAAGTGGCTCAAGTGCGAATAGGGGTCCGTCTTCCCCTCGTATGTATTGAATTTGGGCTGAAGGAAGCCTGATGGAAGGGGTGCGTTCTCAATTGCTGGAACAAATGGTGAGGTCTACAGCCTCGCCAATGCCTTGTCAGCTGGTTCATAGGCTGGGCGCGGTAGTGGCATTCCAACCTCGACGCTTCCATGCGTCCGAGGAGCCAACCGCTGTAAGGCAGAAACTCTATGTGGATCACGTGCCCTGGCGTCTTCCCTGCATCGTGCCTTTTCATCTAGCACGGTTCGTAGGTCGGACGATCTGGGTAACTCTGTCTGTCTGAACCTTGTTTGGTGCGTATGTGAGGGCCAGTAAGTGCTTCCTTCCGTGTAAGACCTTTCAGATCTCGTCCTCTCAGACCTGGAGTGACGAGTCCTGGAAGATCTGGCTTGCGTGTCGCCTGTCCTGAGGCATCTGTTCTCTGCTTGGGAGGGTGTAGAATTTCTACTACGACCCTCTGAGTGGCGAGGGGGCGTCTTGTTGTTGCGCCCCTCTCCTGTCGCCACTTCTTTTCCTTTCATCTGGCGTTTTAGAGATTCCATGTCCACCGCCATCCGCCGTATCAACTCGTCTTGTTCCCTGACGCGATCCTCCAAAGTTTGAGGATCAACCCTGCGCCTTTGTCTTTCTGGGCTTTGCGAATGAGAGGGATGAGGGTTGTTGTTCCTCCTTCTTCCCCTGGCATCCCTCCTGGAATTTTGTCGTTGCTCCAAGTCCGCCATAGGAGGGACCAAAGGTAGACCCTTGCGCCTTGCACCTCCCTCTGGTGTTAGTCCGTCGACGGCGGACTGCGATACATCTTCGTTGTGCGCCATTGATTCTTCCTGAGGAAAAGCTTGATCAAGAGGTTTTTCTTGTCTGAGTTCCCACAAACGGCGCCAATTGTACGGGAAAGAAATACACCTTCTCGTATAATCCTATTGATCAAATCTGCGCTCCTCCGTGCGACGTCGTTCCACTACCTGAAAACACAAACGTGAGCTAGCCGGCGGGTGTGTGCCGGAAACCTCTCCGATGCCTAAGTCAGTCAACAAGACAAATAGGCAAAAGCTCTATGTATTCAGGGAGCAAAAGTTGCATTACCTCTTCATAGGTGATATTGGTGAGCTTTTATAGGTTTCGTGTGGCAGAGTCCTAGTAGGACTCTTATTCCTCCAGGCAGGGTCCTCCCAGGATTCATACTCCTGAAGGATAATGCTCATCCTTCAACACCCCCCCTCACTACTTAAACCAAGTGAGATGGTTTTTCCTATGGCCGGACTTCCATATGACCGAAGTAACTGTTAATTCGGCCCTTACTTTATTTCCCTTACCTCGGTTCTCCCATGCTAAAACCGAGCTATCCATAAGGGAGATGAGCCGAACTATCTTACGACCGAAGTAACACTGCCATGCCGGGCTAACAAGTCGCGACCGATCTAACTGTTACCTCGGTCTTCCTTTCCTTTCTTCTACCTCGGCTTCGCATGCTAGGCCGAGCTATCCATAGAAGAATTAAGCCGAGCTACCATTTACTCAGGTCCTAAAGCAAGCCCAATATACCTCGGTTCTGAACAACATGACCGAGCTAACTCAGATAACCTGCGACCGAACTAAACATAAGCACTTACTCCGGTGGAAATCCTCTACTTCGGACCGGACTAACACTTGTCCGGGGCCCATCTTCTCAGCCTCTTCAATGTGGACCATAGATCGGCCCACTATCCTAGCTCGGCCCAATTTAAACATAAATTGCCCTCTCAGTAAGCTTCATCAAATATCTGATATTTGATGTGACAAATGTAAATAAATTATGAGGTTGTAATTTTGTTATTTAATAAATGCAAAACATTAATTTGTGTTATTATGTAGAACTATCACATACCTTGGATGATACTTTGAATTCGAGTTCTTGCATTTACTGCATTCTGCTCCTTGTTCAGTTTGATAAACTTTCTTATTGCATACTTTGCAAGCAATATACCAAGGTTGGTCTAGATTGTCTATACGAATGATTGTCGCTTTGAAGGAACAATGTGTATTCTATTTGGATATTTATAGTCATGGTGTATTAATATTAATATTAATTTGGTGAAGTAAAAGACAAATCATAATATTTTGAATTTTTACAATTATTATTAAGATGATAAATTACTGTAACAAGCCCGCGAGGGACCTCGCTACAGTTCGGACTCGATTTGTGCCACGGTTCTAAATCTTGAACCAAAGAGTCCAAATCCAGCAAATTGTTTTGAAAACGGATTTTTTGAAAGAAGTGCCAAACATGGACTGCTTTGCCAGATAACAGAGTCGCCACCTAAATATTTTTTAAATGGGAAATTTAGGAAACCCTAACTCGGTGCCAAAGGCCACGTGTCCGTCATCACCAAAGTTGGCTCAGGAACTTGGGTACGATTGGGGAAGGTCACATCGTGAGCACCCCCGCTCGCCCGGTCAAAGACCGGCCTCTACTAACCATGATATCTGCTTTTGAAAACATTGTATGCTCTTATTCCGGTTATTAGCCTAGGTTACTATGTGATGCTCGCAGCAAACAAGTATAGACCGAGTCGCCTAAATTGGAACAAAACATTTCATGTTTGTTTGAAAGACGGTTTGCTACCCGCAGGTAAGCTTAAAATGCAGATTTTGCCACCCTCAGGTAGGCTTAGAAAACATGGTGTTGCCACAATCTAGTGGGCTTAAAACAAACACTCGATGAATTATTCCAATTCAGATAACTCAACCTTCACCCACAGGCATTCAAGGCAGTTATATCACATAAGCACATAGCCTCATGGCAAGCATGCTATTTATGGCAGTCACTCACACGCATGCAAGGATGCTAAAGCATAAGACTTACCGAGTACTCCAAGACAAAACAGAAACCGGTTAGAAATCATGCATGAATCCTAAATATGCTAAAATGCCTAATGCAACACATGCAAAATGCAACTATAGCAGGCTCGGCTATTCTAAACATGGTATGTGAAATGTTACAACTAACATGTATTCAACTTGGAATTGAAATACGATGCAGTTTGTATGATGCGCCGAGCCCGGTGCGTGCAAAACAGATGAATGATGCAAACATGCTGTCATACTGTATGCTAATTGAAAATATGCCCTATATCTAACCATCATAAGCGGGTAAATAAAAGGGAGAAAGACGTGGGGTTGGAAGACATACATCACACTCACCCACACTTATTACAGTTATGCCCTCGCGCAGAGGGTCCGAATAAATAATACAGTCCGAATAAAAGAATATTACAGTCCGAATAAATTATACAGATTTCTAATTAATTAACAGATTGAACTAGGAAAGCTGTAAAGCTGGCATGCAAGCCAGGGACTACTTTGCTTCCGATGAATGCCGCCTGTTTGGGCTGCCTTGGCGCGGAAATCCACTGGGATGCCCCAATTAGCCTCTGTTTGCACCTGTTCTCGAAATGCGTGCCAAGTCCCGGAAGACTGCTGATCCTGGATTTTGCTGCAACAGAGAGCAGGAAAGGGGCATAGCAATGTATTTCACAAATATATGCATGCCTCGATCCTCGTGCCACTAATCACGCATCTCGATGCATGATGGCCGAGGAGTCGGATTGCACAACTCAATATAGGATGAATGCAGATGAATGCTACAACAAAACCTAACTCCATCATGGGTAATCCGGAGTGTCGATGACTTGGGAATTGAGACACGTTCCGTCACTCGGAGTACGAAACGCACCTCGTTTCCCGTGCCCGGGCTAACTCCTATCCCGAACACTATGCAATATGCATGATATGCATGAAATGCAGCTAATATGCAATCCTAACATACGCAATGCAGATGAAAATGAGATGCCTCGAAACGCGTGCCCACGGGCACGCAAATCGAGAAAATGGCATGAAATATGATATACAATGAGACTAAAATGAAATGCCTCGAAATGCGTGCCCACGGGCACACAAACCGAGGAAAAAATATACGGAATGCAATGATGGGCTTACGCCAACGTGAGAGGGCCTCAGCCATACTCACATTAGAAGCCGTGAGATGAAAAAGAGATGCCTCGAAATGCGTGCACACGGGCTCGCAAAACGAGGAAATGACATACGCAATGCCGTATGGACTTACACCAACACGAGTGAACCTCGGTCACACTCACATTGGAGGCCATCAGATGAAAAATGAGTTACCTCGAAATGCGTGCACACGGGCACGCAAACCGAGGCAATGGTATACACGATGCAATGAGACTAAAATGAGATGTATCGAAATGCGTGCCCATGGGCACGCAAACCGGGAAATGGCCCGAAGGCACGGAATGACATACGAAATGCAATGAGAGCTTACACCAACATGAGAGGGCCTCAGCCGCACTCACAGAGGATGCCGTCGGATAAAAATGAAGTGCCTCGAAATGCGTGCACGCGGGCACGCAAACCGAGGCGATGATGTAAAGCATGAAATGACATGGCAAATGATATGCAAACATACTAATGGAATTTCAGCACTGAAATGTGGGGGAAAACAGTCCCGAATCATGGTCAAAGTACACCCGATGCACGGAATAATCCCGAAATGAGAATTTAGGCGCCTGAAATGGCCTATAGCCATGCTAAACATGCACAAAATGGATATGAAGTGTAAAGACAGATGCTAGGCAGCCCCTAAAATAGCATTTTTCCAGTACAAAGAATGGCCAAACAACAATCACAAGTATGGTAAAAATAGTATGCAAAAATAGGGGAAAATAGGGGAATAATGAAACAAGTGGTATGTACAATGCTCAAACTGAAAAACACAGTTCTGCAACATTAAAGAGGGACCAAAAATATGCACATTTACAAGAGATGACATCCCCCAATTCAGTATGTAGATATGCTCAAAATAGCATGCAAAATGAAGCTAACAAAGGCTACCACATGAGGTATCAAAAGAAAGCACCAAACAGCTTTGGACCCTTAACAAGACATGAATAATGGGCTAAAATAAGACACTTTCTAAGCCTGATGAAGGCTCAAAACAGAAGCCAAGCAAGCCCAACAAAGCATGCAATTTTACGGTAAATTGGAAGAATTACAAAGAAAGTGCATGATAGAGTCACCAAACATGATTGAGCCCTTCTTCAATGTTGGAGAAGGGCTCAAAATAAGCCTACTCACAGTTTATATCAGGCTCGAAATCAGATCACTCATAAGCTAAAGAAAGCATGCAAAACATTGGCATAAAGAGTGATATTGAAAGAGGTGCATCATAGAGGTGCCAAACGAGGTTGAGCCCTTCTACAATGTTGTAGAGGGGCTCAAAATAAGCTTAAAATCAGTAGGGCTCGGAGCCCAAAACAGAGAGCAAGTAGGGTAAAGAATTGATGCAAAAATGTGCTAGAAAAAGGGAAATGAAGACTTACCCTTGAAGACAAGTCTTTTGATGCTTCTTGGCTTGATGAAAGTTGCTTCTAAGCCTCTCAAGAATCCCTCCTTGCTGCTGGAAATGGATTGGTGATGGTGATGCTTGATGATGCTCAAGAAATGGCACTAAACTTGAAGATTTTGGAGCTTTTGGAGATGGAGATGGAGTCAAATGGATGTGAAGTCTTGAGGAGAATTTTTCTAACCCTAACAAAGAAGGAGGTCAGCCCCTTAAATGGGCAAGAAAGGGGTGTAAAAGGGAGGGAAATGCACCCAAGCTTTCCCTCCCAAAATATCCCCCGGAGGCTAGGATATTTTGAAGAAACAGCCGGACAGCTGTAAAGTGCTCAAAAGGAGAAAGCAGGCCGGCCAGGTGCTTTTGCTGCAAGTGGCCGGCCAGCCACCCCTTGTGGCCGGCCAGCCACCCCCTATGGCCGGCCAGCCAAGTGAAAAAATGAAAAGTTGAATTAATGGCCGACCACCATTTTTTAGGGTCCTCCCATGTGTGTAGAACAAGACCCCATGGTTGGAATTTGGCAACTCTGAAACAGGAGGCACAACATTGCATTTGAAAGAGAGGCTCAAAAATGAAAATCACAATTACTGGCCGACCACCACTTTTTAGGGTCCTCCCATGTGTGTAGAATAAGACCCCATGGTTGGAATTTGGCAACTCTGGAATAGGAGTCACAACATTGCATTTGAAAGAGAGGCTCAAAAATGAAAATCACAATTACTAGCCGACCACCACTTTTTAGGGTCCTCCCATGTCCCCTCATCACAAATATGTAGTCCCGGCTCGAAGAAAATATCACTAGGGTGTTCAACATTAGCCCGGAAGTGAACAAAACGGGCGCCGGAGGAGCGAAACTGGTTTTCTGGAACAATTGCTGGCCTCCCACCCTCCAGTGATCTTCCTGATGCTAAAACAGAGGTACCTGCCAAAATTGAACAAAAACCGATGCAAAATGAATGCTCGGGGCCTAAATCACGCAGTTCGGGGTCCCGAAAATAGGCTGCAGGCACCGAAAGTGGCGTTCGGCCACGAAGTGGGTATCTGAGACCCCAGTGTCCCTCGGTATGATAAAACAGAGGCACTTGTCAAAATTGAACAGAAACCGGTGCAAAATGAATGCTCGGGGCCCAAATCACGCAGTTCGGGGTCCCGAAAAATAGGCGGTAAGCACCGAAAGTGGCATTCGGCCACGAAGTGGGTATCTGAGGGCCCAGTGTCCCTCGGTATGGAGTAAATGAGATGCATGCCAAAAACCGGAGGAATCGGAGATGGTCGGGTGGTCCCGAACCGAGGCACACGGCCTGACGGCTCCGAAAATCGGGAACCGGGCTCCGAAATGGGCAAAATGGCCTACGGCCACGAAAAGTAGCCCACGGCCACTGAGAGATAGTCTACGGGACCACTCCCTTCCCTCAGGAAAGAAAACAGAGAAAACTGAGTCTGGTTCGCAAACCGAGACAAGGCACAGAAGAGGGTTCGGGGGTCCGGAGGCAGGGCGCACGGCCGTGACTCTGAGACTTCTGAACGAGCACAGTATGCAACATCACCGAGCACTCAATCGGTGACGTTTGAGTCTTAAGGTCGGTCAAAAATGAGGTGTCTACAGTTGCCCCTCTTTGACAGAACTCGGAAGTCAAGAAGTGACGAGAGTGAATGTCAAAGCCTAGAGACGACCCATTTTTGACAAGGCTGAAGACTTAGACAATCATACAAGATGAACAGATATATGTGCCCGCAGGCAAAGGGGCAAAATGCAAAGCGACATGCACAGAGCCAAATGATCATGCAAATGCAGCAAGCTGTAATGAAGCAAGTATTGACAAATAGATGCAACAGTTTTAAGCAAGAATGCAAAGCACCAACTACATTTCATGCAGAA
This sequence comes from Camellia granthamiana, assembly GCA_036172215.1. Classification (NCBI taxonomy): domain Eukaryota; kingdom Viridiplantae; phylum Streptophyta; class Magnoliopsida; order Ericales; family Theaceae; genus Camellia; species Camellia granthamiana. The sequence continues at coordinate 1,823,406 of CM069910.1, read as the reverse complement.
AGGATGTAAGAAAATTATGGAATCTTTACGAACATGTGCGATGGATACACAAAGGTGAACGAAGTGTGTGATTGATGCACGAAGCGAGCGTGTGTGATAGATACACAAAACGAACGTGTGATAGATATACAAAGTGAAGCGAGTGTGATGGATACACTATATGAAGCAAAGTGTGATGGATACACTAGGTGAGTGTGTGATAGATACACAAAGCGAACGTGTGATAGATACACAAAGTGAAGCGAGTGTGATGGATACACTAAAGGTGAACACAAAGTGTGATAGATGCACTTAGTGAACAAGTATGATTGATATACTGAAGGTGAACACGAAGTGTGATAGATGCACTTGGTGAACACGTATGATAGATATACTGAAAGTGAACGCGAACACTAAGTGAACAGAGTATGATAGATATACTGAATGTGAACACGAAGTGTGATAGATGCACTAAGTAAACAGAGTGTGATTGATACACTAAACGGTGAACACAAAGTGTGATAGATGCACTATGTGAACAGAGTGTGATTGATACACATTTAATGTGAACACGAAGTGTGATAGATGCACTTAGTGAACAGAGTATGATTGATATACTAAAAGTGAACACAAAGTGTGATAGATGCACTTAGTGAACAGAGTATGATTGATATACTAAAAGTGAACACAAAGTGTGATAGATGCACTATGTGAACAGAGTGTGGTGTGATATACTAAAAGTGAACACAAAGTGTGATAGATGCACTATGTGAACAGAGTGTGGTGTGATTGATACACTAAACGGTGAACACAAAGTGTGATAGATGCACTATGTGAACGATCTCAGATGGAACTTCTTTGAATGAACCGTACATACAATATCATGCATGACTGAGAAAGAAACTTGACGGGTACAATGCATTACAATGCATGATGCTTAAAGAAAGCGATAAATGGACAAAGCGGCGCTTTAGAAAACGCCTCATGAGGTGAGTGGCGGTGAACCGCTCTACTCTGATGGGGATCTCCCCTCGTGCTCTTCGAACACTTACCTTCAACTCACAGTACAAAGGTTCTGGAATGCTAACAAGTAATAACGTCTGCATGTAGGAGCTACAGATGCCACTTGTCTTCCTGATCATACTCACAACTTTCCCTATTCTCCAACGGGGTGACAGACTAGGTTGGTTCAATATCCAGAATTGAGGTGCATACACGCTATCTCAACCTATGGGGCTTCCATACAGATTTCAAGCCGAGGGCACGCCTCTGGGTATTTAAACCAGACTTTAGTCTCGGAAATCCCGAACCTTTGCGTTCTAGGCCACGGCCATTCGAACTCTAGTTTCCACCATCGCAGTTGGTCTCCTAGGAACTCATTGCGAACACGGCCAAGATGCATCTGGCAGGGGCTGGTATTCAGAGAGAGCATTTCTGATCGCCATTCTGGCTTGAAGTAGGCTTGATCTTGAGCTTGAGGTAGAGGCACACTCATACTTCGGAGCATTGGCAAGACCTGAAGAGGTACACACGGAATACAATCTCGGAGCCTACTGAAGTTGGAACAAACTCAGATGCCCGACATTTTCCTCTTTTGCTTTCGCTTTGCAGTCCGGAACCATTATAGCTTCAGATAGGTCCTGGTTCTACTGTTCTCATATGACCTGGGTTGAACCCTGCGGTTTTGTGAAAGAACAAATTCTGTTTTGCACAAATGTAGAGAACGGCACGGCAGTCGGAGCACAAAATGATTTTATTTTTGAAATTGAGAGATGAGTTTTTGACCGGGGTATTGAGCCTACGACTGAACACAGCAAAACGACTCAACAAGGAAATAAAAGGCACACAACCTAGACACACCGAATAACACTCGAAACGACCCAAAACAAAATCGAGATAAAAAAAAAAAAAAAAAAAAAAAAAAAAAAACACGACACTCAGACGTGCACAAGGAGCCTGTTTCTCCGGGTAGTGTTTCCCACCCTTTCTCATTTGTGGTTCTCACATCATTCGGCCGTCAAGCTCTGTTTTTCTGAAAAAGCCCTTTTTTTCACTTTTTCTCTCATCGCACATCTCTCTATTCTTCAATCTCTCATTTTCAATCCCTCCCCTGGGTGGTTAATGGATAAATTGCAAGTTGTGGGCTCGTGCCCCTAGCATTCTGCTAGATTCTTCTTCTTCTGCACGCAGCTAGTGAGTTTCTCCCACAGAGGGGCTATGCTACAACTGGGTGTGTAGCAAATCTGTAGCTGACATCGATTGATGATGCTCTGCTTGGAGTTCGGGCGTGATCAGCTCTGTCCAGATGAGGGAGTGGAATCTCTGGTCTCATTCTAGTTCGTGCTTCGCACTTCGCTTGATACCTCGTTGCTTGGAGGGTGAGAGAGCTTTCAGCACTTTGTTGTTAGCTTCAATTGTGCCCTTTTCTGGCAGGTAGAGTGCCCTTCTTGGCAAGTATTTTGACAAAGGGGAAAAGACAGAACTCCTGACTCAACTGTGCCCCTAGTTCATCATGTTGACCATTTTTTATTTTTTTGAGCTTTCTACTAAAACAATTTTGACCCACATGAGAGTTAGATTAACATGCTTGTTCAATTTTTGATTTGAAATCATGCAAGTCAGGTTATGAGCACTGAAAATTTTCCCTTTTTTTGGGTCCGAGAAATGGTCCAGTTTTGGAAAAAATGAAATAATTTTCGAGAGAATTAGTCAACCTCAGTAAAAATCCTCCAAAACTATTTTTGCAAACAACCACTTGCTCAACGAGCATGAAACCTACTCTTGAGATGCGCAACCTCGGACCCGAAGGAAAACTGCCCCGTACTTGAAGAGAGCTGCATGGCAACGGAAAGTTGCCCCTTGTTTGAACGGCACCGCGGCGCATTGAATGGCAACGGAAAGTTGCCCCTTGTTTGAACGGCACTGGAGTGCACTTGCAGTCAGTCCTCAGAGCTACGAACACAAACAGACTCTCGGATACAGAGAAGGCAGAGATGATCAAAACCATTACATGGACACAATCAAATTTGAATTGTTTTACAGCTGGACTTCAGGATGAAGTTGCCTACGTATCCCAAAGATGGGAATCAAGCCTCACGTAGTTCGGGATTAAGGTACACTCGGGTATTTAACCTCTCCTTTTTATGCTCTAACTTTTGCCAAGGCGCCTGTTGCAGGTTTTCGACCTTGCGAGCTTTGTTTTTCTTTTCTTTTCAATTCTTTTCTTCTTTTTTTTTTTTTTTTCGATTCTTTGCATTTTTTCTTTTTTTTTCTTTTTTCATTCTTTTCTTCGCCCTAACTTTTGCCTGGGTCGCCCTTCCGGGTTTTCGGCCCAGCGAGCCTCTCGAAGGGTAAAAGTGTAACAAGTCCATGCCAAATGGTTTTGAGATTGGAGCCCTCTGTACCCAAGAGAGTGGCTGTTGTATTGATTAGCAGAAAGATCCACCTTTGACTCTTCGAGCACATCGGACATTTTTGCCCCTAGTTCGAGGGGTGCTTCTGTTCTAGCTTCGCAAGCTTCTTCTGATGAGGTCCGATCTTCTTGATCTGACTTCGGTGCCTCTTGTTCGAGGGCTGCTTCAAATCTGCCCCCACAGGCCTTGCATTGTGGTCGACCGTTGAACATTCTGAATACACGTCCAAGGTTTGAAAACAAAGGGGGGGGCGAGTCTCGAGGCTGAGAGCGATCCTAAGCTGCACACTCTCAAGAGCGATTCCACACATGTCTTCGCAGGACCGCGCAAAACATTTTTTGAAAGTTTTTAAGAAAGCGACAAATCGCTCGCGCTGAAGACAGTGTAGGATCAATCTGGATCAAAGCCAGGGTCCTTCTCAGTACTCATACTAACAAGCATGATTTCATTCATTAAGGGCTTAGCACGCCTCACTTTCTCTTAATTGATCAAAGTTTTGCAAATCCCGAGGAATTCCTTCATCTTCGTTTTTCACCACAGTGTTCAAAAAGTTTTGAAAAACTTAGGTCATTACAATGACTTCAAGGCACAGAAAAGACAGAGTTCTCAGTCAAATACTGCCATCTCATTCAGAACTTCCGGCATAACTGGCACAAGGCAGAAGCAAACGCGAGAGCGTGAAAATCACTACTATTTCATTCAAAATCTGTTGGCACAACTGGCTCCCTGGCAGAAACAGACTCAAAACAAAACGAAAAGACAAATACAAAACAAAATGGTGACGCCTGAGGTAACACCCCCGGAATCACCCGACTCCTATACAACAGGACTGACTCGATACAACAAGACAGACCCAAAACATAAGAGACTGACTCAAAACAAAAAGACAGACTCAAAACAAAACAACAAAACTGACCCAATACCCAAGTCAGAAAGCACAAAAACTGGTATTCGCACATTGCTCAGAACAGTGCGTGCCATTCCCATGTCTGGAGTTAATCGAGCGCCGCCCGCAGGTGGTTCATCCCCTGATCACATCACATTATCCCCTCATAAGTTCACTGATCAAGTGCCGATAGGCTTTGCAGGACCTGGTGCGGCAATGACCCCGTTGTCAAACAAATCTTGTACATCATGGCGCAGACGAAAGCAACTGTCGGTGTCATGACCGGTTTGTTGATGGTAGGCACAGTATTTAGTCTGGTCATGCTTTGCAGGGATAGGATCGGGTAGGGGCCGTTGTTCCAACGGTTTCAAATGTCCTTCCCGGAGTAAGACCTCTAGAGCCTTTGACAGAGGCATATGAAGTGGAGTGAAAACCCTCTTGACTCGAGGTGGGTATTTGGTTTTTTGTGAGCTACTTCCGGACGCACCGGTGAATGGGGTAGCTGTTTTTGATGCGGTAGTGGTAACCATGCCCACTTCAGAAGATCTTGCAGCTGCATCACCACTGGTGGCCGCATTCAAATTGCGGGAAAACGCCCGCCTAGGCTGCTCCTTCTCCTGGTCAATAAGGCCCTGCTTCATGGCATCTTCGATCTGTACTCCCATCTCATGCAAATCTGAAAAGGTATGGAAGGGGAGCACGATCATTTTCTGCATTAGTTTGGGCTGGAGGTTGCGCACAACCATCCGTATTTGATCCTTATCCGTTGGCCTAATGGTCATCATTGAGGCCTTCGCCCTCCACCGAGCCACGAATTCAGAGAAGCTCTCTTTAAGCTCTTGCCTTGTCGTTTCAAGATCACGGGTTGTGATCTCGATCTGGGTATTATATGAATATTGTGCGACGAAGGCCTCGGCCATCTCCTCCCAGCTTCGTTTCACTGAATCCTCCAATTTGGCGTACCAGATGGCCGCAATACCCGACAGGGTCCTGCCAAAAAGGGAGAGCTTCTGTAATCTTGTCAAGCCCATCGGGCGCAGAACATCTGAAAACAAACTCAGGTGGACCATGGGATCTCCTGACCCGTCAAAACGGTCGATGTGAGGCATCTTGAACCTGTCCGGCAATGTCACTACCGAATCAGTATACCCATCTCCAATGTCCGGGACGGAGTTGACTCCCTGAGATTTCTTAAACATCTTCTCAAGTTTGCTCAATTTCAACGCTGTAGGGTCAACCTCGAACTCGAAGGGAGAGTCCGGCAGATTGGTAGGTGCTTTGGATAGCTGGGGTAAAATTGGGGGCGGAGCAGGCCCTGCTGGAATGTCCGTACCTTCCTGGACATTTGGCATCTCCCCAGGTGCTGGAGCTCCTGCTGGGGGAAGAACTTGTTGTGAAGCAGATGCGCCGCTTTGCTGTTGCAGCCTGGTGATGAGCTCAGCCTGTTGAGCCATGATAGCAGCCTGCTGCTTGGAGAATTCCGCTTGGCGGACAGCGTCTTGCTGCATGAGTTTCATACTTTCTTGCATTTGGCGCATCATTGCCTCTGTCCCTGACGTGTTCTGCTGATCCATCTAATTGACTGGTATCTATCCCTGCAGTAGAAACTGAGACCTCAGCCTGACTGTTCACTGGTGGGGTGGATAAGGGCCACTGATCTGGTAACTGCTGAACTGGTGATTTGTGTCTGACTGGCCCTTTTACCCTGCCTCTGGCAAAGGAACACTGATTGCCCTTGAACTGAATCTCTGACCTAACAAAGTCTATCAGCACAAGTTCGATGAACCTCGGGGGATATCGGAGCCTTCTGAAGCTATAGTTCCGAGACTACCCTAGCAAAAGAGAAAATCGACAGCATCTCAGCCTGATTTCACCATAACAAATATGAGCAAAGCTGAATGAGTGTGCTCTCTACCGAATTCTGCCCCAAATCTGAGTCTGATACCCACAGGTAAAGCTGACTCCCAAATACTGATAGTAATGCCCGCAGGCCTGATGCCCAGACTTGCAAACTGATACATGCATTCCTATAGAGACGCACTCTAAAGCACATAACCAGCAAGCGAGAGTCAAAACACCCCTATGTTGGGGTAGGGTTTCCCTGTCCTATTTTGTCAGGAACTAGGGTTTCACTACGCACGCAGCGTTTTCAAACAACCTATAAACGGGTAAGCAACCTGTCCTAGTTTGGAATGGTCACTATAGATCCGAATATGCACTAGGTCGAATGGTCAAAAAGGGTGCCCCGGTAAAACCGGGGTTTGTGTTCCCATGCTGTCAGAGCCCAGAGCCGATCAGCCTTATGGTCATGACTTGACAAGACAAGCCTCCGGCAAATCGTTCGGGAATGGCATATGGCAAACACGGTGTCCTAGGCGCACCAATGCAAATGCAATGCAAAGAAACACACAAGTGTAGTCAAAACCAGATATCATGAGTTCGAGTCAAGTTCTCTAAATCCCCAGCAGAGTCGCCAGAAACTGTAACAAGCCCGCGAGGGACCTCGCTACAGTTCGGACTCGATTTGTGCCACGGTTCTAAATCTTGAACCAAAGAGTCCAAATCTAGCAAATTGTTTTGAAAACGGATTTTTTGAAAGAAGTGCCAAACATGGACTGCTTTGCCAGATAACAGAGTCGCCACCTAAATATTTTTTAAATGGGAAATTTAGGAAACCCTAACTCGGTGCCAAAGGCCACGTGTCCGTCATCACCAAAGTTGGCTTGGGAACTTGGGTACGATTGGGGAAGGTCACATCGTGAGCACCCCCGCTCGCCCGGTCAAAGACCGGCCTCTACTAACCATGATATCTGCTTTTGAAAACATTGTATGCTCTTATTCCGATTATTAGCCTAGGTTACTATGTGATGCTCGCAGCAAACAAGTATAGACCGAGTCGCCTAAATTGGAACAAAACATTTCATGTTTGTTTGAAAGACGGTTTGCTACCCGCAGGTAGGCTTAAAATGCAGATTTTGCCACCCTCGGGTGGGCTTAGAAAACATGGTGTTGCCACAATCTAGTGGGCTTAAAACAAACACTCGATGAATTATTCCAATTCAGATAACTCAACCTTCACCCACAGGCATTCAAGGCAGTTATATCACATAAGCACATAGCCTCATGGCAAGCATGCTATTTATGGCAGTCACTCACACGCATGCAAGGATGCTAAAGCATAAGACTTACCGAGTACTCCAAGACAAAACAGAAACCGGTTAGAAATCATGCATGAATCCTAAATATGCTAAAATGCCTAATGCAACACATGCAAAATGCAACTATAGCAGGCTCGGCTATTCTAAACATGGTATGTGAAATGTTACAACTAACATGTATTCAACTTGGAATTGAAATACGATGCAGTTTGTATGATGCGCCGAGCCCGGTGCGTGCAAAACAGATGAATGATGCAAACATGCTGTCATACTGTATGCTAATTGAAAATATGCCCTATATCTAACCATCATAAGCGGGTAAATAAAAGGGAGAAAGACGTGGGGTTGGAAGACATACATCACACTCACCCACACTTATTACAGTTATGCCCTCGCGCAGAGGGTCCGAATAAATAATACAGTCCGAATAAAAGAATATTACAGTCCGAATAAATTATACAGATTTCTAATTAATTAACAGATTGAACTAGGAAAGCTGTAAAGCTGGCATGCAAGCCAGGGACTACTTTGCTTCCGATGAATGCCGCCTGTTTGGGCTGCCTTGGCGCGGAAATCCACTGGGATGCCCCAATTAGCCTCTGTTTACACCTGTTCTCGAAATGCGTGCCAAGTCCCGGAAGACTGCTGATCCTGGATTTTGCTGCAACAGAGAGCAGGAAAGGGGCATAGCAATGTATTTCACAAATATATGCATGCCTCGATCCTCGTGCCACCAATCACGCATCTCGATGCATGATGGCCGAGGAGTCGGATTGCACAACTCAATATAGGATGAATGCAGATGAATGCTACAACAAAACCTAACTCCATCATGGGTAATCCGGAGTGTCGGTGACTTGGGAATTGAGACACGTTCCGTCACTCGGAGTACGAAACGCACCTCGTTTCCCGTGCCCGGGCTAACTCCTATCCCGAACACTATGCAATATGCATGATATGCATGAAATGCAGCTAATATGCAATCCTAACATACGCAATGCAGATGAAAATGAGATGCCTCGAAACGCGTGCCCACGGGCACGCAAACCGAAAAAATGGCATGAAATATGATATACAATGAGACTAAAATGAAATGCCTCGAAATGCGTGCCCACGGGCACACAAACCGAGAAAAAAACATACGGAATGCAATGATGGGCTTACGCCAACGTGAGAGGGCCTCAGCCATACTCACATTAGAAGCCGTGAGATGAAAAAGAGATGCCTCGAAATGCGTGCACACGGGCGCGCAAAACGAGGAAATGACATACGCAATGCCGTATGGACTTACACCAACACGAGTGAACCTCGGTCACACTCACATTGGAGGCCATCAGATGAAAAATGAGTTGCCTCGAAATACGTGCACACGGGCACGCAAACCGAGGCAATGGTATACACGATGCAATGAGACTAAAATGAGATGTATCGAAATGCGTGCCCATGGGCACGCAAACCGGGAAATGGCCCGAAGGCACGGAATGACATACGAAATGCAATGAGGGCTTACACCAACATGAGAGGGCCTCAGCCGCACTCACAGAGGATGTCGTCGGATAAAAATGAAGTGCCTCGAAATGCGTGCACGCGGGCACGCAAACCGAGGCGATGATGTAAAGCATGAAATGACATGGCAAATGATATGCAAACATACTAATGGAATTTCAGCACTGAAATGTGGGGGAAAACAGTCCCGAATCATGGTCAAAGTACACCCGATGCACGGAATAATCCCGAAATGAGAATTTAGGCGCCTGAAATGGCCTATAGCCATGCTAAACATGCACAAAATGGATATGAAGTGTAAAGACAGATGCTAGGCAGCCCCTAAAATAGCATTTTTCCAGTACAAAGAATGGCCAAACAACAATCACAAGTATGGTAAAAATAGTATGCAAAAATAGGGGAAAATAGGGGAATAATGAAACAAGTGGTATGTACAATGCTCAAACTAAAAAACACAGTTCTACAACATTAAAGAGGGACCAAAAATATGCACATTTACAATAGATGACATCCCCCAATTCAGTATGTAGATATGCTCAAAATAGCATGCAAAATGAAGCTAACAAAGGCTACCACATGAGGTATCAAAAGAAAGCACCAAACAGCTTTGGACCCTTAACAAGACATGAAGAATGGGCTAAAATAAGACACTTTCTAAGCCTGATGAAGGCTCAAAACAGAATCCAAGCAAGCCCAACAAAGCATGCAATTTTACGGTAAATTGGAAGAATTACAAAGCAAGTGCATGATAGAGTCACCAAACATGATTGAGCCCTTCTTAAATGTTGGAGAGGGGCTCAAAATAAGCCTACTCACAGTTTATATCAGGCTCGAAATCAGATCACTCATAAGCTAAAGAAAGCATGCAAAACATTGGCATAAAGAGTGATATTGAAAGAGGTGCATCATAGAGGTGCCAAACGAGGTTGAGCCCTTCTACAATGTTGTAGAGGGGCTCAAAATAAGCTTAAAATCAGTAGGGCTCGGAGCCCAAAACAGAGAGCAAGTAGGGTAAAGAATTGATGCAAAAATGTGCTAGAAAAAGGGAAATGAAGACTTACCCTTGAAGACAAGTCTTTTGATGCTTCTTGGCTTGATGAAAGTTGCTTCTAAGCCTCTCAAGAATCCCTCCTTGCTGCTGGAAATGGATTGGTGATGGTGATGCTTGATGATGCTCAAGAAATGGCACTAAACTTGAAGATTTTGGAGCTTTTGGAGATGGAGATGGAGTCAAATGGATGTGAAGTCTTGAGGAGAATTTTTCTAACCCTAACAAAGAAGGAGGTCAGCCCCTTAAATGGGCAAGAAAGGGGTGTAAAAGGGAGGGAAATGCACCCAAGCTTTCCCTCCCAAAATATCCCCCGGAGGCTAGGATATTTTGAAGAAACAGCCGGACAGCTGTAAAGTGCTCAAAAGGAGAAAGCAGGCCGGCCAGGTGCTTTTGCTGCAAGTGGCCGGCCAGCCACCCCTTGTGGCCGGCCAGCCAAGTGAAAAAATGAAAAGTTGAATTAATGGCCGACCACCATTTTTTAGGGTCCTCCCATGTGTGTAGAACAAGACCCCATGGTTGGAATTTGGCAACTCTGAAACAGGAGGCACAACATTGCATTTGAAAGAGAGGCTCAAAAATGAAAATCACAATTACTGGCCGACCACCACTTTTTAGGGTCCTCCCATGTGTGTAGAATAAGACCCCATGGTTGGAATTTGGCAACTCTGGAATAGGAGTCACAACATTGCATTTGAAAGAGAGGCTCAAAAATGAAAATCACAATTACTGGCCGACCACCACTTTTTAGGGTCCTCCCATGTCCCCTCATCACAAATATGTAGTCCCGGCTCGAAGAAAATATCACTAGGGTGTTCAACATTAGCCCGGAAGTGAGCAAAACGGGCGCCGGAGGAGCGAAACTGGTTTTCTGGAACAATTGCTGGCCTCCCACCCTCCAGTGATCTTCCTGATGCTAAAACAGAGGTACCTGCCAAAATTGAACAAAAACCGATGCAAAATGAATGCTCGGGGCCTAAATCACGCAGTTCGGGGTCCCGAAAATAGGCTGCAGGCACCGAAAGTGGCGTTCGGCCACGAAGTGGGTATCTGAGACCCCAGTGTCCCTCGGTATGATAAAACAGAAGCACTTGTCAAAATTGAACGAAAACCGGTGCAAAATGAATGCTCGGGGCCCAAATCACGCAGTTCGGGGTCCCGAAAAATAGGCGGTAAGCACCGAAAGTGGCATTCGGCCACGAAGTGGGTATCTGAGGGCCCAGTGTCCCTCGGTATGGAGTAAATGAGATGCATGCCAAAAACCGGAGGAATCGGAGATGGTCGGGTGGTCCCGAACCGAGGCACACGGCCTGACAGCTCCGAAAATCGGGCACCGGGCTCCGAAATGGGCAAAATGGCCTACGGCCACGAAAAGTAGCCCACGGCCACTGAGAGATAGTCTACGGGACCACTCCCTTCCCTCAGGAAAGAAAACAGAGAAAACCGAGTCTGGTTCGCAAACCGAGACAAGGCACAGAAGAGGGTTCGGGGGTCCGGAGGCAGGGCGCACGGCCGTGACTCTGAGACTTCTGAACGAGCACAGTATGCAACATCACCGAGCACTCAATCGGTGACGTCTGAGTCTTAAGGTCGGTCAAAAATGGGGTGTCTACAATTACATACCTAAAAATTAAGTAATGAACGTTCTATCAAATCTTCTATCTTCACTCGTTCGGGACTTTGCTTACTTGTTGCCCATAACGTTGTACTTGAATTGCTTTCAATTGTTTTTTTTATTGCAACTACATATAATATTTGTTAATTTCAGTATTGTATGAAAGCTGTAAATATGGAAATAGAAACAATATATTTTTTAATATACCATTCTCTAATATTATCAGCTTCAGGTGTTATCGGGTTTATTTGAATTGTAGTTGTTGAAATTATGGATATAGATATGACACCTGTGTGAAATGAAAATTGTGAGTGTATATATATGTTAAATTAAACAATGTAAAATTCTGAATATATATAATTAGAGATTTATATATTTTCATTATAAGTGTTTAAATGTACCTGCATATGTTGACATTTTTACTTTGGACATTGCAATTACAGGTGTTTATTTTACCATATCTTCTAGAATTGTTCTTTCGTTTTGGGCTACATCCCCCCATAATGTAAGAAGAATAGTTTGAGAGCCATGACAATGGAAAATATAAAATTTTAGTATTTTAAGTTTTTTGTATTTTTTATTTTGTAACTTAAGAGTTATTATAATGCATACCTTGAATCTATCAAATAGATATTCCTCTTCAATAATTTACCAATTGCTTCTGTTTTGATAACCGATGAAAGAGGCTCAACATTGTGTACTAAGCCAAATACATCTGACATAATAGTAAAAATTAATTTAAGATTTACTATTATTTGATAGTAAGTTATATATAATAATATATAAGAAAATGTTTAAGACATAATAATATTGTTGTTTTGTAGATGTTGTTTGATTTGAGAGAATGAAACAAAGTCATATGTATTCAACTTGATCATCATTTTGGCATTTGTACTTGTGTTTGAATAGAGAGTGATATTTCAATTTCTTTGTGGACACTTGCAAATTTTTGGTTCACAGGTTTAACAAGTTCATTGGAAATGAAATATGTATTGTCCTTTTTAAATGACTCTCCAAGCATATCAATGACTTCATTGAATGCCACTGCTTGTATTTTTGTACCCTTATTATAAAATGATGAAATGAATAGGTGCATTAAATTAGAATTGATATTAGAAATTAGAAATATCAAATGAAGGAGAAATAAGTTATATTTGTATAAATCATTAAATGATATACCTGTTCGTCCATCAATATAATTTTCCACATTGTTCCTGATCCTTTTGGAAGTGGTATAATGTTCAATGATCCCTCTTTTGAGAACAATTGCTTTTATTGTCCAATCTCTATCAAAAGGTCGAAGTTCATTGATAAGGATAAAACCTTTTGAATCAATTTCATTTTCTTGCATTACTCCTACAAAACAATTTCAGATTTTGTGAATTGCCATTGATTTGTAAGTTGAAAGAATTTTTGAATACAATAATTCTTTTTTTTTTACCTTGCAATTGGGATGAGTCCTCATTGATTGTCTCTTTCATAGTTTCGGTACTGTTAGCAGGAATATCATCATCTATGATGGTAAACTCGGTAAGCTTGCTCTTTCTTCTCGTATTTTAGTTGAGTTACAGAATAAACAGTGTTTATGTTTTGCAATTGTGAGCTGTGTACACAAAAAAATATGATTTACATAAGGACTAAGTATATTTATATTTAGTGACGTAATAATACAAAAAATAGAGATGTGAATCTATATGGAGAATTGTGGAGTCATTGATATAAGAACAAGTGTTTGATAAGAAAAATTTAGTCCCATGACACCATGCCTGTGAAACAGAGACTATGGTGATAGGTGGTCGTGGGTCCACCAACGTGTGAGGCTTGCGTCCACTGGTGGTGCCTGTTGTAAATTTTTTTTTTATTATTATTTTGATTAATGAAAGTAAACAAATTATTTAAATTGAAAATAAATTAAAAGATTATAATTTAAATTAACAAAATTTGTATAATTACTACAAATATTTATATGTTTATTATACATGAATGAAGAAAAGTTGAAAATTTAGAGAGTTTGGAATTGTTTGTTTTATTCTTATATTTTATTTTGTTTAATATGATTGCTATAGTTTTACTTATATATATTTGATAGTGACATATTATATTTTTGTTTGTATTATGATTGCTATAGGTTATATAATTGAAGTGTTAAGTATTTTTATTTCAACGTTAGTTTGCTTTTAAAATTTGATTTTACAAAGTGATTTTGAAACAGATAAAAATATTATATAACTCAATTTTCATACAATTTTTTGTCTTGAATTTATTTTATTAATAAAACCCATTGTATTTTTTTTCCCAACTAAACTCATTCAACTAATCAAACGGATTAATGGAAATTGGAGTTGATATTGTGCTAAACACCCATGTTGTGAGAGTCAAGATTTTTGTTATTATAATGGTCAAATAATGATTTTATTTATTTATTTATTTCCCTAACTATTTTGTTGCCTCACATGTATTATTGTTAGTGTAAAATTTTTATTTTATTTTATTTTTATATATAGATCCCAACCCAATTTACCCCCATGATGATCATGTTCAACGATGTACATAGGAAAGTTTTTTTTTTTTTTTTTTTAAACTATTGGTTTTTGTGTTATTATTAATGTTGGTATATTTTTTGGAGTTGGCTTTACAGAATTGAGGACAAAACAATATGTAAGACAAAAGAAATTAAGAGTAATCCTAATATGACAGATTTACTAACAATTTGTAAAATCTAAACATCAAAACAAAGAGATTTAGTAACAGTTTAGAAAATCATAACATCAAAACAAAGAGAAAGGTGTATGAAGGTAGCTTTTGAAGAGATGCATACATCCACTACAAAGAAAAATAACTATTGGTGACTAAAAAATAACATTTCGTCGCTGAAAGTGTAGCATTTGGCTACTAAAAATGCATTAGTAGCCAAAAGTAAAGATTTTTGGCGACAAAAAACATTTAGTAGCCAAAAGCATAGGTTTTGGCGACTAAAAATCTGTTTGGTCGCCAATATATGGCTTTTAGCGACTAAAAAAATTTTATTAGCCAAAAGTAAGGCCTTTTGGGGACTAAAAAAAATTTAGAAGCCAAAAGTGGGGCATTCGGCGACTAAAAATCTGTTTGGTCGGCAAAAGTGAGGCTTTTAGTGACTAAAAAAATTTTAGTAGCCAAAAGTAAGGCCCTTTGGCGACTAAAAAAAAAATTAGTAGCCAAAAGTGAAGCATTCGGCGACTAAAAACATGTTTAGTAACCAAAAGTGAGGCTTTTTGGCGACTAAAAAAAAGTTTGCTCGCCAAAAGTGATAATTTTAGAGTGGGAAATTTTTTTTTAACGACTAAAAAATAATTAGTAGCCAAAAGTATAGAATTGGTGACTAAATTATGTTTAGTCGCCAAAAGTGGTGTCCTTTTTTTTCTACTAAATAATTTATTTTTAAATAAATTATGTTCAATAAAAAATATTTATGTTTATATATATATATATACTTTTATATTAATACGGGTCTAAGTACAATATAAATGATATATATTGCATATATAATTATATGATGTTATAGAGGTGTAGTGGAAAGAGTGTGTTGTATAAGGTTTAGGGTGTGGAAGGTTGAAGGTTTGAATCTCCACAAGAGCAAGGTGTAATTTTTTTTTTTTTCCGGAATGAGCTTTTGGCGACTAAATCCGTTTGGTCGCCGATTCCTTGAGCATTGGCGACTAAAACATTAGTCGGTAAATGTATAATTTAAAAAAATATAATTGACTATTGGCAACTAAAAATTTAGTCACCAAATGTATAATTTAAAAAATATAATTGACTATTGGCGACCAAAGTTGTAGTCGCTACAGACTTGCGTTTTGGCGACTAAAAGTTTTTTAATCGCCAATACCTTTCCTGACCGTTTTCCAGCGACCAAACCAGCGACTAAAAAATTTATTCGGGAAAATTTAAAAATTGACTTTTGACGACTAAAAATTTAATCGCCAAATGTATTTTTTCTTGTAGTGGTCTTGAGAACGAGAATATTGAAAACGGTGAAATCCATAATTAATGCACAACTATTGCAAACAAGATCTGAAGTCTTTGTTTTCAGTGTTTTGATGACGAAAAATAGGAGAGGGGGAGTCTATTTATCGAGGACTTCATGAGTATTATAAACTCTTCACTACTTATATTTAAATCCAAAACCTTTTAGATTTTATAATCCTTGAAAAAGTAGGAGAGGGAGTCTATTTATATAGGACTTCATGAGTATTATAAATGGTTTAGTATTTGTGTTTAAATCCAAAGCTTTTTAGATTTTATAATCCTTTAAAAAAATTGGAATTCCACTAATGTATTTAAAGTCAATTATTATTGCTTAAAAGCCTCTATCACCAAATAGGAAGAGGATACGTCTTGGGTCACACAAACCTCTGTGATTTGAAATTATAATTGGAAAAATAGATTTTTAAAATTTTAAGTTAGAATAAGAATAATAATAACAACAAATTATATTATGTTCTACTTATAAATATTTAAATATGAATGAAATTTCTATAATACAAGTTTAACAGCTAAAATAATTTTATAAATTTTAAAGGTAGAATAAAAATAATAATGAACAGAAAATTATATTATATTGCTTCCACACCTAATTGGTGGTGCCTGTTGTAAACTTTTTCTTTTTCTTTTTTTATTTTTGATTAACGAAAGTAAACAAATGATTTAAATTGAAAATAAATTAAAAGATTATAATTTAAATTAACAAAATTTTTATAATTACTCCAAATATTTATATGTTTATTATACATTAATGAAGAAAACTTGAAAATTTAGAGAGGTCCGTTAACTAGGTAAGAGCTCATGGGAATAGAATTTCATAAGTAGTTGAAGAGAACAAGAAGATCATTGCATGAGTGTAACATCCTGCTCTCATGTAGTGAAAAAGGAATGACAAAATGGCAAAAGAGCCTTCTTTGAGTGCTTTGAGGAAAACATTTGCCATCTCAGCTGTTCGATTGATTTCCTTCTTCCGCTCTTCTATTGACTTCATGGCAAGTTTATCACAGCCAGCGCTACAACACCTTTCCGACCACTCTTTTTGAGCTCCATTCCTGGAACGTGCTGTAGTTTGTTCATGAAATAGATAGACTAGGCACACAGGGTGTGACCAATGATAAAGACAGAACATGCAAAGCAGAAAGCATAATGCATGGATAGATATAAAAGCAGAAAGCATAAGAAGCAAACCAAAATTAAAGGTACAGTGCGTACCTCCCAGGCTCTTCAATAGCCTCCGACCTTGTTTTCCTTAATGCGGGAACCAGAGCTCTCTATCAACACGTATGCATTTTGCACACAACTAGAGAGTATACCTAACACCACAGATTCGGTGTTCTAGTCATGGTTGCATTCAGGGTGGATCTTGTGAGTCACCGTAATACTAGTGTAAAGTTTGTGTTGTAACTCGAAATAAATGTCTTAGAAATTGAGTTGAATTAACTTTTAACTTGAAAGCCATGTATAGTTTGGGTGTTTATCTAATTGTGTTGAGTCTTGCTTACTAAAATCTTGTCCAACACACTTCCTCTCTCTCCTGCATTACACATACACTATCCATACACTTCCTACACCAAAAACTTGAGGCCTCTTGCTGAGATTCTTGACCCTGAATTTCAGCTCTTGAAAGTGTTTACCTTTTGGTTTGTTTAACTAAGAGTATCTTCTCTTCAAGAGGTATAACCTTTGCCATAATTAAAATAAAATCATAAATTCAGGGTTAAAATAGAGCCAATTAAAATTACAGATACCAAAATGACACTAGGACCAAAATATAGAGACTACTGTCGCAATTTTCCAAAAAAAAAAATGCGCACTTACATGCCGATCTAGTTAAACAAAATTATTTACTCATAAGTTTTAGTTATCAATATTCTTAAAATATCATCTCTTCACATTCTTCATCCCTATTATTATTAATGGGATAATTTTACCCCAGCCCAACTATGACCTTCGTGTTAGGATTAGGCACACTCAGAAATCAATTACAAGTAATAACATATAAGATTTACATGGTTCGGTAATTGCTTACGTCCATGGAGATAGATTTTCACTATAGAATTTTCAAAGGGAGTTTACAACACTCATACCTCACTTCCTCTCTATAGTCTTAGTTACTCTCTTAAATTGCATACACTTTGTTATTGTTGTTATCTCACCCCTTCCTCCTCACCTCAATTTATATACAAAAAAGAGGAAAATAAAGTCAAGAAATAGTGGCAACTACTCCCTTTTTTCGGTGGACATTTATAAGAAAAAAAAAATGAGCTGGTCTTTCACCTGCCCTATCTTACTCCTTGACTTAGAGCCAACCTTTAGATTTATGTTGCCGACGAGATCAGTGTTTCGCACAATGCGTTTAACGTGACAGCGCATCTTTTATGATGAATTACGGGTTCGTCTGGAAAGTGGTTGACTTTTTGACTTTCTTTGTTATTTTAGTCTAGGGTTAAAAAGTCTAATTTATGAAGGGTTTTAGGCTTTTTTGACTTTTTTATAAAAGAAAAAAATATAATAATTATAAATTAGATGTGATATTTTATCTTATTAAATTTTTATCTTTCTTTTTCTTTTTTTTCTTTTTTTTTTTTTTTTTTTTTTTTTTTTTTTGACTAAAATGACTTAAAAAACTCTAACTTTTACTTTCCAAACAAAACTTACAGGGCTACAAAAAACAATTCCCCGTGCTGTACTCCCTTCTCCTCCGCCGTGTGTCCACATCCGGGCCCACTCATTTATTAAATAAATTAATAAAAAATTGCAAATCAGGATTTTCATAAAACACTTACAAATTTATAAATAAATAAAAAATTATTTTAATTATTATAATTGACAAAGTTTGCCATCAATTTAATTTTTTTTTTTAATTTTTTACTGAATTGCAATTTCTCCTAAAATTAAAGTGTCCTTGATCATGAATTTAATTGTCACAAATTACTTCAAAAATAAAAATAATTAATTATAATTATAATTTTATTTAAATAAAGAGAATTAATATAATAAAAAGTATATTAATTCCATAAAATAAACGAACAACTCCACACTTTCAAGCACTCATCATCAACAGCACCCTTGATATGGGGTTGATTTATTAAATTCTTACTTTAACTGCTTAAATTTGCTTATTATTTTTGAAAAATAAGAAAGATAAATTACAAGACTTGTCTTCATGTCTAATTCTGATCCAGAATTTCTAGTTTTTTTTTTTTTTTTGGTTCAAGTCTACCACTAATGTTGGAGCCAACCATTGAGGTAAGGTAACCATCGATGGTCAATATGAAAATTATATAATAAAGATATATTAAATAAAATATAGGTATAAACTGGAAAGAGACTTTAAAATCTTGTAAGATGTTTCTTTATTTAATTTTTTTTGCACGTAAAATTGAACAACCATGCATGCATATATTTATTTAAATTTGTGTAGACTAGCCATTATTAGCCAAGGTGAAAAGTAGTAAAAACACACCAAAGTAAGCTAGCTAGCTTATTCCTTAACGCCAATTCTTGGCAATATTCATCAGTGAAATTAAATTAAGCACCAGGGATTCGAAGATATGATTTGGCAATTCGACCATCAGCTCCTGTAGGGTAGAAGCCACCGGGGACATGCTCATCTCCGGTAGCATATGCCATCCGAAGTATCTCGACGGGAGTTCTGGCGTAGGAAAGAGAGTTTTGGTCAGCGGAGAGGACGTTGCCGGAAATCTTTCCCTCAGCTCCGTCAGCTTGCGGAACTATGAGCCCTTCGTCTTTCAGGCCGTCGCGTGCAAGCCTATCCCTCAGCTTTGAGATGCGATCAGTGAATTCAGCGACAGTGATCCCATACGGGTACACCTTCTCCTGCACCCGGCTGTAGAGTAGTGTTCGGATAACTGCATCTTGGCCTGCCTCCACCCCCAAAAGCCCTGCCACTAGCTGCATAATACATAAACGTATTAGTATCTGTCATGGCCTAATAATATTGTTGGGAGTGTGAAGGGATACGTATCGAGATTGAATGACCCCAACTCAACTCCTTTGTTATTAATTTGTACAGTTCGTTTTTTATTGGAAAATAAATTATTGACATGAGTAAGCATAATTATAAGATGAAAAATCATAATCATACAAAATAATTACTATTACTATATAAAATCTTTGACAACAATAATGGTGATGGTTTTTTTTTTAAATATATACGAGTCACCTTTGATAAATATTTCGCTTTAAAATGATAAAATCAAAACTTGTCCTACTATCATTTTTTATTAATTTTATGTACACTTAATATTGGATTATAGTCTAATAAGTAACTGTTTGAACCAATTACTAACTTATTTTATAGAATACTATCCAACTTAACTTTAGAGGATTTGAATTTATCAAGAATTGAATGTTGGGATTGTGAATTTTTTAAAACTATCTACCTCGTTGAACCGGTTGTGAACCGATTATATCTGTTGTGAATTAGCTTAGGAGTCAATCGATACACATGTGATTTTTATTTTGACAAATACTCGAGGATGTATCCATATCAAAAGGACAAAAACCAATATATATTGATCGATATTTAGATTAATATGAAATTGGCACATATACCCTTTTGGCAGTGACACTTTGTAGGTTTGGATTAGCTCCAACATATCCAGTGAGTCCAACATAAGGAATAGCATAGGAGGCAATTAGGAAGTTGAGCCCATTATCATAAGGATTGAAAGGTGGCATCAAGCGTCTTCCAAATACAGTGTTCAACGCTTCTGCAAATACTCCTGCACTTATATTCAGTAGTGGTCTTGGAAATCCCTTCACAATGCTCTTAATTGCCCTGCACATATATTCAAAAGTGGATCATCAGCACCCTTTGTAGAATTTTCCAGGAAAACTACTTGGGAAAAAAAAAAAAAAAAAAAATCGAAAGAAAGAAAATCATGAACCTCAAGTGCCCAACTTCCTGCAACCCAAATTGAAGGATGACATCCTTCAAGAAAGGATCTAGTTTGGCCTGTCTGCCGCCAATGGGCCGTGGACCGCCAGCGGCTAGACTCGGAGCGATGCTATCCAAGCCACTTCCCAAGGCACCAATTAAGAAGAACTCTGCTTCCAAGTACTCTAAATTTAGTGCGAACTCTATAGCATCTCGGTCAGAGTCAGGGATGAATTCAGAACAGTAATAGGTAGGAAGGATGAGGAGAAGGATCACTGATACGGTAGCGACGGTGGTGGCAGTAGTGGTGGAAAGAGACAATGCCATGTCTTATGTTTGTTTTTGTGAGGATGTTTGTTTCATGTTGTTCCATTCCATTATATATATCTACACTTCAACGGCGGACCATAAAAACATGCCGAATAATTTTTAATTTAGTGGGGCTCAACTTCACTTAAAAATTAAAAAAAGTTCGGTGACGGTAAATTCGTTGCGACAATTTTTTCATATATATTTAAAAGGATTGAACTTTTTTTTTGAAGTCTATAATTCGGACAAATTTAAGTGAGATTTTTTATAATAAATTTTTATATTATCGTTTTTGTTTAAAATTTGATTTTTATTTTTGTACAATACATAAAATTATTAATTAAATTTTTATATTTATATTTTGTTAATATATCTACATATATGATTGATTTTAGTACCTCACTTTTTTAATTTTGTTACATACAATAATATTTTTTATAAATTTTTAAAAGCATGTCGTTTCTATTAAAAAATTAAGGTCATGTGTGGTTTGAGATTTATTTAACTCATTTTTTGTAGTTTGGTATCAAATTAACAAAATTAAAATATAACTAATATTTTAAGAATTATTAATGTAATTAATCTAAAAAATACTTGAAGAAAGAAAAAATTAGTTAGCCGTGATGATTAACTTTATGTTGTTGTCCATGTATGATGGACCAACTAAACCTATGGACCAGGATATAAATTAATAAGGTTATAATTGACTACCCAGCCTAAAAGCTACGTAGCTACGTATGGTATTTACTACTTAGCGCCCTTTTTTGTGCGTTAAAATAATTAAGAAATTAAAAAATTATTAAAAAGTGAAAAGTTATTAAAAATATAAACATTTAAGTAATTTACAATTTTTGATACAATTAAAAAAAGTCATTTCTAAATACACATGTATTAATTAACAATTCTGCTAGGTAGCTCGAAACTAGTTAGCTCGAATGGCTCAAAAATGTAAAACGACGTCATTTTGCCTTTTTTTTTTTTCTTTTTTCATCTTCGTCTTTCTTCCTCCTCTCTTTTCTGTCTCAAACATTTGTGAACCAAACAGAACCTCCTTCCCAAAACCTCCTTCATCTTCTTCTTCCTCTACTTTCTTTCTCTAAAAACTACCAAACCCATCACAAAATTGAAGCAAACCCACTTTCTCTCTCTAAAAACTATCAAACCCATCACAAAACTAAAATCAAAATCAATTTTTTTTTTTTTTCCTTCTGGCTGGCCAACAGTCTGCAAAGAAGAAGAAAGAAGAGAAGATGAGATACATCATCAATCAACCAACAATCTACCAATCAAATCCAAAAATCAAACCCACCCACCGAGAGAGAGAGAGAGAGAGAGAGAGCATCAACATCAACAACAACACATCATCATCAACAAAAGAGAAAGAGAAAGATACACACCGAGAGAGAGAGAGAGAGAGGTACATAGATCTATACAAGTCTGTGTATACACAAAGGATGGCAGTGCCGGTGATGGTGCTCTCTCTCTCTCCCCTCCCGCTTTTCTCTTCCTCTCTCTTCTCTCTCTTTCTTTTTCTATTTCTCTTCTTCTCTCTTCTTTCTTCCTCCCTCTGTTTTCAACGAGGGAAAGGGAACAAAAAAAAGAATATCCAAAACGACGTCGTTTTGGATATTTGAACCAATTCGGGCCAAGTGTTTCTTGAGCTACCAAGGATTGTAGTAATTAATAAGGTTATAATTGACTGCCCAGCCTAAAAGCTACATAGCTACATATGGTATTTACTACTTAGCCCCCTTTTTTGTGTGTTAAAATAATTAAAAAATTATTAAAAAAATAAACATTTAAGTAATTTACAATTTTCGATACAACTAGAAAAAGTCATTTCCAAATACACATGTATACAAATGACTTTTATACTTTTTTTCATGTAGTATTTGGTTGACTAGAATGAAATAAAATGAAATAATTATTCTTTAGTTTTTCAATACATTGACGAATGATAATTTTATTTATAATATATATTTTTCATCATTTTTTAGTTAACTAAAAATAAATATAATTATTATGATAGAATGGTCGTTCAATTACACTTTATTCAAGTAAACCGGATAGTGCATTAATCTATTATGATAGGGTAAATTATATCATTGGTCTTTCGTATTTGAGCAAGATTTACTTTAGTTATTATAGTTTCAATTTGATCCTTCTAATTTTACACATTATTTTTTCATAAGAAATACTAATGACAAGTAACAAAGAAAACATATTAAAATTCAATAAAATGGTAAAATTGAAACTACCCTCACAATATAATTAACTTTGATATAAGTAACTCGGGCTGACTATGTACTTTTTTCACTTAATTTTAACCAAACTTGGCCAAACTAATTAAAAGATACTTCCACTGTCCCATATTATTTTTCCATCTTTCTTTTTTTGGATGCCACAAAATATTTGTCCATTTTAAAAAGTCAAAACATAAAATTCTAGAGAATTTCAAAACTACCCTTTAAAAATAATTATAAATATATTTAATAATGAAAATAAAACAGGCAATATGATAAATTAATATACTTTGGTTTGATTTCAAAGCAATAATTACATATCCTACTAAAAAGTTAAAATCCTAAAAAGAGCTATTATTATGAAACGGAAGGAGTACCACTTTGTTCATAAATTTTATATAAAATAATACCATCTTTTTGTGAAATCATTACTCTATTGTGACTCATAATTTAAAAATAACACTTCATTCTAGGTGAAATTTATTTATAAAAAAGTTTGTTTGTGTATAATTTATCTTACAAGAGAGGATACAAAATGAAGCACAGCAACTACTGTGGGCAAGTTTTTCTAAATAAAAAAGTAAAAAAAAATTACAAGTATTCATCTCTAAAATTATTGATAATTATAAATTTTTAAATTATTTTTTCATAAGTTGTAAAGAAAAGATACATAAAAAGAAAGTAATTTTTTATTAAAAAGAAAAGAAAGAAAAAGTCAGAACAAGCAATTACAATAAATTATAGGGTAATCTACCAGTCAGTCCAACTTTTTTGAGTTATTACCTATTAGGTATTGTCTTATATTTTTATACACCATTAAGTTCTATTATAATTTTCTTTGTCATGACCCAATTCCCGCATGCTTAGGGCTAGAATCGCAACTTATTAATTCTAATTGCACAAATTAAGTGGCACAAGCGGAAGCAAAATAAAAGTAAGAAAATAATTAAAATGATAATTAACTTCATTAACTATTCTACTATTTAAATACATGATTGGTTGTGGTATTAATTAAATATTTAGGGTGTCATATTCTTTCTCATTTTTACCCCTGTTTTGTTTTGTTTTATTTGTTTTTTTAGTTTCCCATTTTGTTTTTGAACTCCAAATTCCGAACTACGATTTGGCCACCAACCACCACTTCCGACAGCCAGCGACCACCTCTAACCTTCCGTGACCATTACTGACCTCCGGCAACTACCTCCGACCTTCGATAATATTTTTTTTGGCCATTTTTCATCTCCAACACGTCACTACTGCAACCACCTACTCAAATCTGGTGGTGATGAAAGAAAAAGAGAAAAAAAAAATGAAGAGAATAAATGAGAAAGATGAGAAGCTATTACCAAAGAATAATTCTCATCATTTTATGCTGTCACAAATCAAGACAAAAATCAAAAGTTAGATTCAATGATTAATTTATTATACAACAAATCTCAGCCAGAATTGCAGTGATAAATTTATCACTATTGGATTTGTTAAAAAATTTACAAATAGCAAACTTGATTTGAGAGAAAGGGGCATCACAACATTATATTATGAAGAATTGATAACTTTATTTATTTTGTATGTACTCTGTCATTCCATTGATAAAATACCAACACTTACACCTACAAATCTATAATTTGATAAATTTATCACTGAATTAAGTAACAAATTTATCAGATCAGTTACACGTCTGTATAAGATCAACAACACTTTTCAATGCACTGATTAAAATACTTTGCATCCTAAACCGGTAATGGAGGAAGATGGTAGCAACGATGATGTCGAAGATGGTAGATCAATGATGGAGGATTACAGTGTTGAAGCTAGTAGATGAATGATGGGAGAGGAGCAGTGGTGATGGCAACGAGGGAGAAAAACGGTGGTGTTAGGCGAGGGAAGAGAACGATGGCGTTGGTTGAGGCGAGTGTTGTTGACAATGACAGATGTAGATGGTAGTTGAGCCAAGTGACATATATGTTGATGGAAGAGGAGGAGGAGATGGTGTGCTAGTGACAGAAATATGAATGAGAGAGAGAGAGAGAGAGAGAGATATATATATATATATAGAGAGAGAGATGTGTTTGAATTTAAGGTAAAATCACTCAAGTAAATGTAAGGAGTAAAAATAGAAGATGAGCTAAATTATTTTGGATTAAGACTTTTTGGGAATTAAGTCCGATCCAAAGGACCGGCCCGTAACTCCCCCTAAATTATATTACGAGGCCAAGCCCAATCATGGCTCACGAACCAAGTTGGATTAGGAGCCCAAGGCCAATCATGGCCATACCTTTCCGGATGAGTAGATACTAAATTATTCAAAAGCCCAAAACCTTTTGGGCTGACGATTAGACGGCGGGCCGATTTTACGGGCCGTTCAAAATTGATCAATCGAAAGTCTTACACTTTCGCGCACGCTGCACCCTCACACACCCGATCTCTCTCTCTCTCTCTCTCTCTCATTCTCCGCCTGCCGCCGCCGCCTTCTGTGACCGCCTCCCAGCTCCGCTACTCCTCCCCCACCGTCACCGCCAGGTACCCCTTACCTCCCACTTCTGTGGGTTTTTTTAAATTTGCTTAATTTGTTCAAAGATATTGGATTTAATTTGGAATTTCTGATGTATATATGAATGGTTGATTAGTGTCAAATGGTTTTTTACTGAATCTCTGAGTTTTATATATATATATATAGGTATGTATGCTGTTCTTAAGGACAGATTGACCGAACCAATTTGAACTCTAGTAATTCTATTTGGTTTGTACGATCATTTCCCACTTTGGGTTTTTTAAAATTTATGAAATTCAATGGGTTAAGGAATTAGGCTTGATCAAAGAATTTTTGAATTTCAGTTAAGCCTCTTTGGACAATGCATTTGAAGGAAGGATGTTCCTTGCTGCTAAAAGTACATAGACCTTCAATTCCTTTTGTGCTCAATACAAACCCCATTCTCAATCCTATCCTTGATAATGAGGTGAATTCTAATCCAACCAGTGTTAAAGAATATGATGTTCTAAAGAGGTTGAGGCACGAACGGGACCTCACGCTAGCATTAGAGTACTTTAAGTCTCTGGCAAATTCAAGATCTTTCAAACATACTCCTCTGACATACCAAACTATGATGGAAAAGCTTGGGTGCAGAGGTGAGATGGAAATTGTTCAGTATCTTTTGCAGCAAATGAAGTTGGAAGGCATTAGTTGCTCGGAAGATTTGTTTATTAGCGTGATAAATTCTTGTCGGCGAGCTGGGGCTGCTGAGCAAGCACTGAAAACATTTTATAGGATGCAAGATTTTGGGTGTTCCCCGACAGTCAAAATTTATAATCACCTTTTGGATGCGTTGCTTAATGAGAATAGGTTTCATATGATCAATCCTATATATAGTAACATGAAGAAAGATGGGTTGGAGCCTAATGTGTATACATATAATATTCTTTTGAAGGCGTTGTGCAAGAATAATCGGGTGGATGGTGCTCATAAGTTGCTTGTAGAAATGTCAAATAAAGGATGCTCTGCTGATGCAGTGAGCTACACAACGGTTTTATCTTCTATGTGTAAGCTTGGTAAGGTGAAGGAAGCAAGGGAGATTGCTGCAAGGTTCGCCCCTATTGTACCTGTTTATAATGTTTTGATCCATGGGTTGTGTAGAGAATCCAATATTGAGGAGGCATTTGAGTTGTTGAATGAGATGATGGATAAGGGAATTGACCCTAATGTGATCACGTACACAACGATCGTCAATGCTCTTTCTGGTGCAGGGAATGTTCATCTGTCTCTTGCAGTTTTGTCACACATGTTTAAGATAGGATGTAGTCCCAATATTCATACCTTTAGTTCCTTGGTAAAGGGTTTTTTCTTAAAAGGGAGATCTTATGAAGCTCTTGAGGTGTGGGACCAAATGATTGGAGAGGGAATCAGGCCTAACGTTGTTGCATACAACACACTGATACATGGTCTATGCTCTGTTGGTAATGTGGGCAAAGCTGTAGCTGTTACTAATCAAATGGACACTAATGACTGCTCTCCTAATGTAACAACCTACAGCATTCTTATTGATGGCTTCGCAAAAGCTGGGAACTTGGTTGGTGCATCCGAGACGTGGAACAAGATGATTACCCATGGTTGCCATCCAAATGTTGTGGCATATACAAGCATGGTTGATGTCCTTTGTAGGAATCTCATGTTTGACCAAGCCCATTGTCTTATAGAGAATATGGTGATGGAAAATTGTCCACCTAATGCCGTTACATTTAATACGTTTATTAAAAGTTTATGTTGCAGTGGTAGAGTAGATTGGGCAATAAAGTTGCTTTATCTAATGGAAGAATATGAATGCTTGCCAAATATCACGACATATAATGAAATATTGGGTGGTCTTTTCAAAGAAAACAATTTTGAAGTAGCATTTGAACTGGTTAAGGAGATGGAAGAAAGGGGGTTCGAGCTTAATTTGGTGACGTACAACACTATTATCCATGGCTTTTGTTATGCTGGTATGCTTGAGGAGGCTCTGAAACTTGTTGGAAAGATGGTGATCAGGGGAATAAAGCCTGATCCTTTCACTTTTAACATAATAATCAACGCCTATTGTAAGCGTGGTAAGATTGAGTTTGCAATTAAATTGCTAGATTCGATGAGAGCAGTAGGCTGGCATCCAGACTTAGTTTCATACACAAGTATTATGCGTGGGATTTGTGACTTTATTGGTTTGGAAGAAGCCAATGTTTATCTTCACAGGATGGTAAATGAAGGAATTTTCCCTAACACTGCCACATGGAATGTTTTGGTACGGTTTTTGCTTAGTAAGGTAGGTTTTTCAGGGGCAACGGGTTTTCTAGAAAATATCTTGGATGGGTAGATATCATACAAGAGCACAAAATGGATTCTGGACAATTGAAGTAGCAGCCAAGTATGTAAATTTTGGATGATAGTTCCTTGTTGAGAAGACTGCACTGTCCAATGCATGAGCCCAGAACTCAGGAAGTGGAGGGGATGACTTTGCTTAGGCTCATTCACAGGGTAAGTATGCTTTCCTCTCAGTGATCCGTGGTTTTCCTCTCAGTGATCCGTGGTCCTCTATATCATGTTATCACGGTATTTTGCATTGGATAACTTGAGTGGTTTTTATCTTAGTGACCACTGACCAGCATATAGAATATGTATTTTTTTGTTCTATTAGCCAAAGCATTTCCTAGGAACTGGAAGCTTCATTCGCTAAAAGTTTTGAACCATTTTTTTGGATGCAGATTTTCAGATCTAATTGCCGGAGCTCGTATAGGAAACTCAGGCAGATAACTTCACAATAGCTTCCCTCTTGTTGATGATGGTATGCAATACACATCTCACTTTCTATGAAGAATATTGTTTCCTTTTCTTTTTCAATTTTTTTTTTTTTTTTTTTTCCTGGGCAGATTGCTTTTGATTTTGGATTTCTGGAATCAGTTTGCTCAGGTGGTCTTCCCTTATCTTCCCTAACATTCAGAGCTGTTCTGGTTTGAGAAAGAAGCACTGGCTAAGCGCCCTGAATAAATAAGAAATGTATGGCAAAAGGAATCAATGATTATTATTCAACTGAGTTGAAACTAGCAACATTTTGCTCATGCATAGTGGTTAACTTGGTGGATCTTTCTAAATTGTAACAACAAAAAAGAAAAAGGAAAAATAGAACTGAAATGAATGCGTACATGGAGAACTGGAATTACAATTTTTTCAAAAGAGGTTATCTACTAGTTGTATCTGAATTTGTTGGGATTTTCCTTTGTTTTGGATTTATAAATCTCATTTGAAATGGAGATTTTTTTTATCATTAAAATGTACAAAAAGAGGTATCGAAGTAGTTGATTGACTGTTTTCTGGAGATTTTTGATTTATTTCATTGGAAATTACCGTATTTCACCAAAGAAATCTCTTTAATTTGACATTTATCTGATAATGGACAGATCTGTTAGTGTGTTCTACAACCAACCAAGAGTGTATCATTTACTTTTACCCCATCAATTATGCAAAATGGTTAGACTTGCAGATGAGTCGCTCTCTTCCCAAATTTGACATACGTAATATAATTTTCCCTGTTTCTCTAATATATACATGTGGTTGCATCATGATAGAAATGCATTTCCTCAAAAGAAAAAATGATATCCTTATAGAATTTAAACTAATAACCCCGTTTGATTTTCAGTTTTTAAAAGTAGTTTTCTGAATTTTCAATTAGTATTTTTATATTTTTAATGACTGTTTTAAATATATTAATTAATTTTTAAAAAGATTTTAGATTTTACTTAATACTAATATACTCAAAAAGTAAAAAATTTGTACAATAATTTTTTTTTAAGTTCATTAAATACAATTTTCGTATTTTTTATATTTGATGATTTTTTTTTATAAAAAAAAATTCACAAATACTATATTTTTTAAACATATTTAAATTAGGTATATCTAAAAAAATAAAAAATTTACGTAAAATATTAAAAAAAATCACTAAAAATGAAAAATAAAATAAAATAAAATAAAAAATTCAATTTTCTGAAGCCAAACATGGTGAATATACTTTTGGTATATGTAAACTTCAAACTAATACAATGTGTCCTGTATATTTTTATAGAAGATGAAGAGGCCAGAAAAGCTGTACATACAAACACTCTATGATGTGGGCTCAATGGGAACAAGGAATTGAGTCCATACTGGTGTACAATTAGCCAAGTTAAATGTCCCTCCGGGCCTTCATTATGAAAAAACAAAAAAAGACTATAGGCGGCCTAAATACAAGTCTCTGCGCCCTATTTATCAGGATCGCAAATGATTTACCCTACTATTGTGGCAAGGTTGTGAGCTAACTTGCCAAGTGCTCACCATTAATGCTTCTTCCCTTTCTTCTTCCGCTTGCCAGAACTGCTGCCGCCACCGCTCTTGGAGAAATTCTGATCTCCAGCAGCTGGACTCTCACTTGAAGTGAAGCCGGCAAAATTTTCAAACATGCCTGTTTGCGCTGCATTCTGTAACCACTCAAAGAACTCTGCTGGTATGCTTTCTTCAAGATTAGGTGATGCACCTCCTCTTTGCCATGTGCTACCGCTGTTGTTATGCTTTGACGCTAAACTTGTGTTCACATGGAAGCTTGGCTTGTGAGTATTGACCGGACATCTCATCCCCTGCAACAACAAAGGCACTTTCAACATGATACATATGCAACACTGGTGTAGTCATATGCACAGTGGTACACGCATTGTGTAATATCGAACCCAACTTAAGTCATAATAAATACCTAATCTGCCATTTTATTTATTTATTTTTTAAAAAAGAAAAACAGGAAGAAAAAAAGAAAGAATGATCTCATTTCAAAACCTGTAAAACCACACTGATTTGACTTCCATGGTACATCCCGAGACCCCAATAGAGTACTGCTCCTCCATATAAAGAATAGTTCATTTTTTTATTTCTAATTGCTTGGTGTATTAATTATTCATCTGAAACTTGCACTTATTCACTTTCATTTACTTCAGTCCTGACACCAAAGCACAAAACATTTTCCTGGCAGTTCAAACAACCCTAAATGCAGTCTAATTGGTTAGAGTTTATACAATAGGTTTTCTAATTTCCTTTATTCAAATCCCACTTTGATACATGATGAGTGCTAGAAATCCCAGAAGACATCAATTCAGCCAATCAGAAGGAAAATCTTCACCTGACAAATATACCATTCAGTTGCATTATATATCTTGCTATCAGCACAAACATATGCACAAGCATCTACCTGCACATTATTAATACATAAATGAGTAGTAGTGCATTAAAAGAAAGAAGAAGAAAGACAAACTTCAATACAGCAAATACTTAAACACATGGTTTGTCTATCTTCCATGGATTTGTACCTTGTGCAATATTCCGAAAAAGAATGGTTGGGAAGATTGTTCAACCCATCCATCTCCATCTTTAGCTTGATGAAAATCTTTGCAATCCTACAGAATGGGAACCAAATTTAGTCAGAAAAATCTCTTTTCTTGCCAACAGAACATGCTGTAACTAGAAATCTGGGGCAGGTCTTCCAACATGCTAATACAGTCAGTGCCAACTTTCATAGATGCACGATAATCGAAAGCCATGCAGATAGTCAGAATGAAAGGAAAAACCTGGCACCATCTTGCGGTAGATTTAGATTTTTTGGTGTGAATCCAGACATGAAAATCTCCACACTTTCTACAGGCAATCTGCCTAGACTCTCCAAGAGGGTCCTCACCATCAGCATCTGTATCCGCAAATCCAGAGGCAAAGAATCTATTCCTTGCATTCTGAACAATCAATTGCTGAAAGCTTAGGCAAAATGAAGACAGATATACAAACTAAAGAATAAATGGTGATATAGACAGTGCCTACTGGAAGGTTCTCTGGAGATTCATGACGTCAAAACTAACAAGAAAGCTTACATCTTATAGTTCCCAACTGTTCCAAATAGACATCATATGTGGGACATTTATGAAATCACAAAAAGAGACATTAGATTCCTTGGAGAAATTGGAGACTCCACATATCCACATACATTAATGGAAAGAAAAACTCACCCAAGTATACAAGTTGCCAATTTACAGAGTATTTCTAAACCATAATTATTTGGAGGCACTGCATGCATTGATTATTGGCAGCAAAACAAACCAGTTACAAATGGCAATTATATCGTTGACAAGAGGATTTCAAGGACTTTAATAGGAAGATCATTCCCTATTGCACTTCATAATTATATCGTTAACAAGAGGATTTCAAACATAGATGCCAAAGCTAATTCGTATAGATAAATCCAAATGATCTTCACGCAACAAGTAAATCTGACAATCCTCAATTGGAAACATCATAGATAAAGAAAAACAACAATGAATTTAACTTGTCAGAGCTGGGGGGAGACAAGGTTTTAAATATCAGCCTATACGTAACGGATTTTGGACTTCTGATATAATTATTCACCAATATATCAGTCAATACCATCCAATATTGGCTGACATATAACCATGATAGGATGATTCCTGGAATTTTTTCTATTGCCACAGCCAGTAGGGGTGGCAAAACCGAAAGGAAAATTTCAAGTTCCAAATCTATCTACACTGGTTTCAGACTAGCTAATAATTGAATGCAGACGGTAAAGGACAATAGAAAGAATCCCAGGAGTCATCCTATGAGGTATAGAAAAACCCATTTGATACCTTGAAGAAACCACTCCTTATAGAAACTTACTTAACCTCACACGAGAACTACGCTTTAAGAAAATGTAATCCAAGGGTTAAGTATGATTCTCCATATCCTATAAAAATTAGACGTAAAAGGTCACCACGACAATTAAGATACATGCTTAAAATTCTACATTGACTTAACAACAAACATTATGACATGAAAAGTTACTTGACAGTTGACACAAAAACTGCCACTGCCAGAAAGAGAGAGTTCAAGAAGTTAAATGCAGTGAATCCTGAAAAAAATGAAGACAAGATAAATATTCAAACCTTTTGAGAAGCATTTTGAAACCTCCGGAAGCAGTTCAGGAGCTCCTCCCTCCTTAATTCATCATCATATGTTTTTCGCTTAAAAGAATCAAGTAAAACCTAAAGAAAAGAATCCCATCATACAGTCAGGAAAGGAAAACAGGAGAGGACATTAAAAATAATTCAAAAAATGAAGAGAAAAATGGAACCAACATGTACCTCATAAGCATTCTGGAGTTTTTTAAAAGCTTCTGCAGCCTTTTCTTTGCCCATGTTTTTATCAGGATGGACCAACATCGCCTGAGAACCAAAGCGAAAAAGCTTAACTCAGAAGCTATCTATATACAATGAATTTCATAAAAGTACAATCTAATTTCACCCCATGGAGCATACAACAATCAACTGGCAAACCTATTAAAATTTCCTAGAGAATAGCATAAGTGAACTGCAGTGAGGTGGAAGTACATCACAATAATTCCATTTCTGCAAGCAAAATATTAAACTAACCTTTTTCCTATATTCCCGCTTGAGTATAGAAACATCTACATTTTCATAACGGGACAGGCCCAACACTGAATAATGATCTGTACAGTTCAACAACCTAACAACTTCCTCTTCAGATGTTATCTCAGAATCAGTCCCACTGGTGGAAGGTACTCCAGAGCTATGATCAGCTGATAGACCAGAACCAGTTCCAGGGGATGAAGGCTCTGGCCCACTATGGAAGAAGCCTGGTTGACCTTGCATTCCAGCCGTTTGTTCAGGGGACTGATGGGGCCTCCTATGCTCATTTATGTTCTTCAGGAAGAATATTAGAGCATCACTTGAGATGAAAGACAAGTTCAAAGCCAAAATTAAACCAAGCCACCCAACATATGTCCACGCACAGTATACAGAATACAAAGTAGTTATT
The DNA here is from genome assembly GCA_036172215.1 of Camellia granthamiana. Classification (NCBI taxonomy): domain Eukaryota; kingdom Viridiplantae; phylum Streptophyta; class Magnoliopsida; order Ericales; family Theaceae; genus Camellia; species Camellia granthamiana. The sequence continues at coordinate 1,789,963 of CM069910.1, read as the reverse complement.
AACAATGCAAGCCGTTCATGGCTCAACATGAATGTCAACCCTGCAATTTAAAGAAGCACCACCTTAGTTCCAGAACTGAACATAAATAGAGAGAAGATGGCAGTCAAGCTCACAGAAAGGCCAAAACGATCACCTCCAGAGCAGATAACAAGTGCTGTTGTCCAAAAACTTCCACAAAACCACAAGAAAATGATTCCAGAAATGGCAATTAACAGAATCGCAATGGTGAATCCAATAAGAAGTCCTGTTAAAGCCGTTATTACCTGAATAATTATGAGCATTTTCTCAGTAAGTTAAGGACCAAAATCAACAGAAGAAAAACCAAACCAAAAAGGGTGGGCCCACGCACAAATAAATTTAAAAATCAATTTTAACTTATAAAAGAGAAATATTTTTTTTTTTTTTTTTTTTTTTTTTTTTTAGATAGTAGAAATAAAATAGTTAAGTCAGGGTGTAACTAGGACTTACCAGGACCACGACAAACTTGAACATTCCAATCATTGCAATTATCGACAGAACGCTGCACCAGATAACTAAGAAGAAGGATGTTGTACCCATGCATAGAAAGGAGTTAATGCCTCTGATGGTACAGTCCAACCAAACCATTGACAAAAGAAGCATTATGTTCCCAAAATACATGAGCCATCTCAAGGCAATTGGATATGCATGCTCAATCTTCTTCCACACATAACAAGCAGCATTTGATACATTGTTTGTGACAATGATAAACAACGGTTTCTGCCTCTCTAGGCATTCAGTAGCTGCCTTCAAAATGGATAAAGCTGAAGCCCTCAAGTGCCTGAAAACGAGAGTTTCTGACAATTCTGAATTACCCATTGTATCATCTGTGTGCAATCCATTTGGCGGGCAGCCAGAACTACCTTTTGAATACTTTGTACCATGATTACCATTAGAATACTTTGGTCTCCCATTTTCTTCTCTCGAACCAGAAGCTTCCATTCTAAAAACATTTTCTATGCAATCTCCTGAATTACTGTCACAAGGCAGCGGTTGCTCTACTCCCTGTGTTGCACCTATACCTTGCTTCTCTTTCCTCAGAAATTTCTTGGACTTTTGCTTGCTTTTGTTCTCATCTCCTATATGATCAGTTTTATGCACACTCTCAGAAATAGGTACAGTCAGCTGGTTACCATTTGAGAGTTTGCGATCCAACCCATTCTTTTGTAGGTTTCCCTTCCGAGCCATGAAATATAATTTATAAGCTATTATCCAAAGGGTATGCCAATTTAATCCATTTCTGGTTACATTAATAGATCCATTCTCCGAAAATTAGAATCCATGGTAAATGTTAAACCTACCACCATAAAATTTGGACAATTAGTCTATATAATTTGTACGCATGATTAATGCAGCAAAAAGCAACAGCAGCATATGGAGAAACGTCAACACTATCTTGATAATCACAAACTAAGAAGTTTATGTTATGACATTGGTAGCATGGGGTACGCACATCCATCAATCGCGCAAATAAATGAAACTACCGATTTATCATTCCCCAGCACAACTTTAATGCTATAGCATAATGTTAGGCCCTTGTAAGTAAAATAAACCATTTCCCCTTTTGTTTACGAAAAAATTATCCTCAACGTAAAACCAAATAATTTTAAAACTGGATAGTAGGGAAACTCAAAGAAATATGGAAAAATCGCCCAATGCCCCCGGGAAAATGCTCAAAATAATTTCCACACTGGAAATCCCACGACCTCCTTAAGCAACCAACAAATTGCTTACTTTGGGAAGGAAAAACCACATACTTCCAAGCAAAACAATGAAGGCAAAGAAAGAATTATCAAAAATGCCTTACAACTATCCTGTATCTAAATGACACACAAGCATGCATACAGATAGGGAGAGTTCAATAAATGCCTCGGGTAATCCCCGTACAATCTAATAACTTTCTTGTCCTTGGTACATAATTTGGAAATAAGTAGAGAACAAGCTCAACTTTATAAGTAATATCCATTCTCTAAAGATCTCTACTTCACACGTACTTCATTTTAAGCCAAGATTGTATCTTGCAAGGGGTGTTCCATGCTACGGAATGCATTTGGCTAAGGAAAACAAATATACCGACACATTTTATCACCGGAAATTATTGTATAACTGAAAGGGATGCCGAACGCTTCGGGAAAGACAATTCAACAATGGGCATAGATTATAAAATGCAGATAATCCATACATAACAACATAACACAACGATCCCATCATTCAGAATGCATTGCAATACAAAAAACTCGAACACCGAAGCTAATTCACAAGCAAAAATGCACAAAGCCCCAAGAGTAATCCACTTAGTTATATCACCAAAACCTACAAATTACAAAATATAGACAATTCAAAAAAGCAGCATTTAGTAAAATACACAATAGAGGCTAAGGTAGAGTTGGAGTAGAGAATACGAAGAAAAAAGGAATAAGTATTGTGCGCGCGCGCGCGCGCACACACACACACATATATATATATATATCAAAGGAAATGAAGATTGAAGAATCGTCCTTGTGTTTTAAACCCTACATACTCATTTCATGGCTTACTGGTGTCTCCTCTTCCTCGCGATCATCTGAAAAGAATGAAACTTCATAATCTCAACCTAGAAACAATACTAATAGTTATGAAATGAAGAATATCAAAGTTAATGATGATGAGTCCTTTTCAAGCCCAACAGATCAAAATTGTGGTGGTCACAAGTATAGCTCAGTTTTGTTAAAAGTTGAAAGATAAGGGCAGCAAAGTTTCATGGTGATGAAAAGGAAAAAAATGGCGATCAACAAAGACTCCCATGTCATCCACAAACAGCTCTCATCTCCTGGTTTGCTCTCTCTCTCTCTCTCTCTCTCTCTCTTTATATATATATATATACATGGTTGATTGCTAAGTGGGTGTGAGAGATAAGTAGAGACCTGCCATTGGAAATCATAGAAAATGAAATTTTTCTAGGTTGGAGAGAATTTCTCTAGGTTGAAGTAAATTTCTCTAGACTTGAATTTCTCTGACTAAAAAGAAGATGGTGTGCATTGTACATGTCCATACTCCAATTCATGGTGCACACTTTCGTTTGTCCTGTAATAACTACTCTGGAAACAAACAAGGGAAAAGATACATTTACTAAGAAGAACATACTTTCAAGATCTTGAATTGTCTTAGCACTTCCTTTTTTTCTGAAATAGTCTGAGAGATAAGTAGAGACCTACCATTGAAAATCACAGAAATGAAATTTCTCTAGGTTAGAGAGAATTTCTCTGGAAAGGTTTCTCTGGGAATTTCATTGATTTTGAGAGAATTTCTCTGGCTAAAAGTGATCCAGAGAAATTCTTCCTCCATTTTCTCTAGGATTTTGGCCATTGTGTAAATTTTCTCTGAAAAATTCTCTGGGATTTCTCTAAGGAGAAACCTCCCAAAAAAATTATAGTTCTCTGGAGAGAAATTCTCTCAAAGGTCCAGAGAAATTCCAAAGAAATTCTCTGGATGAAATTTCTTTGGATCAAATTGAGGGATCTTAGATATTATGAAAATATTTAGTATCATTTATACTATAAAATCTTAATATTATGGATCTTAAAAAAAATCTTTGTGAAAAAAATCTTTAAAAAATTCACAAAATACCAAAAATATAAAAAAAAAAAAAAAGCAGCATATTTTTTTGTATTCTTGTGTATTTATTATTTTTTAAAATATTTTTTTACAAATATTTATTTTAAATACATCTAAGTAAGGTGCATCTAAAAAAATAAAAAAATTTGCATAAAATTTTAAAAATATTCACTATAAACAAAAAAATACGAAAAATAAAAAACTCAATTTTCAAAAAATTAAAATCAAGCACAATAATTTTTTTTTTTTTTCTCTTTATTGCTTTCTCCATCTAAAAATAAAAAAAATTAGCTACCTTTGGGGCTTACCTTTTAGAAAGGACAAAGTACCCTCACGAAAAATGGTTTAGAGCACTAAAAGAGTATTAATTTGTCATTTTCCTCTTTGTGTTGTCTTTTTCCTTTTTTTTGTGTGCGCGCGCGCGCGCGCGCTACTTTTAGAGCTGCTCTACTAGTGGTCTGTATCACCATTGGTCCCCTCAAATGCATGGTGTTCATGTGCAATCAAAATAATTAAGGCCTTGTTTGGGAGGAGTACTTGGGCTAAAATAGTCATATAAGACAAAATAGACTATTTTAGTTAAATAGGACAAAATGTCACATCTAACTTAAAACTATTTCATTTTTTTTTTCTCTTCCAAAAATCAAAAAAACTAAAAAGTCTATTTCAAACAAGATTTTTTAATCCCGGACTAAAAAAGCTAAAAAATCAACCCACATCCAAAATGAATCCTAAAATTTTTTTTTGTCTCTTTGTTTTTTTATTGGGTTAGAAAATTGATAAGAAAATTAATAGATATTAGTATTTAAAAAAATCTATTTTTTTGTGTTTAATTACCTTTAAAACAAGTAATTTGTAATTTGTAATTTCAATATTTTCCTTTCCATTAAAGTAACCATCTTGTAGGATGGTAGTGGCTACAGCCCACATCTAACTCTGGTTATGAAGATGGAGACCACTACTGCCACATCCTTAGCTGAACTAGATTAGGCTATCTTTAATGGTGCATCAGATTAAGCATTAAATTCAAATTTGATGAAAAAGGGCCCTTTTTCCCTCTCTAATGGTTTCACCAAATTAATATCAAACTGAGAATGGAACAAAACTTTCATCAAACTGAAGACAATCGCGAGATTTCACCATTTCACTATGTTGTAACGTTGGGGGTGGGCCAATCGGTCAACCAGCCGGATGTCTGGCCGATTGACCCACCGGTCGTCTCATGGGCCATCCCACCGGTCGTCCCTTGCAGTCAACTATCAAAATAACAAAAGAAGAAAAAGAAGAATTGAGTGTAAGAAAGAACACATTCATATTGAGTGTAAGAAAGAAAAATTGTAAATTAAAAAATTTCACCTCCTCAATCGGCAAGAGGGAAGATCGGAAGACCACCAGGCTTGGATTTTAAGGAGAGATCAACATCACTGAAGCTCTTACAAGCCTTTTGATTAGCCTTTGCATAAACCACAGTTCCAACCATTGTTCCTCCATATTGAGGAACCCCAAAATTCCCAATTGCAAATTCATAAACACCTTTCAAAGAGTCCGGTGAAGTCACCTTCAAGCTATTCCTCTCCACCACAAATCTACCCAAACAAGACCCATATAGAAGAAATCAAAAACACACAACGAATCCCACTTTTTCTCTCATGTTTTCTCTCACTTTCCTTAGAAAGAAAATGACCCCAGAACTGAGCAATCAAAACTCAAATCACTTTCTCGAAACAAACCCAAACCCAAAAATCAATTCTTTACACGAATTTATTCTGAACCCACATCATTATTTATCTAGAAATGACGTAATTCTTGTGGTTTTTATTTTATTTTTTCTTTTTTAGCTGAATATGGATAGTTGGGTTGTTTGGAAGACAAGAATCTGCAAGAAAAAAGAAAAAGTTGAGAAATTGTAAAAAAGCCTTGCTTATTGGATAAAAAAAATGTAGATTTTGGATTGTTTTTGGAAAAAATTCACGACCCTTCTTCACGAAGTAAACATGAGATCTAAAACCGCCATTGATGAAAGCTTTCAAAGCTTTATTTGTAAAATCAAGATAAGACAAAAATGAGGTTGCTTATCAAGATAAGACAGAACCGGTTGACTATCAAATTGAAGAAAAAAAAATTCAGGCCTAACCGGTCGACCGGCTAGTCGTTCCACCTGACGTCTCCTTTATTTTGATGCATGCTATAGTGCAACAGTTGGAACGGCTCATATCAGATTGAGGAAATTATCTTTTTTTTACTCAAATTTGGTGAAAAATTTGCTAAACCGTTGGAGATGCTCTTAGATCTACAAATTCAATTTGATTGAAAAGAAGAAAAGGGTCATGCGACAAGCTACACAAAAAAAAACTTTCACATATCTTTATTATATTTTTTTACATATTTTAATATATTTTTACATTTTAATCCATGATATTATCACATCGTTCTTATAGAAAATTAGCATAGCATCAAAATTCTAATGGATTAACATTTTCCTTCTCAGTCCAATATCCATTCACCAAACTTTTGATATTATGCACAACCTTTTTTCCTTGATAACATATTCTGAACAAATTTGGATGATTGGACCCAAGAACGATTTTTTGTATAGGTCTAAATTTTTGAAGAGTAATGCTCCATGCACTAAATTTGGGCTCGTACAAATTATTCAAATTTGTGCATGTCGATTGACACACCGGTCATCCGAAAAATCGTCTAGCCGGTCATTCAGAAGGATGCCGGTTGACATGCCGGTCATCCGGGCAATCATACGGGAGATTGTTGGGCCGGTTGTCCATCTTACATAATTCAGACAATTTGGATGAGTCCAAATTCTGTGAATCAATCATTTTTCATTTTTTAACAGAGAATAATAAGTTGGCCTAGTAAATGACTTACAAGACCATATGTCTTGGGAGAGGCCGAGTCAAGCTCAAATTGAACAAAGAGATACAAAAACAGCGCTAGGTCGATTCCAAGGAAAGGAGCAAGAAAGCTTTAGTCCCTCTATTTTGTCAAAATCCAAACAAGTTCGTTCCAAATCAAAGCCTATTAGGTGATTGCACTCCTCACTTAAAGCAACCTTCTCCATATTTCCCGGCAGAACTCCTTCAAAGTGAATGATCAACCTAGCTTGTGTATGAAAGGAATATAACCCAATCCTCATTCCCATTGTTTTAACTCAAAGAGGGGAGTACCAAGCCAAATAGGCTCCCTATATTCTCTTTGTAATTCTTACTGATCCTGTTTGTAGTTGTACTCCATATATATAGGGCTCACATTAAAGCAAAGTTGCCTGAGCTCTTAATCTGAACTGAACAGGATTTAGCATTCTTTTGTGTGGTGTATACATGGAAAGGGATCTCACCCTTCATCTCTTTGTGTGGTGGGTTCATTTCAGGTATTTTGGCTTCAAGCCTTCAACCACCACCTCTCTCGAAGCATACAGAATCAGTAATTGGGAATAGAAAATAATCAAATTTCAATACGAGGTTGCTTAGCAAATTGCCCGAGCCAAACAGTCGTTCTCATCCAAGACCAAACCAAAAGCCTCAAACATGTCACCAAGATTTAGATGTTAGTGATCAACAACCATCAGAACAGAACTACACAAGAAACATTTGAAACTACTTGAAGTTCAGTGATGTTCCACAGAGTAGAATTATAGACAATTATGACATGCTGATAAATTATTTGCAGATTTGAATTACCTGAAAACTAAAAACAAGGAAGTTCTGAAGAAGCAGTATGAGGAGGTCACAGAATAGCTCAAGAGCTTTATAAAAATCACATTTTCAATTCAAAAGAAATTATGGTCCAAGTAAGACTAGAACAACGAAAAAAGCATTTTTATGCCCACAAAATGTAGTCACCCTAACTTAAATTCAGTAAGTGCACGCACTGTAATTGGCAACAAAGTAAGGAATTGGTGTTACCACCCCTTCAATAACTGGGATAATTCAAATTCAATTCACAAAAGCAAGAGCAAGCTGGCCTGAAAAATTATTCATTATAGGTGCTAAAATCCATATAAAATCTACTAGCAGAATACTAAATTCCGCACTGCATATCTAAAAAAAAAAAAAAAACTAGACAATTGAAAATCAACAATGTAGATATAATTGCAATACCAGCTTCCTATACAGTAGTTCATCAGACGCAGTCTCCAGAACTCAGAGGCAAGAGAAAATTGTGCTCCGAAAGTCATATGCAGAAAACCACAAAGGAAGTGTACAGCTGTTCTTCACGGAATACATCTCCTTCCAAACTCTGCTATTTCGATAATACACCAAAACCTGCTTATGGGTGGCCAAGAACACATATTGACTAGCCTGACTTATTGGAAAAATACCTGGCACCATTCCTCTGATACATCTAAGACTCACTCTATCCACCATATGCCATTCTTCCCTCTCGTAATCTTTCATAACCCAAATAGTCATCCAAGCCTCTGAAATCTGAACTACGGACAAGTCCCCATCCAGCTCCAACAAATAAACCCTATTTCCAGATCCGGAACACAATTCATCCGGCAATGAAATTTTCCTCCAAATGTCACAATTCAAATCAAGAACAAGTATACAAGAGCAACTACTGGTCAACCAATGCAACGAGCCATTAACATAAACAACCTGGTTCCTATTCATTTGGGTGAAATAATCATCTTGCAATGACACAAACTTCCTCCATCTGTTCGACACTGAATCAAATACCAAGCATATGAAAGTCTTATCAGGCCTATGCCCAAAAGATCGATGATAACCCGCTAAGACAACATTAAACCTCTGCATTGACAAATCACAAGCCAAACCAACAAGGGTGGCTTCACCATCTGGATAAAATCTAGTAACAGGTCTCTCCCTACTTCTGGGAAGCAGTTTATACTCTCTAGTCATGGGATTACATACATAATACACACCCTTATCAGGTATGCTAGAGCAACACAACAAGCCATTACATGAAGCCCTAACTTTGACTCTATCTTTAATGAAATCCAAAGAGAAATCACAAACACCAGACAATTTATCAATAAAGATCAAGCTTGATTTTGATTCAGATGACTCTGAGACCTCGACTAGTACCATAGGGTTCTTGACAGAGAGTTTATTGTAGAGTTGAATGAAATACTTGTCAGAGGACAATTTGTGCCATAGTTTGCAGACAGACTTGGATCTGAGGAGGTCTTTAACGGGTAACCTAGCAAGAATTTGGAGAATGACTTCATCGGGGAAAAATCCATGTTCTGAATTCTGACGATTCATGATATAATTTGCAAGAAAGATCGAGAAAGTGCAAGAAAATCGAGAAAAGCTCCGAATATGACTTACCCAATTACATCTCCCAGATGGGCATCCCGTGAAACTCAAGCTCGCGCAAATGAATCGAGAGAGAGAGAGAGAGAGAGAGGGAGTACGGTTGGATCTGAACTATAAGGAGAACAGGGATTTGAAACAGTACAGAGGTAAGATGAGAAAATGAAATGAATGGGGAAGAAAAATCGAGATTCGTTGATGTGTGGATGCCATTTGAAATTAACGGTTGTCATTAAACTTCAGGTTAAGAGGATTTTGTGGGCCGCGGATTTTGAATAGTAGGTTAAAAGTTTAATTTTTTAGTTTTTTTTATTTTTTAAAAAAATTTATGTAAAAAAATAAAGAAATAATGTGATTTAAAAAAAGTAAAAAAACTGTTTGAGAATTGATTATTTAGTACCTTTTTGAATTTTTATAAAAAGATATATAAAAAAATAAAAAGAATAATATGACAATTTATAATAATTTTTTGACTAAAATTAAAAATTATCAAACGAGATGTTAAGCTCATACTTGGTTAACTGTTAACAATTTTTCATGATTTTTTTTTTTGGGGGGGCTCTAGTTTGTAAATCAATTAATTAATTTCTTTGGTGTTTTTTTTTTTAAATTTAAATTCAGTTTAAATTAAGAGATCCTAATTGCTTTTTTACCCAAAAAAAAAAACCTTTAAATGGCTAAAGACGAGAAAATAAATCAAATTTTTTAACTCAAAATTAAAGAAAAAAAATCAGTAAAACTAAAAATAAGTTAACTTATAAACTGCAAGACAAAAATTCATATAAAATTATTGGTTTGAGAATAGACTATTTTAATAAATTTTTAATTTTTTTATTAAAATGTGGAAGAAAAAATTAATATTTGAAATAATTTTTTAATTTTCCATAAATAAAATGTACAAAAACCAAATCTTAACTAAAGAAAGCGAGTCATTTGGAGGCTAAGGTAGAATATGAACCTACTAATTTCATAGTTTTGTATTTGAATTATGAATTTGGGTAAGAAATTATAAAAAAAATAAATAAATGAAAAAAGTGAAAGAAATTACGTTATACTTTTTATACTTTCTATTTCTTCCTTTTTTTTTCTTTTTTTTTTTTGGAGGGGGGGATTTCGAAACGGGGAAATTATTGAAAAATTCCATTTGGGAGAGTTTTAGGCTAATAAGTCCTCCTTTTAGAATAATACACGTAGGAGTCCTATTTTTTTGAAATTGTGTTGTGCATGATTCGGTTATGATGTTTGTACCCTTTTATGTTTGGTATTTGAAAACGTTTTTGGGAGGGTTTGATATATATCCCTTGGATTACGTTGGTGTGGACGTTATGGAAGAGCATATATTGGCAGATTTGTAGGGATTGTAAGGTTCATCATAATTTGTATTGAGGGGGAGGCAAGGTGTTCAAAGGGTGGTTTAGTTTTATATTGAGTCGTGGTTGTGTTCTGGAGTCCGTAGTGCAGCATTTTTCGAGTTCGTCGACAGTAATGTATTTTGTTATTTTTTTCTTTTTTTTTTTATTGTTGGTTGTTATTTTTTCCTTTTGTTTTTGATTGTGGGGGTGGGGGGGGAGGGGTTGCTGAAATGGTAGTGTGGGGGTGTGTGATAATCATGTTACGACATCCACATTACGGTGTAAAATGATTCATTGGATACACTCCGGCGGAAACTATTGTAACGGTATACGTTTAATGCATACTTCATGAACATGATTTGCATGTTTAATTTACTTTTTTCTTATTTCTATGTAGGAATGGGTGACTGTATAATGTTGTTGTGTTCTTACAATAATAAGAACGTTGCTATTGTGGTGTGTGTTGATTTAACGTTTAGCAGACTCACCACTCATGTGTGCGAACGTTTCGATGGACTGAAGCCTATTTCGGTTTCCCTGTCATTCAAGATCCCAGGTTATAATAATTTCAAAATGGAGAGCGAGGCAGACTTCCAAAACATGTTATGTCTTGCCAGGTCATTTCGGCTAGATCACATCGATGTCGATATAATAGTTTGTAGTGCAACTCGGGGTGTCAAACGTGGAGGTAGTTTGACGTTTGATACATGGGTACGATGACACAGGTGGGGACGGCGGGGAAATGGTCACAAATATTGATGAGGAGGCTAATTTGTTACCAAATTTTTGCCAACACGCTGGAAAGGTATTATTGTCGGCGGATTGGGCGGATGGCATAACTCATATCAGGCAATGTTTTGAGGGTGGGCCAGCGGAATTTCGCAAGGTACTCAGCAAATACGCCATCGAATGTGGGTTTCAATTTAGGTTCCAAAAGAATGACTTGGTTCGTATTACGACGGAATGCATGTTTGGCGAGTCAAGGAGGTGTTTGTGGTCCTTCCATGCGAGGGTGTTGAATGCGAATGGGTTTTTTTATCTGAAGAAGTGGTGTCGTGACCACACGTGTGGGGTCGCTGTGCGCACTGACAAAAACCCGAGGATGGGATCTGAGCTTGTTGCAGATGTTATTACGAAACGTGTGCATATTGACTCACCCTACCGATGTCAAATATGATTTCAAAAAAGCATACGGGTTGCAAATTAGTTACCGTGTAGCTTGGTTGGGGGTTGAAAATGCCAGAGGAGAACTTTATGGCGATCATTCCGTGTCATTTGACCAGTTGCGTTGGTATAGCGATGCCGTTATAGAATTTAACCCCGGAAGTTATATTAATCTTGACTTCGATGAACACAACACACGTCATTTTAATAGGCTGTTCATATCATTCAAAGCATGCATAGATGGGTTTAACCACTGTTGTCTGTTATTGTTTCTCGATGGTACTTTTCTGAAAGGTAGATTTAAAGGCAACCTGGTTGCGGTTATCGGAAAAGATGGCAACCAAGGTAATGTTCTTCATACTTGTTTTGCATGACATGGTTATGGTGGGTTCCTAAAAGCTGTGTTTGATTATACACACATTGGAGTGTTACATACACAGTGGTAGCTATTGGGATTGATCAACTTTTTTTTCTTTTTTTTTAACTTATTTTCAGGTCTATTCCCAGTGGCATTTGTAATTGTTGATTCTGAAAATGCAGCGAATTAGGCTTGGTTCTTACAAAATCTGGCTAATGTACTTGATGGGGGATCGGAACTTGACATTTGTTTCTGATCAGCACGTCAGTATCATCGAATCTTTGTCTACTGTTTTTCCGTCTGCCCACCACGTTTTTTGTATGCAATATTTACAAAGGAATTTGAAGGACAAGATGAAGTATGTGAACAAATTGTACCGTATTGGGTTGGTAAGTAAATTGCGGAAATGTGCATACGCACCGACCATTGCTGACTTTAATGAAAAAATAGAGGCATTCATACAGTCCGAGAGGCACATTGCTGTCAATTTCTTACAAGATCGTAATAACCCCCGACCTCCGATTAATGCTAAACCATGATTATTTATGCCTAACAGTAATTTAGAAGGAATCCGGAATTAAATTGCATATGAATTGCATTATCTTTGTGTTTCTATCTGTTTGCCATAAAATGATCTGTTTATGTTTCGACTTTGAACTGCGAATTGAAAGCCTTATCGGCACCCGAGTCCGAAATTGATTAGTGTTTTAGACTAGTTAGAATATATATGATTTTATGGTAGGTTTAATTAAAATTTGATTTGGTATGATTAAATTAGGTTAAATAACGTTAAATTACATTAGTTAAGTTTATTACCAAATTGCCATTGAGTGGCCCATTACCTAAGACAACCTTGAGATTGATTCATACACCATTTTCAGCCTTTTTCCTTGCCAAAACCGTGAGAGAGAGAGAGAGAGAGAGAGAGAGAGAGAGAGAGAGAGGTAGGAGATTGAATTCATCTAGAGAATTACTTGGAGAACTTGAAGAATTGAAGGGTAGATTGCACAATTGAGCTTCCATTCTTGAAATTGAGGACTTGAGGTAGGAGACTCACCCTTTTAATTGTGAGTTTGAGTTGTTCTTGCATGATTCATGGTAAGGATAGTGATTTAAGGCATGAATTAGCTTAATATGTTGAATTGAGTAGGAAATCATGCATGCATGTTCATATCTTAGCATTTTGAAGTGTCTTCATGGAAGTTCTTACATGCAAGCTCATATTCTAGCCTTAGTCCATGAATTTATCATGATTTTGAGCTCAATCTTACATTTGGTCATGTGTTAGAGCATTGGATTTAAAATGAACACTTGCATGTTAAGCTCTTGTTTTGTTCTTGAAGTTTTATTTGAAATTGTGTTTAATTGACTCACCTTTGGGCTTTGATTTTACCAATTGATCTTTGAAACATCTTATACTATGAGTTTACAAGTGTTTTCCAGAAAATGGGCCCAAAAGGTTGAGATTTGAGGTGTTGAATGCTTGGTTTGAGCTTGGGAGACAAATCTAGAAATTCCAGAATTTGGCTTCCTCGCTCGAGCGAAGGATTACACGCTCGAGCGACCATCATTTGTTCAGAGCTCCGCTCGAGCGAAAGAATGGTGGCTCGAGCGTAAATTGCAAGCTCTTAGGTTTTTGGTGCACGCAGACGCACGCTTGAGCGACGAGACCTACGCTTGAGCGAAGAGCTGTGTCTCACGCTCGAGCGTGCATCGAGCGTAAAATTTCAACAACCAATACTTTTACATTTTTATGGACCGCTCGAGCGAAGGAGTCTACGCTCGAGCAACCCCTCTGTTTTGACAAGCTCGCTCGAGCGAAGGAAGCCACGCTCGAGCAAGACCCCTGTTTTCAGCAAGTTTTGAAAAATGTTTTCCAAGGCATCTTTGCATCCTCATTCCATCCTAGACATTCCTAGGCCATGTTTAAGATTCTATAGTGAGGCTTTAAGGTTAGAAACACACTAAGAACCAACGACGTAAGTTTTGTGCAATTAGAATGTGTGTTTCAAGTGTGTGTCCGTTATGTGTTATGTAGGTCACGTGCCGTGTATCGTGTGATCAATCTGCTCCTTCTGTCTGTTTCAAGGCCAACTGTGAGTAATAATTTAGTAAAGTTATGTTCAAACTGTAGCTACTTTCTGTGTGATAAAACAAGGTCTGTTTTCCGAAATAATATGTTCTGTACAATGAATGATTGTTCAATTTCTGATATGTATTCGTGACATCCTTAGCATCATGTGATATCTGTTAGCTGTTACCCGGTATCGGAGGTTCCTTTATGGAACTTATTTCTATCTGCACTCTGTTACCCGTACCGGAGGCCCTGTCACGGGGGCTCAGGTTCTGTTCTGTTACCCGGATCCGGAGGTTCCTTTATGGAACTGGTTATTCGTAACCTCACGTGTATACGTTCTGTTCTGTTCTGTTCTGTTAATGCTAATGGATATATCACGTAAACTTAATCATGACTTATGATTTCTGTCTGTATATGATCTGGACAAATGACGAATTTGATACAAATCTGAATTATGATTTCTAAATCTGTACGAACTCATTCATTGAAGCCCTTTACTCTGTTATTATTCACTGGGCTTTCGCTCACAGTTTATATTATGTATGTAGGTGAGCTGGCACATGACCAGGGCCAGAGTTGACGGCCTTCTGTTCTGTTTTTGTCAGCCAACTGTTGTGCCTCCCGAGGAGGTTCCGAACGAAGCCTAATGCCATGGCTGTTTTTGTATTCATGTTAGTCCTTGTGTATGCTTTGTAAAGTCAGGTCTTGGGAAGTACATTCTGTAAATACCTTGTAAATATTATGTATCTGGACTGGCATGTTTATATATATATAAATAAGTTTTGAAATGTTCTGTCCCATGTACGTTATCACAGCTCACTAGACCTTGTCTATTTTGTATTATTGCTTCCGCAGCCCCTTATTATTTGCTAATCTGTTCAGAGGCCTTTGGTAATCCACGGGCTACTGGCCAGTTACGGTGCTAAACCTACAGGAGCGGGTTTGGGTCGTGACAGAGTGGTATCAAAGCACGTGTTCTACCGAACACACAGGTCCGTATGAGCTTAGGATGTCCTAATAAGAGTTAGGGGCATTCCATCTGTATGTGTGAGTGTGTGGTAATGCAACTGAATATGAAAACTGAATGTACATTTGAATCAAATGAATCGAAGGAAACGAATCAGATTATGTCTATGTTTATTATCATTTGATATCTGTATAGTAAGATGGAGAATGCAAGGGGAAGTGGTGAAAGTGAATCTTCAGAGGCTCGCATGGGCTGAATGGAACAGATGTTAGCAGCATTGACTGAAACCTTGACACAACAACAGAGACAACAACCTTTGCCCCCTCCGCCTCCACCGGCACAAGCCGAGGCAGATAATAATGACATCATCAATCTGACACAGAAATTCATGAAAATGAAACCGCCAACGTTCTATGGTAGAATTGAACCTTTGAAAGCTGAGACGTGGTTGCTTGAGATGGAAAAATTGTATGAAGTATTTCCTTGTTCTGAAACTCAGAAAGTCCTCCTAGCCACCTACACTCTGAAAGATGAAGCCCGTAGGTGGTGGTTACTGATCCGAAGTGACAATGGAAATATGACATGGGCACAGTTTAATGCTATCTTCTACAACAAGTATTTTCCCCAATGTTTCAGGGATCGGAAAGTGTCTGAATTTCAGGAACTCAAACAGGGAAGAATGTCTGTGGCAGAATATGAAGCTAAATTTACCGAATTGGCACGATTTGCTCCACATATGGTGGATACTAATTACAAGAAAGCACGAAAGTTTGAAGGTGGACTGGATTTAGAGGTGTTTGATCGAGTATGCGTCTTGAAATTGCCTACTTATGTGGAAGTTCTAGACAGAGCCTTAATGGCAGAGGCCGCCCTAGCAGCCATGAAACAAAGCAAAGACCTAGCAACTACAGCAACTGAGTGGAGAAGAAAAAGATCCGGGTTTGGTTTTAAAAGAGGCCGGTCCTTTGTCGGTAAGAAGCAAAACACAAGGACTTCGAACAACTCGAGTCAGAGTAGTGGGTCTATTCTGGTTTGTTCTAATTGTAGTAAAAGGCACAGGGGTGTGTGCTACCGAGTGTCCGGTGCATGTTTCCGGTGTGGCCAGCCAGGTCATGTAGTGAAAGATTGCCCGCTCAGGTTTGAGACTACTAGCCGTCCTACAGCAAGTTCAGCGGGATCCGCTTCTGTGGCCAAAACCAATGCCAAAGCCAATATTGGGAAAGAACCTCTGAGATAAGGCCGAGTGTTTGCCTTAGTGCCCAGTGACGTACCGAACACCTATACTGTGGTGTCAGGTACACTCCCTATATGTTCTTAAAATGCATGTGTATTGATAGATTCTGGTTCTACACATTCCTTTGTATTGCATGCTTTTTCTCGAAAATTGACTAGACCATTAGAACTTATGACCTATGTGTTATCTGTGTCTATGTTGTCTGGGGATTCTATGATGTGTGCTCATGTTTATCCAGCATGTGATGTTATGATTGGCGATATGATGTTATATGTGGACTTATTACCCTTGGACATTAATCATTTTGATTGTATTTTGGGAATGGACTGGTTGACTAAATACTGTGCTACCATTGACTGTGCAAATAAAAATGTTGTGTTTAGACCACCGGGTATGCCTGAATTTACTTTTATTAGAAATGGGATAGTTCCTCCCCCATATTTGATTTTGGCTATGAAAGCTGTAAAACTCCTTAGGAAGGGATGTAGGGGTTATCTGTGTTGTATACTGACTGCACCATCTGACAGTACTACTGTAGAAACAATCCCTGTTGCTTGTGAATTTCCCGATGTGTTTCCAACTGACTTACCTGGGGACTTAGTTGATAGAGAAATTGAATTCACTATTGAGGTGTTTTCGGGGACACAACCTGTTTCCAAGACTCCCTATAGAATGTCTACCTCTGAATTGAAAGAATTGAAAACCCAACTTCAGGAACTGTTAGATAAGAAATTTATCCGTCCGAGTACTTCACCTTAGGGTGCTCCAGTTTTGTTTGTCAAAAAGAAGGATGGATCTTTAAGATTGTGTATAGACTATCGAGAACTGAACAAAGTGACTATCAAGAATAAATACCCTCTGCCCCGAATAGATGACTTGTTTGATCAACTTCAAGGTGCCCAAGTGTTTTCCAAAATTGACCTCAGGTCCGGGTATCATCAATTAAAGGTTAAAGCTGAGGACATAGAGAAAACTGCATTCCGAACTAGATATGGACATTATGAATTTTTAGTAATGCCGTTTGGAATGACCAATGCACCTGTAGCTTTCATGGATCTTATAAATAGGGTGTTTAAATCATATCTGGATGACTTCATTGTTGTATTTATTGATGACATTTTGATTTAATCTAAAGATAAGGAAGAACATGAGAACCATCTGAGAACCACCTTGTAGATTTTGAGATAAAAGAAATTGTATGCTAAATTGTCTAAATGTGAATTCTGGCTTGACAGTGTGGCATTTTTGGGACATGTAATCAACAAGGATGGAGTTTCTGTTGACCCTCAAAAAATTAAAGCTGTCGTGGATTGGCCTAGACCGACGAATGTGACAGAAGTCCGAAGTTTTCTAGGACTTGCAGGTTACTACCGGAGGTTTGGGAAAGACTTTTCCAAGCTTGCCATGCCATTGACTCAGTTAACTCAGAAAATGTGCCATTTGACTGGAATGAACAAAGAGAGACAGCTTTCCAAGAGTTGAAAACCAGGTTAGTGACTGCACCAATCTCAACCTTGCCTAATGGTACTGATGGGTTTCAAGTGTACAGCGATGCTTCCTATAAAGGCTTGGGGTGTGTATTAATGCAAAATGGAAAGGTGATTGCCTATGCTTCTAGACAACTTCGACTTCATGAAAAGAATTACCCAACACATGATCTTGAATTAGCGGCTGTGGTGTTTGCTTTGAAAATATGGCGTCACTATTTGTATGGGGTAACTTGCGAGGTGTATACAGACCATAAAAGTTTGAAATATTTCTTCACCCAAAAGGAATTGAACATGAGACAAAGACGATAGTTAGAACTAATCAAGGATTATGATTTGCAAATCTTGTATCATCCAGGAAAGGCTAATACCGTAGCAGATGCCTTGAGCCGAAAATCCAGTGCGAATTTGTCATGTTTGCTATCCAACCGAAGAGAATTGTTGACTGATCTAGAACAAGATGGGTTATTAACTGCTATTGCCGCTCAACCTACAATTCTTGACGAGATCAAACAGAAACAGTGCGAGAATGAATACTTGAAAAAGATTACGGAGGAATTTGATTCAAAGTCGAGGCCAGGATTTGTGTTTGAGAATGATGTGCTGAAATTTCAGAGCCGTCTTTGTGTGCCCAATTGTTATGATTTGAGGAAACGTGTTATGACCGAAGCTCACAGTAGTAAATTTGCTATGCATCCGGGGAACACGAAGATGTATCATAATTTGAAATAGAATTTTTGGTGGCCTGGAATGAAAAAGAGTATTGCCGATTTCGTGGCTAGATGTCTACATTGCCAACAGGTTAAAGCTGAACACCAACAACCCGCTGGTTTGCTACAACCACTCCTAATACCGGAATGGAAATGGGAGCACATTACCATGGACTTCATTGTGGGATTGCCTCATTCTTCTCGAGGTATGGACTCTATCTGGGTTATAGTTGACCGTTTAACTAAGTCTGCCCATTTTCTGCCTGTCAAAACTATTTATAATGCTGATAAATTGGCCAATATCTATATGACTGAAATTGTGAGATTGCATGGAGTGCCAGTATCTATTGTGTCTAATAGGGACTCAAAGTTTGTATCGAGATTTTGGCAGAGTTTGCAACAGGCTTTGGGGACTGAATTGAGACTGAGCAGTGCCTATCACCCACAGATAGATGGACAAATTGAACTAACTAACCAAACTTTAGAGGACATGCTCAGAATGTGTGTGTTAGACTTCCAGGGGAATTGGGAGACCTACTTGCCATTAGCTGAATTTGTGTATAACAACAGTTACCATTCAAGCATTGGAATGGCTCCTTACGAAGCTTTGTATGGAAGACAATGTCGTTCTCCGATATGTTGGGCTGAAGTAGGTGATAGACCTTTGTTGGGACCGGAACTTGTGCAAGAAACAACCGAGAAAGTGAAACTGATACAGCAGCGTCTGAAAACTGCACAGAGTCGGCAGAAGAGCTATGCCGATGTTCGAAGAAGAGAGAGGGAATATGAAGTAGGGGACCACGTGTTCATAAAGGTGACCCCGATGAAGGGTCAAACTCGGTTTGGTGTTAAGAGAAAATTGGCGCCAAGATATGTTCGACCTTATGAAGTCCTCGAAAAGATTAATCCGGTATCGTATCAGGTAGCCTTACTTCCAGTAATGGAACACATGCATAACGTCTTTCATGTATCGATGCTACGAGAATATTTAAAGGATCCACTCCACGTCATCGAACCGACACATGTGCTTTTGAAAGATGACTACACTTATGAGGAAAGACCTATCCAGATTGTGAATTGCCGGATCAAAAAGTTGAGAAATAAAGAAATACCATTGGTAAAAGTTGATTGGCAAAGCCACGGAGGAACCTATGCAACTTGGGAAACTGAGGAAGACATGAAGAAGAGATATCCAGATTTGTTCCCTTTGGATCCAATGTTGATTCCGAATGAAGGTAATTCGAGTTTGGAGGACCAAACTCTTTTAAGAGGGGAAGACTGTAATAATCCCGACCTCCAATTAATGCTAAACCATGATTATTTATGCCTAACAGTAATTTAGAAGGAATCCGGAATTAAATTGCATATGAATTGCATTATCTTTGTGTTTCTATCTGTTTGCCATAAAATGATCTGTTCATGTTTCGACTTTGAACTGCGAATTGAAAGCCTTATCGGCGCCCGAGTCCGAAATTGATTAGTGTTTTAGACTAATTAGAATATATATGATTTTATGGTAGGTTTAATTAAAATTTGATTTGGTATGATTAAATTAGGTTAAATAACGTTAAATTACATTAGTTAAGTTTATTATCAAATTGCCATCGAGTGGCCTATTACCTAAGGCAACCTTGAGATTGATTCATACACAATTTTCAGCCTTTTTCCTTGCCAAAACCGTGAGAGAGAGAGAGAGAGAGAGAGAAAGAGAGAGAGAGAGAGAGAGAGAGAGGTAGGAGATTGAATTCATCTAGAGAATTACTTGGAGAACTTGAAGAATTAAAGGGTAGATTGCACAATTGAGCTTCCATTCTTGAAATTGAGGACTTGAGGTAGGAGACTCACCATTTTAATTGTGAGTTTGAGTTGTTCTTGCATGATTCATGGTAAGGATAGTGATTTAAGGCATGAATTAGCTTAATATGTTGAATTGAGTAGGAAATCATGCATGCATGTTCATATCTTAGCATTTTGAAGTGTCTTCATGGAAGTTCTTACATGCAAGCCCATATTCTAGCCTTAGTCCATGAATTTATCATGATTTTGAGCTCAATCGTATAATTGGTCATGTGTTAGAGCATTGGATTTAAAATGAACACTTGCATGTTAAGCTCTTGTTTTGTTCTTGAAGTTTTATTTGAAATTGTGTTTAATTGACTCACCTTTGGGCTTTGATTTTACCAATTGATCTTTGAAACATCTTATACTATGAGTTTACAAGTGTTTTCTAGAAAATGGGCCCGAAGGGTTGAGATTTGAGGTGTTGAATGCTTGGTTTAAGCTTGGGAGGCAAATCTGGAAATTCCAGAATTTGGCTTCCTCGCTCGAGCGAAGGATTACACGCTCGAGCGACCATCGTTTGTTCAGAACTCCGCTCAAGCGAAGGAATGGTGGCTCGAGCGTAAATTGCAAGCTCTTAGGTTTTTGGTGCACGCAGACACACACTCGAGCGAAGAGCTGTGTCTTACGCTCAAGCATGCATCGAGCGTAAAATTTCAACAACCAGTACTTTTGCATTTTTATAGACCGCTCGAGCGAAGGAGTCTACGCTCGAGCAACCCCTCTGTTTTGACAAGCTCGCTCGAGCGAAGGAAGCCACGCTCGAGCGAGACCCCTGTTTTCAGCAAGTTTTGAAAAATATTTTCCAAGGCATCTTTGCATCCTCATTCCATCCTAGGCATTCCTAGGCCATGTTTAAGACTCTATAGTGAGGCTTTAAGGTTAGAAACACACTAAGAACCAACGACGTAAGTTTTGTGCAATTAGAATGTGTGTTTCAAGTGTGTGTCCGTTATGTGTTATGTAGGTCACGTGCCGTGTATCGTGTGATCAATCTGCTCCGTCTGTCTGTTTCAAGGCCAACTGTGAGTAATAATTTAGTAAAGTTATGTTCAAACTGTATCTATTTTCTGTTTTATAAAACAAGGTCTGTTTTCCGAAATAATATGTTTTGTACAATGAATGATTGTTCAATTTCTGATATGTATTCGTGACATCCTTAGCATCATGTGATATCTGTTAGCTGTTACCCGGTATCGGAGGTTCCTTTATGGAACTTATTTCTGTCTGCACTCTGTTACCCGTACCGGAGGCCCTGTCACGGGTGCTCAGGTTCTGTTCTGTTGCCCGGATCCGAAGGTTCCTTTATGGAACTGGTTATTCGTAACCTCACGTGTATACGTTCTGTTCTGTTAATGCTAATGGATGTATCACATAAACTTAATCATGACTTATGATTTCTGTCTGTATATGATCTGGACAAATGACGAATTTGATACAAATCTGAATTATGATTTCTAAATCTGTACGAACTCATTCATTGAAACCCTTTACTCTGTTATTATTCACTGGGCTTTCGCTCACAGTTTATATTATGTATGTAGGTGAGCCGGCACATGACCAGGGCCAGAATTGACGGTCGTCTGTTATGTTTTTGTCAGCCAACTGTTATGCCTCCCGAGGAGGTTCCGAACGAAGCCTAATGCCATGGCTGTTTTTGTATTCATGCTAGTCCTTGTGTATGCTCTGTAAAGTTAGGTCTTGGGAAGTACATTCTGTAAATACCTTGTAAATATTGTGTATCTGGACTGGCATGTTTATATATATATATATATAAATAAGTTTTGAAATGTTCTGTCCCATGTACGTTATCACAGCTCACTAGACCTTGTCTATTTTGTATTATTGCTTCTGCAGCCCTTTATTATTTGCTAATCTGATCAGAGGCCTTTGGTAATCCACGGGTTACTGGCCGGTTACGGTGCTAAACCTACAGGGACGGGTTTGGGTCGTGACAAAGATCTAAAGCCGTACCACTAGGCCAACGCATACTTCAGGTAACGGAACACGTAAACATTTCATTTAATTTTTTCCCCCACCATGTTCATGACTTATTATTCCCCGTATTACATCGAACATTACATATCACAACAAGCTCACAAATTTACGGGGGCAACCGTTATGGTGAGATGTGTTCAAACGCTGCCGAATCATTTAACAATTGGATAAAGGAAGCACGCCATTTACCAATCACCCGAATGGTTGACGAAATTAGAACACAGATTATGAATCAGATGTCCGACCGCAAGGGAATGTCAAGTTCCTGGGCTGGTGTAATATGTCTGAAGATGGAGTACAAACTAGAGATGGTGTACAAGAAAGGAAGATCATGGACTGTTAGTCAGTCTAACAATGACGTGTACAAGGTCCACTCACACCCATCTGTTCTGGTAGACATTGGTAGGCGTACATGCTCATGTTTCCAATGGCAGATCGATGGGCTTCCGTGTGAACATGCAGTGGTCGCTGTCTACAACAGCGGCAGTGATTTAAATGTGTTGGTTGACCATTATTTCCACGTCACCAGCTACCAATCATTATACTCCCAAGCTATATTTCCGATACCAACAGTTGAGAAACCACAGGTTATTCCGGGACATTATGGTATTCTACCTCTGACTGTGTGGCGACCACCCGACAGGCCAAAGAAAAAGAGGATACCGTCGAAAGGTGAAGAAGTGCAATAAATCTAGTGTGGCCGTTGTGGACGTTTGGGAAATCATAACAGGAAAACATGTACCGAACCATTATAGGTTCACAAGCTGTGCGGCGAAATGTTTAATTCAACCCATTCCACAAGGCTTTTATTATTTCTTTTAATTTTCGTCGTTACCAATAATATGTGTTAGTTCGTTTTCAATTTGGCATGCAAAATAAATTTGGTTAGTTCAATTCATGGTTGGTGTTATTTTTTCTTTTTAATTTTCCGTCGTTACCAATAATATGTATTAGTTCGTTTTCAATTTGGCGTGCAAAATAAATTTGGTTACTTTGATTCATGGTTGGTGTTATGTTTCAATTTTGGAATACTTACCCATATCACAAGGCCGTTACGTTTTCTTTTACTTTCCGTCCTTAACAAACATAGGTGATAGTTTGTTTTAAAATTGATGTGCAAATTGCAACGTGGTTGGCCGATTCAGGTGTGGTGTTTTGATGTTGGATTACCTACCCATTGCACTAGGTTTTAACGTTCACTTTTAATTACCCTCATTGCAAAACATATGTGTTAGTCCTGTTTCAATTTTACGTGTAACATAAATTTGGCTAATTCGGTTCACGGTTGGTGTTATGTTTTTGATGTTGGATTTCCTATCCATTCCGCAAGGCTGTTATGGTTTTGTTTAATTTTCGTTGTTACCAATCATATGTGTTAGTTCGTTTTCAAATTAACGTGAAAAAAAAAATTTATGTTTGTTGTTGGAATACATTTTTCATGAATTTGTAATACATTATGTTTTATTACAAATTTGACTTGTGCTATACCACCAAAATTAGAATAATCCCATATGTTGAACATTAATCATATCACCCACACAATTCCAACCGGTAAACAAACAGTACAGCGTCGCAATGCAAGAACGCGATGTTCGATTTTCTGATTTACCTTCTTCGTTACTAACCACGTTTACAAGTTCGAGCACACTATTGCACATGGAGGGAATGTTATTCAAACGCAAACGGACCATTAAACATGGAGGAATGACACCCACTGCAGGGATTCAATAAAAACGTAACCTTACAGATGGTTAACAACTTACATGCATTTGTGGGTTTGCCACATTCATGTCCAGCATCGAGAAACAATCAATAAAACTGCATACACAAGCCTACACCAACTACATTCTAACTGCATTCATTCATAACAAAGTCATAACCAGGTTACAACTGCGTTCATAATCATGACTTCCACTACAAGTATACTTTACACATTCCACATTACATACCCTCCAAACTACTACCTTTGATACAAATGTCAACCTGGATAAGTTCATAGACTGTGGCAAGTACTGTTTGCATTTTTTACAGCGCATCAACCTGGATAAGTTCATGGACTGTGGCAAGTACTGTTTTCATTTTTTACATCACAAAAACCACATCGTCTGATTAACAACCAGTCAAGCAAACAAACACTAACAAAGTTGATTGGAAGAGAAACAAATCCAAATAACCATAAACATTATCACAAAAAAAATTTATTCTGTCGACAGGAAATTGACCATATAACCCGGACACATCGGACCGGCAACTCCAAAAAAAACCACTAGTTCAATTTTAATATGAAGCAAATGTATCATCACAGCTTGTCTTACTAAACTAAAGGACAATTACCATGTCCACAGAAAACAAAAAGGTCCAACACAAAATAGAACATAACGGTTCAACCCCAGTCACATTATTTGCATCCCATGTCTTTCAGCCCTTTCTGTGGGTCATTCACAAAAGCTTCCACCATAGTTGCACGTGCACTGATGCAAGTAGTACCTTCCATTGCCTTCTGGATCCCGACATGGTGTATATATTGCCGCATTATGTAACAAACGATGATTGCATAGTCAAGTCTGCCGTGGATGGACATAACACACAGTCAAAAACAAGTCACCAACATTGGTAGCCAATGTAACGGGAAAAAAATTTGAAAACTCAAATTACTTACGTATTTGCTCGCTGCTGTGGACAATCATTAACTGCTTCTAGCACCATGTTCCCGTCTTCGGTACAAACAATTGCATCATCTGCGGCCGCCTGGCACGTTCGCCGAATGTAATCCAACACATTTCATTTCTGTTACATTAACCAACAACCAAGTCTCACACAACGCCTCCCCATTGACATATGCAAACATGACTTTACAAAAAATTAACAAAATGCGCCCTGTTACTGTAACAGTTTCTGGAAAAACATACCAACATTGATACTACATTGTAATGTATGTCTTCCGAACCAGTGCATGACATAAGTGGATTGTAATGTTTCCACGACCCATCTTTTGTATCGTACACCACTAACGTCCAGTGTCCTTTGTGGCATATAGGGAAATGTAAGTATCTACAATCAAAGCATGCGCGTAAGTTGGCCTCTAGGTATCAATCCCTTGACGTATCACTTACATTCACCACCATATCATGCGTTCCATGACATGCCCACAACTTCAAACAACAACAACATACCCTAATACCAGAATTATAACTCCAGTGTCAAAAAAAACACATACCAGACATATGCCACTGAAAAAGTACGACTTCTCAGGGGAAACCACTCCTGCTGCAAGCACATTCTGTTTGCTCACCAAAAGCTCTGTGCACGCATCAACCACCTGTTACCAACCAGCTACACGTTTAGGCCAAATAATCACTACCATGACAGTATATTCACTACCCTGACACTACAACATTAAGAGATGCGACACAACAAACGTTTGAAACAAGGTCCCACAGTGTACATCTATAACGTATGTACAGAGAATTCATGTAATTATGAGACACTTACATTTCCTCTAGTTACAGAATGGCGGACTAAATTTTTGATGTCGGAAAAGTAAACAAACACATCTTTGTTGCCACCGATCCATATGACAGCACTGAAAAATGACCACACATTAGACAGAGATAACCACAGAACAAAATAATAAAAAACACAAAAAATAGTAAATTGCGACTTACTCGTCTCCATCCCGCTCGTACGCTGTGCTAATTTTACGTTTCACATCCTCTTTCACTAACTTCCACACTGCAAACTGGTTATTCAGCCCACAACCCGACCTTTTCTTGTTATGCTCATCAACCTCATTAACAACTTCAACTTCATCACACAAATCAATATTAAAGTTAATACCACCCTCGCTAACTGCACGCTGCCCTTCACTTCTATCCACCCGACGAAGGCACCCCCGAAGCATCCGATACTCAAATTCCGACAACTTCCTTTCTCGCCTCACCTTCTCTTTGATTTTCTTGACAAATGAGTTTTGTAAAGCAGATCCTACCAAGGCCTCAGCAGCATTTCCCCTTATCATTTGCAATTCCTTTCGGTTCCCACCATCAGGAGCAAACGTTTCTGCCAGCAACACTTTCTCACTTGTCGATCCTATGTCCGTCCGATTTCCAGTCCCAACACTGTCCCGACGCACAACCATCTGTGTAATATCACGGATCAACTCCTCTACATTTTTCACATCCACAAAGGCAAATGAGTCTGTCTCGTCCTTGGTGTCACCCCTACGTGCACCTTCTCCAGTGGGATGTGCATCTGAGGAAGCGAGTTTCTCTTCAAGGCCGGTTATGCTGCTCCTCAGATCACTAATAACACCTGCCATGCATGCTATTTCATCATCTTTCACTTTCAGACAACTGTTGAACCCAACAAACATATTCGAGGCTTACTGCTCAAGTGCACTCGTTAGTTTTGAAACCTGCTCCTCCAACTTGGCAATAACAAAATCCTTACTTTTGTTCTCCGACTGTAGAACAAAAATTGTTCGGTGTGCATCCTCAAAGGTGGCTGCAACCGATGGCCCATCAGAATTTGTCATAAAATTGACTCTACCATTTCCCGTTTCAGCTACCCTTTTCAATCTACCCACTGACAGTTCATCTGCCAACTGTGCCTTTACCTGTATTCCAAATTGGGCTCCTCCGGCAATCACATTCATAGCGGGTTTCCTTGCGTCTATTGTCTTCTCATCTCCGTGTACATCATTAATCATGTCAATCCTATCTACAAAGTCATCATCATTACCGTCCACTACGTTATTCCCATTAAGCAATTGGTCCCTTTCGTACTTTGACACTTGTAGTCTACCATGTAGCACCTGCTCATACATTCCACAACCATATAATTACAAACAAACGCATATACGCTTCAAAAAACCACGCTAAATGTCACCATACATAAGGCGCAAAAGTGGCAGATTACCTCAAACTTGTCAACATCATCCAGCGTCACACTCCGCAGCCTCGCCAATAATGTGCCAACATTCCACTTCAGAAATCTAGGAAACACTCCGAGCCTGTCAGCCACTACCAACGTCGTGTGTTCACATAGGAAATACTGCATCAGAAAAACAAAAAACAAATATGACCATGCATTTCATAACACAGTACACCCACATACAAAACCTAACCCAAATATAACCAGACGTTGCACTTATCAGCAGTACAACGACGTATCCAGTAACTTTTCCAGGTGTACGATGGAACTCTTTCACTGATCCTAGCAGCGTGCTCTGTATCGCACCAGTCCAATCGTATAATTTCATTGAATTCAATTTATCTATAACACGAATTAATTTCCAACTCACAGATTTGCCCGATGTTGAGAAGAACAATTTCACGCAGACATACAACGTTATCAACTTAACAACATCCTCAACGTCTTTCGCAGACGTGCCTCGCACTGCGTCACAGAAAAGGGTCTTCACAAGCTTCGAACTAATACGGCTCTCTGACCCAAATCTTCGTTGGATGAAGTCAAACGGTGGCCGAGGCCCAGGAGTCATCAGTAACAGCTGACCACCACATTGCAAGCCAAATATCAGTCTGATGTCGCTGTCCCTCAGCGCCAACTTGCCATTTCCAACATGAAAACAACTAGTATCCGGCACGTACGTCTATATCAATTTAAACACTAACTCATCACATTTTCTGAAGTCGTGCGGTTTTAAATCATTCTCCAAAATGGCTTCAAACATCAACCAGAATGGGGTCCTCCGTAGGTGGACACGATGGGCCTCTGTCAATCCTGATGTGGATACAATTTTCACGATCCTTGCGATGTTGGACCTATAATTTAATCGCATTTTCCGAGGTTCCACGGCTGCCGGTACACTTTTGATTGGTTTCACTTGTTTAAACAATATACGCCCTTGAATCCTTGGACCAATCTTCTTTGATGGTGACCCAGGAACAACATAGAGGCGGGTTCTGTCTCTTGAACGTGTACGCGGGCTCGATGTGATCACACCTCCTGGATTACAAAACCAAACAAAAAACACTTCATATTTCAGTCCACATTACACATTCTGCAAGGACATCTAACTTCATTGACAAACACAATTACGTAAACACATATCATACGCCCCAACACATGCATTGCCACCTTCATTCACGAATGCCACCAACACATATTCACGCACAGCCACGCCAGGACACCCCACAATACTACTACAACACAGATACAACAACCATAACGCACCTCACTTCCCCACACCCCACAAAAACAACTTACATACCGACAACAAAGTGGACACACATACGGTGCAAACCGCAACACCACTACATGACACCATGGCGTGTGTGTGCACGCACACTCAACTAACTACCACATTCCGTTCTTAATGCATACAACAAAACAACAACACAAACACACATTCACAAATAAATATGAACAAAGAAACGTCCACGCGCATTAACATCACAACACCAAGAGCACCACACTAACACACCACGAACACACATGCCATTTCAAACCCCTGCTCCCAAAACACACACACTTTCTCCTCTCAACAAATTCCACCAGCCCACGGCGACAACCCATACACACATTCCACTCCATGTAACCACATCCCACACCCCATACACCTATACTACACCCACCAATCAAAAAACCCAATACCTAAAACACCAGTAGCACACGCAAAATTCTTGTAATATTAAACAACAACACATCATCATTTCCAAAACCCTATCACTACCAACACTTACACTCCAGACACTAAACATGTAAAATATTGCATGACAACACATTCAAAACTAATACTATTCACAAAATCGAAATGACAGATGTGGACACCTACTGCGGCGCGGAGTCGTCATCGGATTTGAATTGGCAAATCTTGAATGCAATACCAAACACACGTATCAATGTCGCCCACTACACCAACCCTCGCCATTGAACTACGACGTTACGTTTGACGTTACAGATTGGATTGGAATTGGGGTTATTGGGTTGTTGTACACTTCCATCATTTCATTGCATATCTACATTGCCAAATCTGGGATCCAATCATAGTAATCGCGCGATTTACAACAAATCACAACCCCCTCCCTTCCATTCCGCCACAGATTTCGTGACCCTAATGATCGCACTCCGTTACAATACCGATCGCATCCACAGCCTGTACTACGTGTGGTTGATGACTTGTCCCAAACATGGATTGCTACAATGTGAGATCGGGCCCTCACAAATTACCTTGCAAAACCCTAATTACTAGAAGCACGCGCACTACTTTAGTTTTTCAAACGCCAACACCTGCAAATGTGGGGAAGGGGAACTAAACCAATGTCTGTGTTATGACTAAATGTGGGCTACATTCCAAATGTGGGTCAACTCAAATCACAAAAACGCTATATTGCGTTTTTTCATAATGTTACATCTACACCAATCAGTGAACCATTATTTCCCAAAACAAGAAACCCATTTCATTAGAACAAATGTAAAACAAAACATAATACGACCTCTGTGTGTTCAAATTAAAATATGGGACTGATCAGTTTCGAATTCCACATTATAGGATTTATGAGTCAGTTACCCTTTTTAAAACAAGGTAAAACTTGAAAAATAAATACAAATTAGTGGTAAATTTTATCAATATTAATAATTAAAATTATAAATTTTTTTACCTATTTGTAATAATTTTGTGAAATTGCCACAGACGGGTAATTTCCCCCTCCCCCCTTTTTTTTACTCCACAAATTTCCATACAAATCCATAATCCTAACTTAGCCTTTAAGTTCTTAGCATTAGGTTTGAATTTTGCATTTATTTTTAAAAAAAAAAGAAAAAGGAAAAGGAAAGAAAATGAAATGAAACAAAATTATTTTCTTTTGTTTGCCTAGCTTAAGAAAATGGAGAAGAAGGGGGGTGGAGGGGATGGATGAATATGTATTTTTCACAAAATAATCTAATTTTTGTTTAGTTTACACATTAAAAAATTAGTATATATAAGTACAAAATTGTTTTTTGACATATCCAAGTTCCAAATATAACGTAAAGAAAACAAGAAAAAGAAAATAAGGGACATATTTTAGGTGAAAGGAAACATGCTTCCTAGTTGCCATGGTAATTTGTAATGGAACCTCTCAAGCTCCTATTCATTTTTCATATGTTTTCACATTTTCTTGAATATTAAGTTATGAACAACTTCTTTCCTGTTTTTCACAAGAACAATGCAGAAGTGATAGCAAAGTATAGCTGCATATAAGAAATAAAAAATCCCCTACTTGGCCTAAACTTGTTTCCAAAATCAGATTTGAGCAATATTCATGCCATATTCTGAAAACTTCCCATCCTAGGGCTAAACTGTTGTGAGAAGTACATACTCTGATCACAAAAGGGCTGATAGCTGTACACAACTCGAGATATATCTAGACACCAAATTTACACGAGCAACCAAGTTTCAGCATATCATTCCAGAGGCGTCGGTTAATTATTAGTAAGTAAAATGCTGCACCTATCGGCTCAGCTACTGAAACCATTAAGACCATCAATTCCAATAAAATTTGGCTAATGCTTTATCGATGTTGTTTGAACACCTTCTCTGCAATTTAAGGTTGCAAGCTTGCATGAATAACCTTTCACACTTCATTTAATTATCATAACTTTCGACCCTGCAAAAGAACCCAAATACGCAGCATAGTAGACAATAAATTGGATTATGAAAAAGATTTGCACGGAAAGTACACAGTAAAGGAAAATAAAAGCATACTGATAACCATACCCTCAAATGGACCACCCAATTACCGTCAGTCCAATCTTGATGAGGCCTCAAATCAGAATGTTGAAATTCCAATACCTCATTAGTGCTCCTGATGTAGACTGCATACTTTGAGCCCTGGAAGACTTTGGAGACACCTCCAATCCACCACGCATCATTATACCAAGCATCAACTTCTTCAAATGGTTCATAAGGATCAACACGTTGAATTACAGGAGGACAAGGCCTTATGAACAAAGCATCAGCCTCTTCTTTAAGGAGTTCCATTTCATTATCAGATTTCAGTGTCCTGTATTCTACCAAATGCTTCCCAGTCCCTTTAGAGCCTATAATAACTGCTGGGTACCAAGAATCCGAGTAACCTTCTTCATCACTTCTGACTTCAACCTTCATTCCCTTGGTAAAGCAGTTTGGCTCCAATGCTCTCAAATCATTCTGCCTCTTCAACTTTCCTGGTCTGGGCTTCAGTGGCAACTCAGATGACCTTCTCTGCATTTCAAGCTTTCAAAGATTTAGAAGACATGCAAGCAAACAAATGAAAATAAAAATATCTTGATATCCTTATTTATTTTTATTTTTTTGCATATGATGTTATCTAAGAATGAATATCATGTTACACATTATAAAAAAATCCACCAGAAGGAAAATTTTAAGTGATTGAAAAACATAAGTAATACCATGAAATCAGCAACAAATTTTCCGGCAATCCATTCTTGATGAGGCCTCAGATTAAAATGACCAAATTCTAATACCTCATTGGTGTTCCAGAAATAGACAGCATAGTTTAAGCCAGGAAGAACTCTGGAGATAAGACCCACCCACCATCCATCATTATACCATGCATCGACTTTCTCTAAAAGTTTGAAACGGTCTAGCCGTTGTATAACAGGAGGACAAGGCCTAATGTGTAAAGCATCTGCCTTTTCTTTAAGGAGTTCAGTTTCATCCTCTGTTTTCAGTGTCTGGTATTCGACCAAGAACTTGTCCTTCCCAATTGAGCCAACAATTACTGCAGTGTACCAAGAACCATGGTAACCTTCTTCATTGCTTTTGACCTCCACCATTGTCCCATTGCTGAAATTTGCTTCTGAAGTTGTTCCACCGTACTTTGTCTTGAATTTTAGCGCTCTCACTCTGGACTTCAACTCCAACTCAGATGTACTCTGCATTTCAAACTCTCAGATATTGGTGACATGTAAAACCAAACAAATTTTAATTAATCACTTCAACATGAGATGACTTGGCTTTGGAGCAGTAAATTAGTAATTTTGGAGGATATTCAAGGTGGATGAACAGTTTTTGTACTGTATAGCAGATCTAACTAGAACAGGTAAAAAAAAGAGTAACGAAAAGAAAAAGACATTAATGCTGTGTTTGGTTAGGGAATTTGGGGAGGGATTTGGAATGGGAAAGGAAAAATGTGTGTGAAACTAGGTTAAATATAGGCATATTTTATTCACATTTCACCTACCTTTTCCATTTCCCTTTCCAAATCCCTCCCTAAATCCTCCAACCAAACACAGCATAAGAGAATACAGAAGTCATACCCTGGAAGTAGCAACCCATTTACCATCAATCCAGTCTTGATGAGGCCTCAACTTAGAATGTTCAAGCATGATTTCCTCATCTGTGCTCCCCAAATGGACTATGTACTTGCATTCATCAAGAACTTTGAAGATATGACCCACCGACCACCCATCATTATACCAAGCATCAACTTCTTGAAACTGGTCAAAATGGTCGATCTGTGGAATCTCAGAGGGACAAGGCCTGATGAAAGATGCATCAACATTTTCTTTGAGGAGTTCAGCTTCACCATCTGTCCAGAGTGTCTGGTATTCCACCAAGAACTTGTCATTCCCTATTGAGTCAATAATAACAGCAGTGTACCAAGAACCCTGGTAACCTTCTTTGTTGCTTCTGGCCTCAACCATTGTTCCCTTGCTGAATTTTGCTTCTGATGCTCTTCCGCTATACTTAATCCTGAGTTTCAACTCTCTGCGTTTCATATCCAACTCAGATGACTTTCCCTGCATTTCAAGATTTCACACAAATAAAGCCACAATAATGGAAAATTGAGGGTTACATAGAAATGTATAGAAATGACAAGCTTTAAACAATTAAATATTGTGCACATAGCTTACTTTAAATACATCTTATGCTAAATATTAGCTGGACGAAGCCTAAAGTCATGCACATGATATGCTATTTGATTATGATTTGTTCCATAATTTACCATTAGTCTTTTGTCAGCATAAAGTTTTGTGTTTTTGTTGGATGATGAAGAAACGCACCACAGGCCCCATAGACCAAATATCTAGTCTTGGCACCTCTCATCGATGTTGCAAAAATATATATATATACTTTTTGATTGGCACTGGGTGTCCAAATCAAAATCTAACTAATCCCCAAGGGTACACAGCCCTCGGCAAGGAGTTTCTCGCAAATGTACCACGGTTAATTCAAGGGTTTTCCCCAGTTCGATAGCCCCAAGAAATTATTAACACCTAGGAGGGATGTAGCAAACTTTTTGTAATGGAGTTTCCCTAGAGTCAGGTTTATTAGAGCAAACCTCCGAAAAATATGAATGCTTCTTTACATAAGATTATGCGATTCAGAACAGCCAATCATCCACCAGATCCAAAAACATAAAACACATCCTACCAGGGAAGACCAAGTGTCTCACAAAATATTTTTTTTCCTACTTCAGTTTAAAGCTTTCAAATAATCTTCTTCCTCATGAAGTTTATAATTCTAATTTGTATATATTATTTTACCACAATCCAGCAAAAATTAAAGTAAACAAATGAAATGACCAAAAGAAAGAAGAGACAAAAAAATGAAAAAGTAAACACATTGAATCAATCATTTTTGAGAAATGTGATCTTTGATCTAAACCCCCAATTTTCAGCTATCCATACTCAGCTAAGTGATCGTAACGCACAAGAATAGACGCGTAGCTCAGACCTGTGCATTTGAAAGCTTAAAAAAAGCAATTCAATAAAGGAAC
Source organism: Camellia granthamiana (assembly GCA_036172215.1). Classification (NCBI taxonomy): domain Eukaryota; kingdom Viridiplantae; phylum Streptophyta; class Magnoliopsida; order Ericales; family Theaceae; genus Camellia; species Camellia granthamiana. The sequence continues at coordinate 1,756,142 of CM069910.1, read as the reverse complement.
AGCACTAGCAACCAAGAAAATAAGAAAAAAAATAAACCCCATATTCTCTTTCTCTCTATCGCTCGCTCGTTCGCGTGTGTATATATATAGATGTATATACCTGTAGCTGTAGGTTGAGAGGGGGAATCCAGGAGCCATCGTCCCAATCGCGATGAAGCCGCAAATTCCACAGTTCGAACTCAGCCTTCTCATGAACTCCCCCGACGAACGAGACAGAGTACTTGGAATTCTCAAGTATGTCATCAATTGTTCCTTGACGCAAGGCGTTCCGGCGAAATGCGTCGACATTGTCTCCAACCTTGAAGTACCGGTGGAGCTCTATAGGAAGCGAAGGCCTGACTTTGGCAGCAGAGACGTACTCTCTGAGGCGTTTGGTCTGAGTCTCGTCATCGGCGGAGCCGAAGGAGTTGAGGGTCTCGTACTGCACGTAAATCTGGCCCCTGTGCTTCACCGGCAATGATCGGATTACGATCGCCGGGAACCACAGAGACACGTCGTTGTCGTCGTCCCTGTTCACCTCTACTTTGTCACCCTTGTCGAAATGTCTCGCCGCCGGCATTGCGCATCAAACCCTAATTATACGTATTGAGAGAGAAAGTGATGAGAGAGAGAGAGAGAGAGAGGCGGGGAGAGGAAGATGGTTGTTCAGTAAGCACTGTGGCGGCAGAGTATGGTGGCACATCGTCCGAATTGGCAAAAGTTACTGCTAATTTTCATTTCCGCAAAAAGATCAGTTTAGGCTTCTCACTGGTTTGAAAAGTTGGATGGGGTAAATTATAATTATTTTATTTTTTTATAAAACTTTAAAAGAAATATAAAAATATATTTTAGATGAGATTTTTTAATAAAAATATATTTTAGATGAGATTTTTTAATTTCAAATTAAAAAAATTAAAAAATTAACCCATGAAGCGAAAAGCTAAAAAGATTAAGGCTTAATTTGGCATAATTTAAAAAAGTTAAAAATCAATATCCTATTTAAATTATATCATTTTATTAAAATTATATCATCTCTTTACCATATCACTTCAAACTCGACCCATAATTTATATTTTTTTATAAAAAATTAAAAAGTACATTTTAGATTATTCCAAACAATCTCTAAAAGTCACAAAACGACAGCGTACTGGCCCAAAACGGTCTAAATCCATATAAATGTGATCAACCTTTGTTTCTCATTCGTGCCTGCCTACTATTCCTATGCTATTGGACTACACCATCACATGAAAAATTATGAAAAATTGGTCGGCGTGGTTCGAATGGTTCAAATGTGTTAAGATAACGTCATTTTACACTTAAAACGATATTATTTTGAAATATTTGAGTTATAAAAATTCCGACCACCTAACCTTGTTGAAACAATTTATTAATTTATAAAAAAAGTGGCGTACTTATAGCTCTCCCCAGTCATAATTTTATAAGGTTTATTTATTAAGGCCTCTTTTGATAAGTAGATTAAAAGTAATTTCTTAATAGTAAAACCTTAATAAAATTCCCAATTCAATTTAATTTAATTTTTGTTTGATAGCAAAATTAAAAATTAGTGTGATGCAATAGTTATATTTAAATATAAGCTCAAGTTAACTACTCATTCCGTCTCAAAATAATAGTCAATTTTAAGAAATTTAACTTTTTTTGGTAGTATAATTATTATAATTAAAAAAATTGAGAGGGAAATTACAAATATATCTCTTGAAATTTGCTTAAAGTACAGATTGTCCCTTGTATTTTGAAAAATTACAAATACCTCCTTGTTAGTATTTTTTATTTGACAGAGTTAACTAAAAAAATGAAATTCATAATTGCTCTCCTATACAATAATAAAATTACCCACATTATTAATTGAAACATATTTCTAACATCATTAAAAACTGTTAATTGACTTAATGATTTATTAATAAAATGGACGATTTGTTATGAAATTAGAAATCTCAGGTTTGAAATGTAATTTCTAAAACCATAAGGATGATTCGTATTTTAACCAAATCTCAGAGATATATTTGTAATTTATCCATAAATAATATATAAAAACTGTTATATATTATTTGTTTTTTTATCGCTTTGAATCACTGAATCACATAACAATATATTATAGTTGTTATTAATTATGTAATAATTATTTATAAACAAATAAACTAATTATGAGTATTTATATAAAAGATGATAGAAAATCAGTGACGTATAATACTTTTCTAATATAAAATTTATAAGAAATTTTTAACATAATTAAACGTTTAATGCGATAAATTAAACATATATACATATATATATTTTTAAAAAGGCAAAAAAAAAAGTAATGATAAAATTTTCCAACATTATTTGAAAGGTTTAAATTGAAATAATTTTTTTGTGTTTGTAGAGTAATTTTTGAGATAAAAAGTACGAAAACTTGTTTGGTTTGTCTTTGTCATGACCCGCTCTCCGTACCAAAGGATTAAGCATCGTGATGGCCAGTAACTGAAGTTACCTCCGGCCAAATCTTAAACAAATCAATAAACGCGAGCGGAAGTAATATTTAAATGAGAGTACCAAAATAATCATTGGAGTTTCTATTTTTATTACAAAATGTATTGACCAAAAAGGCCGATATATACATAAAAAAATATCATGAAAGTGCTGTGTGTGTTTATTCCGCAGCCCCGCATCTAAGACTTTCCAAAAACTATTTCTAAATTGCATTGTTTCCTGAAAATTGGTAAACAACTATAAGCACATGGCAGAGTGAGAAATATTATACCAAGAGTATAAGGGACACGAAATAAGCATGGATAGTTAATTAGGCTAAAACATTTACATAACTCAATTTGATAAATAAATTATTGGTAAACAAATCATTTAAGTAGCAGAACCTGAAATACAGAAATTATGTAAATATATAACCATAACTATGGTATAGAACAGAACAGAACAGAACAGAACAGAGGTCACAAAACTGACAGTCAGAACAGAGGTATGGATTTAAGAGGTGGCTCGTACGGACTATAGAGGTGGCTCCCACAATAGTGTAGCACTTATATTTGCACAACATTTTACTCCACACAGAACAGAGATACGGATTCAAGAGGTGGCTCGTACGGACTATAGAGGTGGCTGTCACAATAGTGTAGCACTTATCTCTACACAGCACTTTGCTCTGCACAGAGCAGAGGTCAATGAATCCATGACAAACTGAGGACCACAAGGTGATCAAACAGAGGCCAATGGCTATTTAAATCCCTCAAAGCGTGAGACTCCCGTTGTTATACTTACAAAACATAATAGTTTATAAGGTCATAGTCAAATATTCTTAAAATATAAAACAAACATATCCATAGGTTTCTTTTTAACAAATAGGGTTCAGAAAATAATCCACGGAACTGAAATAATAATATAACTTATAATAATTTATAAAACATAACTTGTATAAAATAAATTATGGTAAGTTAAAAATACATAAAATATTTTATGGTGACTCAAGGTATAATATAACTCACCTTAACTTTAATACCTTATACTTTTTTCCCACTACTAAAGACCCTTTCATCTTCCACTATTTTTTCTTTCCTTTCCTTCATTCTTTCTCCCTTTCTCTCTTTTCTCTTTCTTTTCTTCTTTCTTTCTTTCCTTTTTTTTCTTCCCCAAAGTGAAACGCCTTCCTATTTATAAGGAGGTGAGCCCCGTCCGTGGCCAACACGTGACTGCGCGTCACTTGCTCTAAGATTTAATTCATAATTATATAGATTTATTCTTATTCTTAATAGGTATTTAAGATAATTACCATTTGATCCAATATTTTAATATAATTATATAAATAAATTAATTCTTAATTAAATTACACTTTATCGTATACTAACAAAAAATTAATTATTTATTTTATTACTACACCTATTATTATTATCTATATTATTATTATTATTTATATTTTGACCCATAAACTTTTACTAATTATATTATTTTACAAAATTACGCATAATAATATATAATAAATTATATATTTTTCGAACTGAGATTAAATAATATTAGTATAAATTCTACAGAATAATTAAAAATCTGGGTTGTTATAATCTTCCCTCCTTTTAAAATTTCGTCCTCGAAATTTGTTATATGTAAGCTATCCGCTGTGCACTCTGATAAATATATATTAGATGATTAATCTGATAGAAAATATTAGCTCAAAAAAAAAATTACCAAAAATAACTCACTGTCTAGTTGTCAAAAATTATTTTGGGCCAAAAATAAGAAATAAGAGTGACTTTAAAAACTTTTCACTCGTTTTGTTTACGATAAAAATAAATAAAAATGAGAATACAATGACAGAATTATATTCAAAAATTGAAAAAAATTGAGATGAACTTTTCATTGATGGGAAATAGTTTCAAAATTAGTATCTTTATAATTTGAACCCACTTTTAAAAAATATCAAAATAAATTATTTTTTTTAATACTGAACTGAAAATTATATGTATTTAATTATATTATAATTTTGGTGGGTGCTTGAGCCCGACATCCTTCTTTTTTTGTCCTTCTTTTACTATAACAAATATAAATTATATCTAATATCCTTCACAAATTAGGCACACTAAAAATAAATAAATTATTATATATATAATCATATAAAATTATAATATAATTAAATCGACTAACAAAATATAATATTTAGATACTAATTACCTGCTATCCCACTTCTTAAATGTGCGTGTGTCCTATGCTCTAATGATGACTTTTTTTTTTTATTATAAACCATTACTCTGATACCACTTGTCACGACCCGCTCCCCGTACCCAAAGGTCAAGCATCGTGATAGCCAGTAACTGAAGTTACCTCCAGCCAAATATTAAACAAATCAATAAAAGCGAGCAGAAAAAATATTTAAATGAGAGTACCAAAATAATCATTGGAGCTTCTATTTTTATTACAAAATGTATTGACCAAAAAGACCGATATTTACATAAAAAAATATCATAACAGTGTTGTGTGTGTCTATTCCGCAACCCCGCATCTAAGATTTTCCAAAAATTATTTTTGAATTGCATTGTTTCCTGAAAATTGGTAAACAACTATAAGCACATGGCAGAGTGAGAAATATTATACCAAGAGTATAAGGGACACGAAATAACCATGGATAGTTAATTAGGCCAAAACATTTACATAACTCAGTTTGGTAAATAAATCATTGGTAAACAAATTATTTAAGTGGCAGAACCTGAAATACATAAATTAAATATATAACCATAACCACGGTACAGAATAGAACAGAACAGAGGTTATAGAAGTGACAGTCATAACAGAGGTACGGATTCAAGAGGTGGCTCGTACGGACTATAGAGGTGGCTCCCACAATAGTGTAGCACTTATCTCCGCACAGAACAGAGGTACAGATTCAAGAGGTGGCTCGTACGGATTATAGAAGTGGCTGTCACAATAGTGTAGCACTTATCTCCGCACAGCACTTTGCTCCGCACAGAACAGAGGTCAATGGATCCATGACAAACTGAGGACCACAATGTGAACAAATAGAGACCAATGATTATTTAAGTCCCCCACGGCGTGGGACTCCCGTGGTGGTACTTACAAAACATAATTGTTTATAAGGTTATAGTCAAATATTCTTAAAATATAAAACAAACATATCTATAGGTTTTCTTTTAACAAATAGGGTTCAGAAAATAATCCACGTAACTGAAATAATAATATAACTTATAATAATTTATAAAACATAACTTATATAAAATAAATTATGGTAAGTTAAAACAGACGTAAAATATTTTATGGTGACTTAAGGTATAATATAACTCACCTTAACTTTAATACCTCACGCTTTCTTTTCACTACCAAAAACCCTTTCACCTTCCACTATTTTTTCTTTCATTTCCTTCCTTCTTTTCTTCACCCAACTGTAACGCCTCCCTATTTATAGGGAAGTGAGCTCCGTCGGTGGCCAACACGTGGCTACGCGTCACTTTTTCTAATATTTAATTCATAATTATATAGATTCATTCTTCAATAATAACTTGGACCTCGTTTTTTTCCCACCTCCTTAACCCCTCTTCTCCTGATTAGTCACTTTTTTTTTTTTCAATCACTACCAACCACATGTGTGTGGGAGTGGTGATTGAAAAGGGTCTCAATCATCACCCTTCATTCTTATCCTTAATAGGTATTTAAGATAATTACCATTTGACCCAATATTTTAATATAATTATATAAATAAATTAATTTTTAATTAAATTACACTTTATCGTATACTAACAGAAAATTAATTATTTATTTTATTACCACACCCATTATTATTATTATTTATTATTATCTATATTATTATTATTTATATTTTGACCCCTAAACTTTTACTAATTATATTGTTTTACAAAATTACGCATAATAATATATAATAAATTATATATTTTTCGAACTGAGATTAAATAATATTAGTATAAATTCTATAGAATAATTAAAAATCTAGGTTGTTATAGTCTTTTTTCAAAAATAATTTTGGAAAATTGTTTTGGAGAGAGAATTTTAAAAAAAGTGATTGATTTGATGTGTATGAGAGAGAGAGTGATTTTGAAAAGTAGGTAACCAAACAAAATTTTAAGATTTTTTTTTAATTTGATTACTCTTGAAAATTTATTTATAAAAAATTTTTCCTAAAATTTTTTCTGAAAAACAAATCAAAGGGTATGATTTCCCAAAAGTTAAAGGGGGCACGTGACCCCCAGACTTCACGTGCCTCCGTCCCTGCTCACAACACCTGAGATGTAAGTATGCCTAGAACATTAACAACCTTAGCCTTATCAGGCTTGTTTTGATTTTATTTTTGAAAATTGAAAATTGATTATAAAAAAATCAAAAAAACTTCTCTCACGATAATCAATTTTTTTTTATAATTTATTTAAATTATTTTTACTTAATAAGTTATAAACATAAATTGTATTACAATAAAAACTCCAAAATAAAATAAACAAAACTATAATTAACTGATATAATCTACACACCAAACAATTCTGATGTCTAGACTATATTGTTGTGTTTTTGTTTTTAAAATATGAAAAATAAAAAATATTCTTTGTTTTTTGATAAATGAAAATAAAAAAAATAAAAACACAATTAAACATGAATTACTCACAATGAAATGAAATAGTGATGATAATGACATGTTATGTGATTCAACTAAATGGATCAAAACGAATCACATTCATCCCCTCTTTTACTTGTTTGTTAGGTAATGAGAAGAGGAGTTGGATATTTCATTCCTTTTTTTGCAAAAACATAATTAAACGACTCAAGTTTAAAATAACACCTTTTTACTCTCAATTATATATTGTAAAACTTTTAATTTTAAAAACTTGAACCGTTACAAGCTTATAAAATTTTTATAAAAAAAGGCAAAGAATTGTAATTGATTCATCAAAAGTTATTGATAATTTGTTGATCAAAAGGCCTATTTTACATCATTTGAGTTTTACATTGAAAAATTAGGACTATTGAAAATCACACAAATCATATTATTTTTTTGCTGTAATGTAAAAACAAATGTTAAATACTGTCCAGTCACTTATTATCAAGAAGCTAATATATATCCCTTGCTAATAAGTGCCTGTAACACAAGTAAAAGACAAAATATTTATTGAACACAATAATATATTTTTTATTAATTTCAATAATAAAAATTTGAAAACTAAAACAGAACTCAACCAATGCCAAAAGAGTGAGTAGCAGCTCTTGCTCTCTTGCTCTCTCTCTCTCTCTCTCTCTCTCACACACACACACACACACACACACACACACACACACACACACACACACTCGTCCTTCGCATTTTTCAAGTGAACAACATTCCAACTAAAGGCTAGCCCTTTATCAGGAAGAAGTAAGTGTCCACAATTTCCAACCTCGCTGCTGCTTCCCAACAAAATTGATGTTTACTCACACCCCGACAATTACCTAGCAAATATGGAAAATGGTATAATCCCAAACAAATTATCAAATAGATTACCAAACCTCTCACATGGGTGTGGGATCCACACACATGTGATTTGTGTGAGTCCCACACCCATGTGAGAGGTTTGGTAATTTATTTGGTAATTTGTTTGGGATTCCTAGCATCACTCAGCAAATATATTTAGTTGTGCTTTAAAAAATTGATAAAAAGTTGATTTTTTGACTTTTTTTTTTGTAACTTTTTAGTTTTTTTTTTTTTTTTTTTGTATTAAAAAAATTGACTTTTTGTGATTTTTTTGTTTAAAAAAGTTAAAAAGTCAAAAAGTTAGCTTTTCATCAAAGTTTTCAAAACACCCCTTAGTATGAAAAAAATCATCTATAAGCATAATTTCAGTTCCGATTCGTAGCTCGAAATTCGGAAGCTCGAATTTGGCTCGACACCAAAACGACTCTTTTTTTTTTTTTTTTTCGCGTTTTTCTGAACTGAAGAAGAAGAAGAAAGTTGAAGAAAAAGAAGAGAAGGAGCAACCCAGATGATGGTGTTCAAGCAATTTGTTCTTGATGATGTTCCAGAGAAACCCAGATTAAACATCATCACAAAAATTTGTTCAGAAAAAAATTGTTCACGATTTTTTTCTAAAAAAATTCGTTCCATAATCAACACAAAAATTTGTTCAGAAAAACCCAAATCAAAAACAGCTTTTTCTTCATCAAACCCACTGAAAAACTTGTAAATATGATGAAGATTAGGCACTTGCTAATTTTATGATAAAATCTTCTTTCCCATTTTGCAGAGTGCTGCTATAAGTTTTTCAAACCCACTGAAGCTTATTTCCAAGAAAGAAGAAACAAGTTTTTCAAACCCAACATCATCAAAACAGATATTAAAATAGATTCAGTTATTAAAATTTACAGAAAACATATTCAGCTATACAACATCAACATCATCAAAACAGATTCAGATATACAACATCAACAATTTTTTTTGTTTTTTTCAGATCCAAAACAAGTAAAAAATAAATAAATATACAAAAAACAGATTCAGATCTAAAACTAAAAAAAAAAAATACTCATCATCTCCAAATCAACATCATCATCTTCTTCAGATCATCTTCTTCAGATCAACATCATCATCTTCAGATCGGTGATGGCAGTCGCCGGTGATGGCGGTGATGGCGAGCGCCTCTGATGGCGGTGATGGCACCGATGATGACTCACCGATGATGGCTCTTCCTCTTCTTTTCTTCTCCTCTCTTCCTCTTCTTTCTCTCTTCCTCTTTTCTCCTCTCTCTCTCTCTCTCTCTTTTGTCTTCTGATTCAAAAAGCAAGAAAAAGAAAAAAAAAAAAAAAAAGTAGACAAAACGACGTCGTTTTGTCTATTCGAGCCACTATTCGAGTCACATTTCTCGAGCTACCAATCTTTATTCGCATAATTTTTATACATATATTTTTATTGTTTAAGATGTAGTATTGATATATATTTTTTAATTGATTTAGTATTTTGGGTTAAAATGAAAAGACCATATCATTTTGATTAAAATGCTTAAATTTTGAACTTATCGTTGTCGAACTTTTTCTACTTTGTGTTAGACCATCTCCAACGCTTTAGCAAATCTGATATTAAATTTGAATTTTGATAAAAATGGTACTATTCATGGCTCCAACGGTTCACCAAACCTGATACCAAAATGAGATTTCACCAAAATTTTCATCAGATCGACGCAGAAGTAATGAATTCACCAAAACACTGTTGCGGACCGTTGGAGAGGAGGACCCGGTCGACCAACCGGTTGCCCGGCCGGTTGACCAACCGGTCAACCAGTAAAAAGTTCAAACAGTTCAACAAAAAATTAAAAAAAAAAAAAAAAAAATTTTTTTGCCTAACCGGTCGACCGGCCGGTTGACCACCCGGTCGTCCCGAAAAAAGTTCAGAAAGTTCAAAAAAAAAGTTCAAAAAATTCAAAAAAAAAAAAAAAAAAAAAAATTGGGCAAACCGGTCGACCATCCGGTTGTCCCGAGACAAATTTGATGAAAGATGAATCGTTGGAGCATCTGTTATCAAATTTGATGAAATGGATACTTTTTGACTCAGATTTGATGAAAAATTTGAGTAAGCGTTGGAGATGCTCTTATACACTTGACTGAGAGTACCTCTGAAAAGTAAGAGTGAATGAGCGAGGGTACAATAATTTTTCATAAAAGTTTTCCTTAATGCTGATCGGGAAAAAAATCCTTCAAAAAAAAAAAAAAAAAGTGAAAAAGAAGATCAAAACACAACATTATGATCAACAGCTAGGCCATGTATAGTTGATAAAATCCAAATTCAAAATTGAGGGCAGAAGACTAAAATAAATAGAAATGATATTGTTGAAAAAGCATTAATAAAATTGAAATGCTTTTCCAGCATGACACTATTTCCACCCCTAATCCATTAATATATAATTTTCCAACATATAATATGTTCATGTGGTGTCAAAAATTTACATTCCTAAACTCAATATGCTTATTGAACAAACAACAAACATATATAAAAGCACACAAACACATACTCTAAGAGCCACTCCAGTGCACTCGTTAAGGATTCGTTGCGTTTGGTGTGCAAAATGTAGATATTAGCCAATGCAGTAAGACTCGATGCTCCCTAGTCCATTGACTATAGCGAGGGACTTGATAACTGAGTTTTATCACAACACGCATTTAACACCTCTATTGGAATACTTGTTTTAAATTAACAAATACTTGACATAACAAAAGGAATCCCTTACCACTTTCATCTCTTTTTGTTAGTATATAACGCACTTTCTTTTGACACATAATTAGCACATAACCCATTTGAGAAAAACACTAATGCTGTGTTTGGTTGGGAGATTTGGGGATGGATTTAGAAAATGAAAAGGAAAAGGTGTGTGAAACTATGTGAAATATAGACATGTTTTATTCACATTTCACCTACATTTTATATTTCACTTTCCAAATCCCTCTCCAAATCTCCTAACCAAACACAGTATAAAAAAAATTACTTTCAGATTTTAGAAATTCCACACTAATGTAATTGTGCGAGTAAAGTGTCAACTTTTGCCAGATAAGAATCATTGACAATGCTCAATCAACACTTAATAATTAAGATGGTAGTTGTCATCACGACTCATGTCATATTTATGAGCATTAGACTAAATTTTAAAAAAAAGACAGCCGGTTCGAATTATTCTTTTATTAATTAAGGGAATAACAAATAAGAATACTACATATGGATAATTTTTTGTTGTGATGCTTGTAGTTGTATTGTTTATTTTTTTTCTATTATTATAAGGCTTTACCTTAAGTTATGACTAGTTATTTATTTTCATTATGAGAACTCTTTAAGCAGAACTCTTTAAGCTTGTTGGTCAATGAACATCTTATCCACAAAACTCAAACCTAATGTGAGACAAATGTAAAAAAAAAAAACACAAATCTGAGATCTCTATCACTAGCTTCATGACACTTTATCCTAAATCTATATCATATGATGGCCACAAATACAATTTTTCGGTTAATTAATAGAAATTTATGTATAAATATCAAGAAGTACATTGATTTGGACAGTCAAGAGTTAATTACACTATTAACTATTAATGAATATTATTTGCCCCTCTCATCTATGAACTAGCACATATACACCCTCAATTATCAAAATTGTTCAATTGATGGAATATATAGAAGGGAAAATTATTATGTAGTCCTATGTAGGGGATCTATTTCCTTTCTAATCCCAATATATTTTTAATAGATTAATAAGTCCACAGTTTTTTAAGTTTTATACTCAGAGGTCCCGTTTTTTATTTTCGTATTTTGTAAATGACTGTATTACCCTTTGTTTTGAGATCTATATATACGTGAAAAATCAAATATTTGCTCCGTTCAAAAAAGAAAATCAAATCTTTGCTTCTGCGATCTCGATTTCTCTTTGTTATGGCTATCTCATTGTGCTGTGTGGTCGATCTCATTGTGCTGTGAGGTGGATCTGGTTGTGAGATCTGAATCTCTGTGTATAGGCAATCTCTGTGTACGTTCTCTCTCTCTCTCTCTCTCTCTCTCTCTCTCTCTGTGTATCTGGTTTGTATCTGTCGATACATATATGTATGTATATGTATGTATCATATACATACATATATATATCTGTGTGTATCTGGTTTGTATCTGCGTATGTATCTGTCGATACATATATGTATGTATATATAGATAAGCAAATTTGCGTGATATCTGGTTTGTATTTGGCAATGTTGTTTTAGTTCTTTGTTTTGTAATAAATTTTGTTTGTTTGATACTTATTTTGTGATTTTTGTATGTGATATAGTGTAATGATTTTGATTTTGTTGATTTTGTTTGTTGTATAGTGTAATGTGTTTTGAAGTTGTATTTTGGAATTGTGAATTCTGGTGTTTTGATACTGATATGTTGTAACTGTATAATTTTGTAGTTTGGAATCTGCGAACAATTGTTTACTGGTTTGTGATTTTGTAGTATGGATGGGTGTTTCATGTTAATGTGCAAATACAGTAATTCTTGTGCTGCTATTAAGATTAATGAGTGATGTAGTTATTATGAAGTTGTTGAAAAAATATCTGCGAAGTTCAAGGAATTGAGTGTTGGTAACTTTTGTTTGTTTTTCTCTATTCCTAGATATTCTAATTATATTGTTGAATGTGATGATGATTTGGGGAATATGCTGTCAATGGTAGGTTGTAGTGGTTCTCATGTTGTTAATATTGTTGTGGGTGATAACAGAATTATGGAGGTTGATGATGATAATTCTTGTAGGATTGATTTTGTAATTTGTGAGAGTTCTTTGGTTAACGATTGTGATGATTTTGGTGGTTTGTTGCCTAGTTTTTATCCAGAACAGAGAGAGTTTTGTTGTCTACTAGTTGAAAGGGTACTATACATAGTGTTGGTCAAGAATTTGAAGGTGGAGTGCCGGCGTTCCGCATTGCATTGGCTAAATATGCAGTTGAGTGTAGTTTTGCAGTGAATTATTTGAAGAACGATGCAACAAGAGTAACTGCTGAATGTATGATGAAGTCGTCTACGGGTTGTAAACAGTTTGTGCATGGAAGGGTGTTGATGAATTATGGTATTTTTTTTTATAATGAAGTTGGATAATGTGCATACTTGTGGGGTTGTTGCTCGTAGATCTTGTAGCAAAATGGTTGGTTCTAGACTTGTGTCTGATATTGTGCATAATGATATTAGTGATAATCCGTTGACTCGTCCTATTGAAGTTAAAAAAAAGTTGAAGAAGCAATATGGTATAGATGTTTCTTATCGTGTTGCATGGTTAGGAGTTAATAAGGCAAGAGGTGAGTTGTTTGGTGATTTTGCAACTTCTTTTGACCAACTTCGATGGTATCTTGAGACGGCTATGAGAACGAATCCGGGAAGTGTGTTTGAATTAGATGTGAATGAAAGTAGTGGGTGTTTTTAGAGGTTGTTTGTGGCATTTCATGGATGTTTGTATGGCTTTCAATTTTGTCGTCCGTTGTTATTTGTTGATGGTACATTCTTGAAGGGGCGTTACAAGGGGCATTTGCTTGCAACAACATCAAAGGATGGTAATCAAGGTATGTATTTATTTGCAGTTATTATAGGTTTGGTTTGTTAGTGTGTTATTATATTGTGAGTCTGCTAATTTTTGCAGTTTCATGTTATTTTGTTTGCAGGTCTGTTTCCTTTGGCTTTTGCGATTGTTGATACTGAAAATCAAGATAATTGGATGTGATTCTTAAGTCAATTGTTAAAGGCTGTTGGTTCAGGCCGGAGATTGACCTTTGTGTCTGACCATCAACATGGATTGCTAGACGCTCTTTCAGTGGTTTTTCCCAATGCATATCATGCATATTGCTTGAATCATTTGAAGAGAAATTTGATTGACAAATTGGTGGGACTTCGTACTAACTATAAGCTGAGTTTGATGAAACTATTAGTTAAATGTGCTTATACGCCAACGGTTGCTTCTTTCCAACATTATATGGAGAAATTGAGGCGTATTGCTGGGAATGATAGAGTTGATAGTATGTTGGATGGTTTGCAAAATGATAAGTGGGCCAATGCATTTTTTAGAAGGAAACGATATGGTGAAATGTCATCTAATGCTGCCGAGTCTTACAATAATTGGATTGATGGGGCCCATGAGTTGCCTATTACTTGTATAGTTGATATGATTAGGGTTCAAATCATGACTCAATTGTCTAATAGAAGAGCTGAATCTAGAAGATGGACTACGAAATTGTGTCCAGTTATGGAAAAGAAGTTGGTGGACTCTTTGAAGCTAGCTAAGTCTTGGGATGTGATTGTTGCTAGTGATACTGTGCTTGAGGTTCATTCTTCTATTTCTTTTTATGTTGATATTAGTAGACAGACTTGTTCTTGCCATGAATGACAATTGAATGGTTTTCTTTGTTGTCATGCTGTGCATGCTTTGCATAGTAGTGGTAGAGATGTGTATGATTTTATTGATCCCTTTTTTCATGTAGATTGTTTTAGAGAGTCATACAAGGAATCTGTTTATCTAGTGCCTTCAAGTGAGAGATTGGATTTTGATGGTGCCGGTAGTTCGATTATCAAACCTCCTATAACGAAGAAGCAGCCCGGGCGGAACAAGAAGAAGAGGATACCTTCTAGAGGTGAGAATATGAAGCAAATCAAGTGTGGGAGGAGGTGCTTGAAATATGGGAATCACAATAAGAAGACGTGCAAGGCTGCTATTTGAGGCCACAGTCTATTCTTTTGGATTTGTATTTGAATTTGAGGAATTATGATAATAAAAAATGTGATACTTGGTATTATGGAAGTAATGAATAAAGTTGGTTAAATTGTTTTTTGTTTTTTGATGTGTTCTTTAGTTATTGAAGTTGTTTTGTAACAGTCTTGTTTTGTTTTTTATTTTTATTTTATTTTTTTGTGGATTTGGTTGGTTTTATTTTCATGGAATGCTGAGAAGGTTGTTGAAATTTTTTTATTGAAACTGTATAATATTGAAATTCAGTTTTACTATATGATTTATTTATTTCATATTTCATAGTGATAAAACTGTAAAATTTTGCAGTTTTATTTTCAATTTTGAAATGCATTTCATCTATTTGTTGAGTCATGAAATTGGATACAAAATTGTGTAGCATAATTTTTGTTTGAGTAATGAAACTGCATAATTTTGCAATTTTAAGAATTATGAAAAACAACATGATGACACTGCATAATTTTACAGTTTTAAGAATTATTAGAAACAACTTGATGAAACTGCATAATTTTGCAGTTTGAAGAATTATTAGAAACAACCTTTATTGTGCGAAAATATATGTAACCACAAACAAGTACACAAACAATCAGAAGAACAACCACAGTAATAATAACAAGAAGAAGAGCAACAACAACATGAATGACAACAATCATTTTCACCATAATAACCAAAAGAAGATCATTCCCAAAAGCATATAAAGTACTTGTCACATGTCACATGTTAAAAAAAAAAAAAAAAAAAGAAGTACAAAAATATGTTCACTTGAATATTTGTATTGTCAAGAAGTTTGTTCATTGTTTTTATGGTTTGGTATGTTTTGTCAACATTTGGTAGTGCTCTAGTTTCCAAGATCGGTTCTCATCATTGAGGAATTGACTGATGATTTCTACTCGAAATTTGACCCACTCAGTTGGTCGAAGTGATTTCTGCACAAGTTGCCAGTTGATATATTGGTTGATATGGGGAAGTGGTTTGGAAATACTCTTCCGATCCTAGGAGACGCTCGTGATCCTCAAATAGACACTTGAAAAGAAATGAATACTCCGGTCGGGGGTACTGGAATTAGCACTCCGACAGACAAGTCAGTCTCTACTCTTTATGGGTTACTTGTATTTTAAGTTAAGCATACTAGTTTTCACATACCTTTCTTCGACTGTTGTTCCTTTATTTATACTCTTTTCTAGGGCCTCGGGGCCTGGTCCACTTTACGCTCACTATCCGTTTATTTATTCGGCCCCATAGTTTAATAGTTACTCGGCCTATTCATTGTATTCGGCCTCCGGATCGTGCAGGTTAGAGCTGAGTAATGTCTATCTTCTAGAGCGTACGCTTCTGATTCTGCTAGGTATTCGGCTCCCACAATTGCCCTCCAAACTCCCCATTGACGGCAGTTAATTGTTGTGTTTGGTTTCGAATTTGAAAAGTCAAGAGAAACATAAATTAGGCGGTTTCACCTATCCCAATGTGAATGTCAGAACGCACACGCCTCTCGGTCATCATTATACGTTCCCGCCTCATTCGTGTATCTTTTGCATTTATTATGATTTGAAACTCCAGTCTCTTCGAATGCATGCTTTTTTGAATATTTGAGCCTCTTGGATTGCCAGTCGGTATCTCTCATCTGTCTCGCGCCTTCTGCAACTTCTTCCCGTCTCTGCTTGTCTCCTTTGCCTTTCGTAAGTCTTCTTCTCTTCTTTTTGTAATCCTATTTTTCGTGTTCATTTTTGACTTAGAATACCCTTGAGTCCTTACTAGAATGGCTAAGCATTTGAAAGACCTCCTTTCCGAGGGTCGTATTTCTGGGTTCCGACGACATTTTTCTATCCCTGATGATGTCCATCTGTCTCTAGTGACGGACAGTACTCTTGATATGGAGAGGGATGACCAAAATACAATCGTCTTTCCTCTCCTGTCCATTGCGGAGGGCGGAGTTCGCTTTCCTCTACACCCATTTCTTAGGGCCGTCATCCGCCATTGGGGTCTGATTCCTTCCCAACCCAATGTGAATTTTTTTCGAATCATAATGGGAATCGTAGAGTTGAACCGGCGCCTTAGGATCAACCTTGGCATTCCGGCGATTCGACACTACTACGCTTTAGCCAAATCCTCCGGTCGGCTCGGGCGCTACTTTCTCAGGGCCAAGGACACCGACCATCACTTGGTAACCATGCTTGCTAGCTCTGGCAAACGAGTTGACGATGTAATGGTCAATGTCTGAGGCAACTGGGAATTCGGCGAAGGCGAAGGCGAAGGCGAAGATCGCGTAGACCCTATTCCCAGACGGAGGGGTGAACCAGGTTGCCATGTAATTCCTTATGTTTATTGATCTTTCTTTATTTCGGCTTTTTCTCCAAGTCTAATCCTTTGTTTTTGCAGGCAATAAGTTGAAGAAGATTCTGACCTCGGCTGACGACGCAGTCATTGCAGAAATTAAGACTGCACTTAAGTATTTTGGCCGTCCAAACGTACAGAAGCAAGGGAGAGCTGCCCATATACTCCTATGGTACGAGCCTATTTATACTATGTTCTCGGCCGCGGACGACATTCCGATCCCATTCGGCGAACAACACCTTACGGCTCTTATCTTCCCCATCTTTAAGACCCTTAGGCAAATTGGTTTCGAAGCTTCTGATTCGGAGAAAGATGTAAAGACGGTGGTCGAGGTAATTGCCGAACCAACGAGAGAGTTCGCTGCGGAGGCCGAAGAGGTCGACGAGGCTCTAAACTCAGCGTTTGAGGCAGCCGGTCTTAACCAGCCTAACTCGCCGTCCACTTTGGGTCAGGCGGAGTTTTCCTTCAGAGATATTTTTACAAATTTGGGAGACCTACCCGGCGCTTATTCTGAGGGTATGGCTGGGGAAAATCTCACGCAGATGGCGTGAAAGAGAAATGCCGAACGCATGGCCACCCGTTCTGGACCTGCCCCGATTGAATCTTCATCCGTTATTGTAGAAGAAACGACTAAAGTTGTTATGGCCGAGACGGAGAAGGAAGCCGAACAACAGATTCAAGAAGAACGACCAATTCCAGAAGAGCAGGGAGAAAAACGTACCGTCGAGGGAGAAGCCGGCTTAGAGGAGAGCCCCGCTGAAAAATAGCCTCGCTTAGAGGAGTCGGATGTGGCTGTTCCTTTCTTTGTTCAACCAAAGATTAAAAACACGCCGATCTCCTCTGACGCATCTGCCATGAAGGATCCAGCTGTAGCGTTGAGCTTGGCTGCCTCAGTCTCGTTGCCGGCTGACAAGGCCACCTTTCGAGCAGAGCCGGATTTGGTAGCTATAGCGTTAGCTGCCTAGTCGGCCCTTCTGGTATGTGACTTGATCTTTTTTACTCCTTGTTTGGTTTGGTTTGCATACGATATTTCTTGGTATGTGATGATCCCAACTCCTTGTTTTGCAGACGGTTGGAAGGATAGCCGAACTAGGCTGTCGCCAACACGATGCCATTGAAAGAATTGGCCGCTTGAAGTCGGAAGCTGAAGGTGAGAGGAGCAGGGCCGAGTTCGAGGCGATGAGAGCCACAATGGAAAGTGCTCGAGCCGAAGCTGAGAAGGAGAGGGCTCGGACTGTTGACCAGCTTAGATCTGACACCGAGGAGAGGGCAAACGCGAGCGAGGAATCGCTCAAGTTAGCCAAGGTGGAGGTTGAATTAGAAGAGTTGAAGAAGGCCAAGGAAAAAGCCAACTCTGAGGCTTCTGTGGCGTTCGAGGCTGGAAAGAGCACTGCCCTTGAGAACTACGTAGAAGAAGCCCCAAATTTGAGAATCGGGGATTCAAACATGGGTGGCTCAAAGCCCTTGTTGCCGCTGGAGTTACATTGGCCATGCCAATTCCATACGAGCAAGTGGACGTTGAGCCACTTGAGTCTGATCTCGAGGATTGATTTGGGAGACATTCTAGTTTTATTAAGTATTTTCAATTTCAATGTATGTTTTTGCTTAGTAGATTTAGTTCAAGGTAATTTTCATGTATAAATTAGTTACTATCTGCGCGCAATTTATTAATGAAAATTTCCTTTTCATTTCACTATTAGTTGTACGCAGTTTTTGATATTAATGAAGAGTTTTGCTTTTCACTACTTTGGATAAAATGATTACTGTCTGTTGTGCCTGCTAACTATCGATCCGATAGGAAGTAGGATCATGAGATGAGTAGATTGAATATCCCACTGCATAGCGGCCGATTGGATAACAGTGTAACTTGGCAATTAATTTAACCTTAATTTATCCGAACAAGTAAATCGACTCAGGGCCCCATCGTATGCCCTTGCCCCAGCCAATGTATGAACTCTGGATGCCGAATAGGACTAGCTCATGGAGTGGTTGTAACACAGTTTGATCGGCATTGTGCTTAGGTATTTGGTCGACAATGTATGAATTCCGAAAGCCGAATAGGACTAGTTCATGGATATTGTACTGATAAATCAATTCATGGAGCGGCTGGGACAGTCAAGCTGACTAGATTGATGAATCTGCCCTTGGCCCAGCTGGTTCATGAACATAGAACGCCGAATATCAATAGGACTAGTTCATGGGTATTGTGCTGATAAATCGGTTCATGGAGCGGCTGGGACAGTTAAGCCGCCTAGATTGATGAATCTGCCCTTGGCCCAGCTAGTTCATGAACATAGAACGCCGAATATCAATAAGACTAGTTCATGGGTATTGTGCCGATAAATCGATTCATGGAGCGACTGGGACAATCAAGCCGACTAGATTGATGAATCTGCCCTTGCCCCAGCTGATTCATGAGTATAGAACGCCGAATATCAGAGGTTGATGAGGCAATTGGGGCATATGACTGAATCGGCGCAGGGCTGTTGAGGTCGCAATATTAATGAGATGCTGCCTCGGAGGTGCTGCCCTCGTAGGGAATAAATGGGCGTGTAGGCTTTTCTTCAGTCAGCAACTCAGTCCAGCTCTTTGAGGTCCTATTTATATGCTCAGTCATTAACTCAGTCCAGCTCTTTGAGGAAGGTTAAATAAGTGCGAATGTCAAGTAGACTTTTCTTCAACAGTAGAGGGGAAGCGAGGACGCTAGCTGAGCTGGGAGGAGATATGAGTCGAACTGGTGAACCGTAGCGCACGGGAAGTAGGACTTTGAGGGATCGGGAGAGACACCAATCTCCTCGTCGTCGAAGTAGGTCGCCCAGGAGGGACAAGCAACCACAGGGCAAATCTCCTCAACCTAGTTTTGGAAGGGAATCTGACGCGACTCCGCGCCCATTGAGTTTTGTGGTCTTCGTGGGCAATAAACCAATGACAGAGGCGGACTCGATCGTTCGAGATCCAAATGTGGCAGTTGAGTTCGCCTGACAAATTTTTCCACCCGAAGTCCAGCAGTCGATGGTAGATCGGCAGGATTTCGAAGTGTTTCGTGAAGGTGTTCACGGGGCGGTGAAGGGGCTGTACATCGCTTATGAAATTGGCATGCGTCTCCGTGCCGCTCGGCGCGATATAGAGCAGAGAAATGAACGCATTCGGAAGTTAGAAGTTCGCGTAGAGAAGGCTGAGCGTGAGCTAAGGAAAATCAAATTTGCCGGGTCCCAATCATCCAGCGAACCCAATCCGGTTGTGGAAAAGAGGGTGACTCAAAGGCTGATAAGTGATGCTATTGCCGATCGGAACACGGCTAGCATGTTCACGATTGAGATTGTGAGGGCCGCGGCCTATGAAAAAGGCTTCCACGACGGTAGAATGGTCGGAATTTAGAAGACCAAGGAGAAACTTGCCGAAGAGGTTTGCCGATGTGAAAATCATGGATTTAAGCACGGTTGGATCAAAGCATCTCAAGCCGCGGAAGCTCTCCGAGCGTCAGGCATTGATTCGGCATTGCCACTATACCAACGTAATCATTTTCCGTTTTCCGCCTTTGAAGTCGAGCAGAGTGAGGATGAGGAAGAGACCGGATAAAAATACTCATTGTAATGCTCAAACGCAGATTGCGTTTAAAACTATGTAATTATTGGCTGATCGAATAAAATGTTTTATTTTAAATGTTTGTGTTTCGTTGTAATTTTTATTCGGCACATACGTGTTTGCATGTTTTGTGTTCCATTGTATAAATGTTTGAATAAACATATTTTAGATGTTTGAATAAATATTGACTGGCTCAAATTAACTAAGTATTTCATTTCGAATGTTTATATGCTTTAATGTGTAAACAGGTTTTGCTGGCATGACATAAGAGAGCACTCTACATTGAATATTTATTCGGCATACACGTCGTGCTCCAATGATGCTCCGAATCCGTAGGTTTTATCGGCCCAAAGGCATCGTGCGCTGATGGGGCTCCGAATCCGGAGGCTTTAATCAGCCCAAAGGCGTCGTGCGCCGATGGGGCTCCGAATCCGGAGTCTTTATTTGGCCAATCGTGATATCCACAAAAGGCACTTCGAATCCGGAGGCTTTAATCGGCCCAAAGGCGTCGTGCGCCGATGGGGCTCCGAATCCGGAGGCCTTATTTGGCCAATATCCGGAGTCTTTAATCGGTCCAAAGGCGTCGTGCGCCGATGGGGTTCGAATCCGGAGTCTTTAATTGGCTAATCGTGATATCCACGAAGGGTGCTCCGAATCCGGAGGCTTTAATCGGCCCAATGGCGTCCTGCGCCGATGGGGCTTCGAATTTGGAGTCTTTAATTGGCCAGTCGTGATATCCACGAAGGGCACTCCAAATCCGGAGGCTTTAATCAGCCCAATGGCGTCCTGCGCAGATGGGGCTCCGAATCCGGAGTCTTTATTTGGTCAGTCATGATATCCACGAAGGGCGCTTCGAATCCGGAGACTTTAATCGGCCCAAAGGCATCCTGCACCGATGGGGCTCTGAATCCGGAGTCTTTATTTGGCCAATCGTGATATCCACGAAGGGCACTCCAAATCCAGAGGCTTTAATCGGCCCAAAGGCGTCCTGTGCCGATGGGGCTTCGAATCTGGAGACTTGTGAATTGGATTGCGCGATGAAGAAATGAGAAACTTTGCATTGCAAAAGTGAAATATGCACAAGTATCAAGCCTCACAAGTCGGGTCAATGATAGAATTTATGTAAATGCGTTGAATTCCAGGGTCGTGGAAGAGTCCTTCCAGACATGTCTTTTAGCCGATACACCCCTACTCCCGCGATCGAGTCGACCGGATAGGGGCCGTCCCAGTTAGGACCCAATTTTCCATCGGCCGGTTTCCTGGCAGTTGGAAGTACTTTCTTCAGGACCAACTCTTCCGGTGTGTAGCGGCACAGCTAGACACGTTGATTATACGACTTAGCAAGTTGCTGTTGATACTGCGCCATGGATGCAAGGGCACGGTCTCTTCGTTCTTCAATTAGAACTAAATCCAAGGCTAGCATCATGTCGTTTTGGCCCATATAAAAAACTTTCGATTTCAAGGTTGGGAGGCCGATCTCCAGGGGTATGATTGCCTGGGTTCCAAAGCACAGAGCAAACGGTGTTTCCTTAGTAGATCGCCTCGGCGTAGTTCGATGAGCCCACAACACACTCGGCAATTCTTCGACCCATTTGCCTTTAGCTTTTTCCAGCCTCTTCTTGATACCGTCCAGGATGGATTTGTTAGAGGCTTCAGCTTGACCATTGCTTTGTGGATAAGCCAGTGTAGAAAAGGAAGACCGGATACCATACTTGCTGCACAACTCTCGATAGACGCCACAATCGAACTAGGTGCCGTTTTCTGAGATAAGTGCTTTTGGAATGCCGAATCGTGTTATGATGTTTCTCCAAACAAAATGCTTCACGTCGGTATCTCAGATGTGCGTTAGTGCCTCCGCTTCTACTCATTTTGTAAAATAATCTGTCGCGACAATCAAAAATCGCTTGTTACCCAGGGCACGAGGCAGTGGTCCGACAATGTCAAGTCCCCATTGGGCGAACGACCAAGGGCTGGTTATGGAGCTTAGCTCTTCAGCAGGCAGGTGGGTCAAATGAGAGAACTTCAGGCACTGTTCACACTTTTCCACGTAATATTCGGCATCTGCTCTCATTGTCGACCAGTAATACCCCTGTGTCACAGCTCGATGAGCCAAAGACCGCCCGCCAGAATGGGCGCCACAACTGCCTTCATGTATTTCAGTCAGAAGCTCCTCGACTTTGTCCGGGTGCACACATTCCAAATATGGACTAGAGAGGGATTTTTTATAAAGCCTTCCTTGCGTATCCAAGTAGTATCGCAGGGCTTTGTTTCGCAGCTTGTGCGTTTCTTTCTTGTCCTCTGGGAGCTGTTCGGAAGACAGGAATGCAGCAATGGGATCCATCCAACTTGGTCCAGATTCTATGACATTGACCTGGACTTCCTTCGAAGGGCCAATGCTCGGCTCCGGGATGAAACCTACTTTGATGGTCTGTTTAATTTCTGAGTTAATGGCGGAGGTTAAGCAAGCCAGGGCATCTGCATGTGTGTTCTGATCACGTGTTATCTGGTTCAATTCATGATGGTCAAATTTTGTCAGTAAGGAGTTGGCCATTTTCATGTAAGCCACCATACGGTCGTTTCTTGCCGCGTACTCCCCCTTTAGCTGATTGATCACTAGTTTTGAATCGCAAAATACAAGCAAACGCCGAGCACCCAGGAGATGTACATTCCGCAAACCGGCTGAAAGGGCTTCGTATTCGGCTTCGTTATTTGATGCTTCGAAGTTGAGCTTGACGGCCTGCTCAATTATTGCGCCGTCGGGAGCCATGATTATAACTCCAGCTCCGCTGCCCCGTTGATTGGATGATCCATCATAGTACAACTGTCAAATGTCACGAACATTAATTCTCTAGTTCGGCTTCGGTCGAATTTCATCAGACTTGAAATCGGCAAGACCCCCAGTGAATTCGGCAACAAAGTCGGCAAGCACCTGTCCCTTGATTGAGGTTCTAGGTAGAAACTGAATATTGTACTGGCCGAGTTCAAGAGCCTACTTAGAAACACGTCCTGATGCTTCTACACTTCGTAGTACTGATCGGAGGGGATAATCTGTTAGCACCCTAATGCTATGTCCCTGGAAGTAATGCATCAGTTTTCTTGCCGCCATGACTAGGGCTAGGATGAGTTTTTCCAGCGGAAGATAGCGTGTTTCAGCATCAACCATTGCCTTGCTCACATAATACACTGGCCGCTGCTCCCTTAACTCTTCCTTTATCAGTCCGGTGCTGACGGCCTTGTCGGAAACTGCTAGATACAAAATAAGCGGGTCACCAGTAGCAGGTGTTGTCAAGAGTGGTACTGATCGGAGGTAGGTCTTGAGGCCGTTGAAAGCGGCTTCGCATTCGACGGACCATTCAAAAGCCTTGCATTGCCGTAATGTATGAAAGAATTGTTGGCAACGATCTGTGGACTGACTGATGAACCTGTTGAGTGTGGCGACCATCCCCATCAACTTTTGAACCTCTTTTACTGAACGAGGGGAGCCGAGCTCCAGGATTGCTGTGATTTGCCTTGGGTTGGCTTCGATTCCTCGGTGGTTGACAATGTAACCCAAGAATTTTCCAGAGCCAATCCCAAACACACATTTGGAAGCGTTCAGCTTCATTCCATATTTGCGTAGAATGTCGAATGTCTCTTCCAGATCGGCTATATGATTCTGCTCTTCCTTGGACTTGACCACCATATCGTCAATGTACACTTCCATAGTGTGGCCGAGTTGCTCCTTGAACATGGTGGTGACTAGTCTCTGGTAAGTTGCCCCTGCATTCTTCAGCCCAAAAGGCATAACCTTATAGCAATAGCTTCCTCATGGGGTGAGGAATGCAGTTTTGGTTCTCTGGATGCATAGCGATTTGATGATAGCCTCTGTAGGCATCGAGGAAGCTCATACGCTGATGGCGTGCCGCAGCATCTACAAGTTGGTCTATCCTGGGGAGAGGAAAACAGTCTTTGGGCCAGGCTTTGTTTAGGTCCGTGAAATCGACGCAGACTCGCCAAGTCCCATTTTTCTTCTTCACAACCATAGTATTAGAGAGCCATGTAGGATAGGTCACTTCCCTGATTGCTCCGGCATCAAGCAACCGGTCAACCTCTTCAACGACGACGGCAGTGTGCTCTGCGGCTGATCGCCGGCTTTTCTAAATGATTGGCTTACATTTAGGGTCAACATTCAAACGTTGCTGTGAAACAGATGGATCTACACCCGGCATCTCATATGGAGTCCACGCAAATACATCAAGATTGCCGAGCAGGAAGGAAATTAGTTGCTGTCTGTCGGCTTAACTCAAGGAGGCGCTGACCATGAAGAAACTGTTTGGGTTTCCATTGATTTCAACTCGATCTAGGGCTTCCGTGGCCTTTTCATTGGGGAGCCGCCTAGCATTGTCGAGGCTCTCCTAATCTGTCACTTCAATAGAGTTCACTTGCAGCTCCTTTGGCGTTTTTTCAGCAAGGAGATAACATGCTTGTGCCGATTTCTGGGAGCCACGGATTTGCTCAATGCCGCGTTCTGTCGAGAAGCGCAGCAGCTGATGATAGGTACTTGGTACGGCCCGCATGATGTGCAACCAATTTCGCCCCATAATGAGGTTATACGGCGATGGCAGCTTAACGACTAAGAATTCCACTTCCACTGTTCGGGAGCCCGCTCGAACGGGTAATGTAATTTTTCCCAATGGGTATTCTGGATTGGCGTTGAAGCCGAATAGCGGATAGGGAGCCGGAGAGAGATCCGATTTGGAGAGGCCGAGTTTGGTGAATGTTTTGTAATATATAACTTCCGATGTGCTCCCTGGGTCAATGAGTACGCGCTCAACGATGAATCAGTTGACGCGCAACTCAATTACTAAGGGATCAATGTGGGGAAGTGTCACTCCGGCCAAATCTGAATCATCAAAAGTAATGCTCGCAGCTTCATGGGGACGTTTTGCTGGAGTGAGTTGATTTTGAGGGTTAGGATTCGACTGAATCGTATGCACCGTGGATGATATTGGCAGGCTGTATATCATGTAGATCACGCCGAGTGGAGGGGAGTCCTGTCTTAAGGCTATTACTTTGGTTGAGTTGCCTTTTTGAACGTACTGTTGTAGCCTACCATTTTGTACTAATTCCTCTAGGTGATCCTTCAATGCATAACAACTCTCAGTATCGTGGCCATGGTCCTTATGATACTCACACCGTCTATCCCGTCTTCTTGTGTCAGGAGGTCTCACCATTTTGGACGGCCATTTGAAGAACGGAAGGTGTTGGATTCTGGTCAAGACCGCGTTGATCGGCTCCGTCAACTCCGTATATTTCTTATCGGCGCGCCTTGTGCGCCTGCTATCGACTTGTAGTTGTTCATTTGCTCGGTGAGAGCATTGGTCGTTTGATCGGTGAGAATCCCGTCTCTTTTCTTGTTTAGCCCGATGCCATGGTTTAGGGCTCTGAGGTGGTACAGAATTTAACGGCTGCACAATTTCAGTAAGAGCCGTCTTGTTGGTCACATTTACAGCTTTAACCCGCAGGGCATCATCCTCCACTTTACAATATTCTTCAACTTTCTTCTTCAAAGACCAGACTGTTTTGGGGTGCCTGTCATGACCCAAACCCGCCCCTATGGGTTTAGCACTGTAACCGGCCAGTAATTCGAGATTACCGAAGGCCTGCTTAACAGTAGAACAGTAAAACAGAGTACAGGGGCTGGCGGAAACCAATACAGTAAATAAACAATGTCCAACGAGCTGTGACAGTCTGTATGCAAAAAGACTTTCATGTACATATATACAGTCAGTGACAAAACGGTATGTACATTATATACAATCATTCAGAGCAGGGACCTAATCCCTATTAAACACTACAGTACAGTTTATCAGTTTAAGCGGTTATTACAAAAACATATACAGAGACAGACGGGGGAAATTAAAACACCCCTAAGCCAAAGCTTGACAGGCTCGGAACCTCGCAGTGAGGCACATAGGTTGGCTTGACAAAACTGGAGTTTACCCCGACGCTTTTAGCCGCGGTCTGGTGCCTGTATACCTACATATATATATGAGCAGTGAGTTAAAGCCCAGTGAATAACATAATGCGTAAAGAGGTTAAGAATGAATGTCCTTACAGTAATGAAAACAGTTCATTAAATCAGTGTTTCAGTTGTTCAGTCATAACCGTCATATGTGGTACATCCGTTAGCAGAGCAGTACAGTAAACAGTAGGTCTTAAAGACCGAACAGTAAATGATGGCCATCAATCAGTAAACGGTAGTGGTTCCAACAAGGGAACCGACAGAGATCTCTGTAACAGTAACAGTCAGTAACGGTAGTTGCTAAGGATGCCACAATACAGTTCAGAATATAGGACATACATTCATTCAATTAACAGTTTCAGTTTAGAAAGCAGTTCAGTTAAACAGTCAGAAATATTCACAGTTGAACATATCTTTACACAATTGTTACTCACAGAGTTCTGGGCTACAGTAAGCTAGAGCCCGTCTCCAGTCGCCAACCCTACACAGTTAACAGATCGAACACACACTAAGCTACACAGTTGGGAGAGATAATAACTTAATCCCTAATTTGCCTCGGTGTGTTCTACATCTATATCCTCATTAAGATGTCTTAAACTAGGCCTAAGAATGCCTAGGATGGGATGAGGATGCAAAGATGCACTTTAAAAGCATTTTCAGAATTTTTCAGAAAAACAGAGTCCCGCTCGAGCGTGGGTTTCCCTGCTCGAGCGTACATGCAGACAAAAGGATATGCTCGAGCGTGGATTTCCTCGCTCGAGTGTTCTGCAAGACAGGTCAAAAGTACTGGATGTATGAAAATCACGCTCCATAGGGCGCTCGATAGCCGCTCGAGCGTAAGACACAAGGTCCCGCTCGAGCGTCCAATACCCCGCTCGAGCGCCACTTCCCCCGCTCGAGCGGGAGTGCAAAATCTGGAAAACCCAGATTGCACCTTCAAGCTTAAAACCAAGTTTTGATGCATTAAAATCAACCCTCTTGGGCTGAAAACCTGGAAAACACTTGTAAACACATGATATTATATGTTTCAAAGATCAATTTGTAAAATCAAAGCCCAAGGGTAGTTCGATTGATCTCACTTTCAAACCAAATTTCATGAACAATCTTCAAACATGACATGCATGTATTTTAAACAACCTTCAACCTTCAAAACATGCTCTAATGAGCCAATTCCTTTCAAAACAAGATGAAATCATGGTCTTGAACATGAATATGAGCATGCATGTAACATTTACCATGAAATCAAACCTCACAATGCAAGGATAAACACATGCATACATGAATTCTAACTCAAATCAACATATGAAGCTATTTCATGACTCAACCCACTAAATTTGACATGAATCATGCAAGAACAATCTTAAATACAACAATGAGAGGCTCAATTCCTTACTTAAGTCTTCACTTACAAGTCTAGAAGCTCAATTGATCACCAACTCCTCAAATCTCCTAAATTTTCAAGCAATGCAAGGTGAAGCAAATTGAAATCACTCTTTTCCTCTCACTTTCTCTCTAGTCGGCAATATCAAGGAACAAGGCTGATGAAATGTTTTTGTTTACATGTACACAAGCCTCTAAGTGTGTTGCCTTAGTGATCCACTAGGGATGAAAAGGTTGTAATTAAGCCAATTATGGCAATTTAACTCATTATAATCCAAATTAATCATACCTAATCACATTTCAGATAAATACACCATAAAATTACATAAATTCCAATAATCATAAAACATTAATCAATTTCAGGTTCGGCCGTCGATAAGGCCTTCAATTCGCAATTTAAACAGAAAACATGAACAGATAATTAAACAGTCAAACAGATAGACATGCAATTAAACAGATATACTCGATCAATTCAGTTCCAGATTTCAGTCAGTCAGTTCAGTATTTCGATTCCTTTAGTTATCAATTATAATCAGTCTTAGTTTAGCAGTAATCAGTAGTTTATCGGTAAGCAATGATGAGGTTTATTACAGTCTCCCCTCCTTAAAAAGAGTTTAGTCCTCTAAATTCGAGTTACCTTCATTCTGGAAGAAAACAGGATTCAGTGGAAACAGTTCAGGATATCTTTTGGCCATGTCGTCTTCCCTTTCCCAAGTGGCATACACGCCACCATGGTTTTGCCAGTCGACTTTCACTAACGGGATCTCTTTGTTTCTCAACTTTTTGATCTGTCTGTTCACAATCTGAATAGGCCGTTCCTCGTAAGTGTAGTCGTCACTTAGCACTACACGGGTCGGCTCAATCACATGGAAAGGATCCCGGAGGTAGTCCCTCAACATAGAAATGTGGAAGACGTTATGCATATGCTCCATTTCAGGAGAAAGTGCAACTTGATACGCCACCGGATTGATTTTCTCAATAATCTCATACGGTCATATCTCAGCGCTAACTTGCCTTTGACTCCAAAACGAGTCTGGCCTTTCATCGGTGTCACTTTCACAAAAACGTGATCACCCACTTCGTATTCTCTGTCTCGTCTTCTGACATCTGCATAACTTTCTGTCTGCTCTGTACTGTTTTCAGTCTCTGTTGTATCAGTTTCACTTTTTCAGTCGTTTCATATACAATCTCGAGCCCAAGCAAAGGCCCATCTCCAACTTCTGTCCAGCAAATCGGCGATCTACATTTCCTGCCATACAATGCCTCGAAAGGCGCCATACCAATACTTGAATGATAGCTGTTGTTGTAGGCGAATTCAGCTAAGGGCAAATGGCTTTCCCAGTTTCCCTGAAAATCAAGGCCACACATTCTCAGTAAATCCTCCAGAGTCTGGATAGTCCTTTCTGACTGGCTATCTGTCTGAGGATGATAGGCACTACTCAGTCTCAGTTCAGTACCCAATGCAGTCTGTAGGCTTTGCCAAAATCTCGATGTAAACTTCGAATCTCTGTCAGAAACAATGGACACAGGTACTCCATGCAGTCTAACAATTTCATCAATATAAATCACAGCCAATTTGTCCGCATTATAAATTGTTTTGATAGGTAAGAAGTGAGCAGATTTAGTCAGTCTATCAACAATAACCCAAATTGAGTCCATACCTTTATTGGAGCGAGGCAATCCCACAATAAAATCCATGATGATATGTTCCCATTTCCACTCCGGTATTGGTAAGGGCTGCAATAAACCTGCGGGTCGTTGATGTTCAGCCTTGACTTGTTGACAATGAAGGCATTTTGACACAAAATCAGCAATTTCTTTCTTCATTCCCGGCCACCAGAAATTCAATTTCAGGTCTTGGTACATTTTCGTATTCCCCGGATGGATAGAAAATTTTGAATTGTGGCCCTCTTGCAGAACTCTTCTCTTCAATTCAGAATCGTTCGGTACACACAGTCTTTCTTGAAATTTCAGTACATTATCCTCAAATTTGAAACCCGGTCTTGGTTTAGATTCCCTTTCTACGATGATCTTCTTCAAGAAGTCATCCTGTTGCTGTTTCTCTTTAATTTCTTCAATCAATGCCGGTTGAGCAGAAATAGCAGCTAAGGTTCCACCTTGTTCCAGCAAAACAATTTCAATTTCAGATTTTTCAAGGTCACCAAGCAACTCTTTCTGTCCAGTAAGCAAACAAGCTAAGTTCCCAATCGATTTCCGACTCAATGCATCGGCAACGGTGTTGGCTTTCCCCGGATGGTACAATATCTGTAGGTCATAGTCTTTAATCAATTCTAGTCATTTCCGCTGTCTCATGTTCAGTTCTTTCTGAGTGAAGAAGTATTTCAGACTCTTGTGGTCGGTGTAGACTTCACATGTTGCCCCATATAGGTAGTGACGCCAGATTTTCAAGGCAAATACCACTGCAGCAAGTTCTAGATCATGGGTCGAGTAGTTCTTTTCATGCGGTCTCAGTTGTCGGAAAGCATAGGCAATAACTCTCCCATTCTGCGTTAAAACACATCCCAAACCCTTATGAGAAGCGTCACTAAATACAGTATAACCATCCGTACCTGAAGGTAAGGTAAGAACTGGTGCAGTCACTAGTCGAGTTTTCAACTCTTGGAAAGCGGATTCCCTTTGGTCAGTCCAGTCAAATGATATCCCCTTTTGAGCCAACTGTGTCAACGGTAAGGCAATTTTGGAGAAATCTTTGACAAATCTTCTGCAATATCCAGCCAATCCCAAAAAGCTTCGGACTTCTGTAACATTTGTTGGTCTAGGCTAGTTCACTACAGCTTCAATTTTCTGCGGATCAACAGAAATTCCATCTTTACTAACAACATGCCCCAAAAACATAACATGATCAAGCCAAAACTCACATTTAGACAGTTTAGCATAAAGTTTCTGTTCTCTTAGGGTCTGTGGGGCAAGTCTCAGGTGATGTTCATGTTCTTCTATACTTTTGGAATAAATCAGCATGTCATCTATGAATACAACAATAAAGTCGTCAAGGTATGGTTTAAAGATTTTGTTCATGAGGTCCATAAATGCAGCAGGTGCATTGGTAACTCCGAAAGGCATAACTAAAAATTCATAATGTCCATATCTCGTTCGAAAAGCAGTTTTATCAATGTCTTCTGGTTTAACTTTCAGTTGGTGATATCCAGATCTGAGATCAATCTTAGAAAATACTTGAGCACCCTGTAACTGATCAAACAAGTCATCAATA
This sequence comes from Camellia granthamiana, assembly GCA_036172215.1. NCBI lineage: Eukaryota > Viridiplantae > Streptophyta > Magnoliopsida > Ericales > Theaceae > Camellia > Camellia granthamiana. The sequence continues at coordinate 1,724,921 of CM069910.1, read as the reverse complement.
CGAGGCAATATGGGTATTTATTTTTCACAGTTACCTTGTTCAGTTCACGGTAGTCAATACACAGTCTCAGTGAGCCATCTTTCTTTTTCACAAATAAAACAGGAGCACCCCACGGTGAAGTACTGGGCCTAATGAACTTCTTATCTAACAGTCCCTGTAGTTGCACTTTCAACTCTTTCAGTTCAGTTGGAGCCATTCGGTAAGGATTTTTAGATATTGGTTGTGTTCCCGGAATCACATCAACGGTGAATTCAATCTCCCTATCAATCAAATCCCCTGGCAGATTATCTGGAAAAACATCTGGGAACTCTCTAACTATGGGAATACTGTTCACATTAGCACTATCATTAGTAGATACAGTCAATATAGAACACAGATACCCTTTACACCCTTTTCTAATTAATTTATTAGCTTTCACACATGAAATCAAATACGGAGGTACTACTCCACTTCCATTAAACACAAATTTAGGCAAACCAGGTGGACGGAAAACTACTTGTTTCGTTACACAGTCTATGGTGGCATGATATTTCATTAACCAGTCCATCCCCAATATTACATCAAAATGATCAATGTTCAGAGGCAGTAAGTCAATAAACAAATGTGCATCTCCAACAATAATTTCACAAGCAGGGTACATGTATGCACAAGTCATGGATCCCCCAACGGGTGATGATACAACTAACAGATAATTCATGGATTCTAAGGGTCTATTCAATTTTCGCGAAAAAGCATGCGATACATAACAATGTGTAGACCCCGAATCAATCAGTACATATGCATTTTGAGCACAAATAGAAAGAATACCTGACACTACGGTCTCGGTATTTTGGACGTCCCCCGGTACTAGGGCGAACACTCAGCCCTGCCTCATAAGCTCTTTCCCGATAGCTTTGGGGTTCGATTTTGGTGCAACAGTTGATGCTACTGTGCTAGGTGCAGCTTTACTATTGCCTGGAGCAGTGGAAGGGCAATCTTTGACCATGTGGCCCACCTTGCTACACCTGTAACAAGCACCATAAATTTTATAACAAACTCCCTTATGGTTCTTACCACATTCAGAACAGGGCGGAATGGAACGGTTCCCTTGACTAGAAGTAGTCGTTGACCCTGTATTCTGTTTCTTGTTCAATGGGTTGTTTTTGCCTTTCTTGAATTTAAAACCCTGCCTTTTGCCACGCCATTCAGGCGTTGGTGTTTCAGTTTTTAGTGCCTCGATGTTTGATTCAGCCATCAAAGCTCGGTCAAGAACATTTACATAGTTCAGTAGCTTCAAAACATTAATTCTGTCCAGTATTGCAACATTCAGGCCGCCTTCAAACTTCCTGGCCTTCTTATAATCAGTGTCCACCATGTCTGGTGCATATTTAGCAAGCTCGGTGAACTTTGTTTCATATTCAGCAACGGACATTGTACCCTGTCTCAGCTGTTCAAATCCAGTTACTTTTCTATCCCTGACACACTGGGGAAAATATTTTTCAAAGAAGGCTCATTTGAATTGAGCCCAAGTTATAACAGTATTTGTATCACGGATCAACATCCACCACCTTCTAGCTTCTTCTTGTAGGGTGAAGGTAGCTAGCAACACTTTGTGCGCCTCAGAACACGGAAATACTTCAAACAACTTTTCTGTCTCCAAAACCCATACTTCAGCTTTTAATGGTTCAAGGCCTCCCTGAAAGGATGGCGGTTTCATTTTGCTGAACTTCTGGGTGAGAGCAATTATGTTCCCATCATTAACATTCACATTCTGTTCCTGCTGTACCGGAGGAGGAGGTGGGGGTTGTTGATTTTGTTGTTGATCCAATCTTTCAGTTATTAGTTCTATCATTCTTTCCAGTCTTGCCATTCTTGCCTCAGAGGATGAGGATTCAGATTCATTTGCAGTTCTTGTATTATCCATTTCACTATAGGCAGTGATAACAGTTATCAACATAAGCAGTTGCATACTTAAACAGTTTATCACATTAGCATATATTCAGTCATGTCATAGCCACATACTTTTCATGCTCATGTAATGCCCTATCACTTTTCTAGGACACCCTATAGATCATTTGGACACGTGTGTGCGGTATAACTCGTGATTAAGTATCGCTCTGATACCACTCTGTCATGACCCAAACCCGCCCCTATGGGTTTAGTACCGTAACCGGCCAGTAATCCGAGATTACCGAAGGCCTGCTTAACAGTAGAACAATAAAACAGAGTACAGGGGCTAGCCGAAACCAATACAGTAAATAAACAATGTCCAACGAGCTGTGACAGTCTGTATGCAAAAAGAGTTTCATGCAAAAAGACTTTCAGTCAGTAAATAAACAATGCTCGAATTCCCCGCTCGAGCGCCACTTCCCCGCTCGAGCGGGAGTGCAAAATCTGGAAAACCCAGATTGCACCTTCAAGCTTAAAACCAAGTTTTGATGCATTAAAATTGACCCTCTTGGGCTGAAAACCTGGAAAACACTTGTAAACACATGATATTATATGTTTCAAAGATCAATTTGTAAAATCAAAGCCCAAGGGTAGTTCGATTGATCTCACTTTCAAACCAAATTTCATGAACAATTTTCAAACATGACATGCATGTATTTTAAACAACCTTCAAGCTTCAAAACATGCTCTAATGAGCCAATTCCTTTCAAAACAAGATGAAATCATGGTCTTGAACATGAATATGAGCATGCATGTAACATTTACCATGAAATCAAACCTCACAGTGTAAGGATAAACACATGCATGTATGAATTCTAACTCAAATCAACATATGAAGCTATTTCATAACTCAACCCACTAAATTTGACATGAATCATGCAAGAACAATCTTAAACACAACAATGAGAGGCTCAATTCCTTACCTAAGTCTTCACTTACAAGTCTAGAAGCTCAATTGATCACCAACTCCTCCAATCTCCTGAATTTTCAAGCAATGCAAGGTGAAGCAAATTGAAATCACTCTTTTCCTCTCACTCTCTCTCTCTAGTCCGCAATATCAAGGAACAAGGCTGATGAAATGTTTTTGTTTACATGTACACAAGCCTCTAAGTGTGTTGCCTTAGTGGTCCACTAGGGATGGCAAGGTTGTAATTAAGCCAATTATGGCAATTTAACTCATTATAATCCAAATTAATCATACCTAATCACATTTCAGATAAATACACCATAAAATTACATAAATTCCAATAATCATAAAACATTAATCAATTTCAGGTTCGGCCGCCGATAAGGCCTTCAATTCGCAATTTAAACAGAAAACATGAACAGATAATTAAACAGTCAAACAGATAGACATGCAATTAAACAGATATACTCGATCAATTCAGTTCCAGATTTCAGTCAGTTAGTTTAGTATTTCGATTCCTTTAGTTATCAATCATAAACAGTATTAGTTTAGCAGTAATCAGTAGTTTATCGGTAAGCAGTGGTGAGGGTTATTACAGTGCCGTCTGGTCAAAGAGCTGCAGAGGGCACTGTCGGGATGCAGCCCCATCTTGAAGACGGTAATGGCCATGGAGTCGTTGCAATCATCATTTACCAGATTAAAACATTCCCAATACCGCGCCGAATACATACGAAGGGTTTCTCCCGGTTGAATCTGCATTGCCCAGAGGGAATCAGCATGCTTTGGTTGGACCTCATTAGTGATAAACCTGACCTTGAAAGATTTTTGGAGTTGATGGAAGCTCTTGATCGAAGCTGGCTCCAGTTTATAATACCACCTGACAACTAGTGGTCCCAAACTGCTCGGAAATATTCTGCACATGAGAGCCTCGTCGTCTGGATGCAGCGTTATGGCTTGCTTGTAATAGCGGATGTGATCGGTGGGGTCTGATTTACCGTCGTACAAGGTGAATGACGGTGCTTTGAATTTCTTGGGTAGCACTGCCCTTGCAATCCTTCGTACAAACGGATCGTGCTGGTCTTTTTCATCTGAACTATTTCTTCGTCGCTTATGCCTTACACGTGGACTCTCTTTGGAGGAACTGGTGGTTTCGTGTTGTTCATTTTTCTTGGGCTCCGGGACAATGAGTTGGAGTCGCTATCAGTGTCTTGTTGTCGGGCTCGAGGTCGTCGACCACCTGTCCTCAGAGGTCGTCCCGTCTCTAGGCGGACAGCTTATTTGGATTTTGCCACTTCCAAGGCCAAATCTTGACGGAGACGTTTGTTCTCAGCGATCATGTTCTCCAACCTCTGTTCGTTTTGCTTAGCTTGTTCCATGATTGCTTGCATTGTCTCATGCTCTGAAGTCGAGGGTGAGGCAAAGTTCAAGGCGCGTCTTGCGGCGATAGTCTCTGGTCCAAGCATGTTTGTCGGGGTGAGGTCGTCTCTCTGTGTGGTTTTGTCAGTGACTATCGGAGGGTCTTTTGTTACGCCCGCCATGGATGTATTTGAGTATTTCCACAGATGGCGCCAATTGTGGGGAAGTGGTTTAAGAATACTCTTCCGATCTTGGGAGACGCTCGTGATCCTCAAATAGACACCTGAAAAGAAATAAACACTCCGGTCGGGGGTGCCGGAATTAGCACTCCGACGGACAAGTCAATCTCTACTCTTTCTGGGTTACTTGTATTTTAAGTTAAGTATACTAGTTCTCACAAACCTTTCTTCGACTGTTGTTCTTTTATTTATACTCGTTTCCAGGGCCTCGGGGCCTGGTCCACTTTACGCTTACTATCCGCTTATTTATTTGGCCCCATAGTTCAATAGTTACTCGGCCTATTCATTGTAATCGGCCTCCGGATTGTACAGGTTAGAGCCGAGTAATGTCTATCTTTTAGAGCGTACGCTTCTGATTCTGCTAGCTATTCAGCTCCCACAGTTGATAACATTGCAGACGGCGATTGCACAATCATTCTTGCAAAGTTTTAGATAAAGTTAATTAGTTAGGTAAAACTGCAAAATTTAGCATATTGGAACATTGGTTTATTGATTTTGTATCTTACGAGTGTGGGGTTTGTTGTGGGCATTCTTCAATTGATGCAATTACTGTCTCGCACTCTTGAGATGATAACATGTTTCCTTGATTGCTGAATAATGTTTTATTCCATCTTAGTTGATGTTGCTGCTACAAAATAGTTAGTGGGTGCTTTCGTTAGTTATAGTGATGAGTTGAGATGTTTTGAAAGGAATGGAACTAAGTAGGAAATTTTATTTAACTTACAATTTCCTTGGCAATTTCAAAGTGCTTGTTGTGGCAATCTTTTGCTGGTCTCAAAGAGTCATAGTGCCTCTATATCCCATTAGCATTGTCAAAGACCACAATTGTCCAATGGTTGTCGTGGTTGATTGGGAAATGGACATATCTGTTTTTCATTGCTTCTGGAAAATGGCTGTCCATCATTTTTTCTCTCAGTGCTTGATCTTAGTTTTGTAGTGGAGTTTGTAATTTATATATATGTTTGAAATATGTTATAAAACTATGTAGTAAGACATGTTAAGAAAGTATAAAATTTTACAGTTTGAATAATATTGAAAGGTATATTAAGTTTTGCTTACATTGATGAGTGTTGAGAAAACATAAGATCTTCCCGTGTATGGATTTCTTGCAAAGGCTAAATCATGTTTATCAAATTCTTCAATGGATGGTTGGAGTGCCAATTTCATTTCTGAGAAGGCATCAATGACCTAAAACATGTTATATATGAGAATGTGTTAGGTTTGTGGAATAGGTTATTGAATATGAACAGAAACTGTAAAATTGTGCAGTTGGAGACCTAAATTCCTATATAAGGGTTCCTTGTTGGTCAATCTGCATATATCTAAAAAGTATATGCAATTTTCATCTTCGCTGCCAGACTAGACACAAGCACTTGATTGTGTGTTGTTGATGAATTTAATTTAGTCTTGGTCTTTTTTGGATAGGCTATGCCCAACCTTGTTTGTTTTGCGGCATGAAATGGCGAATGGCTTGTTTTGGATTGATTCTTCCTTGAAATTATCATCACTTTCCAACACTTGAAGTTGCGTCTTCTCTTGATTGGCATCCTCTTTTGGGTTGGTTTCAGCAGCAACTTCTTTCTCTTGGCCAATGTCTTCTTGCATCTTTTCTTTCTGCTGTTGTTTTGCTTCATGAGCACCCTCTTTTTGCTCGGGTTCAGTAGCAGGTTCTGTCTCTGTTTCGATTTCTTCTTTTTTCTTTTCATTCTTCTTCTCTTTTTCTTCATCGGTACCTTCTGTTGGTTTGGGTACATCAGCAGCAGTTTGTGTCTTGTTCCTTGTATCTTCTTTGGCTTTTGTCATTGGTTGGTGTTCAAAATCTGGGTCATGTGCTTGTTTTCTTAACTTTTGTTTGATTTTCTTGACCATTGATCTTTGTTGGGGACTGCCAGTTTTTTTGGCGGACATTTCCTTCAATTGATCTTCTTTTTTACGCAATTCAGCCATGAATTTTTGTTCCATTTCTTGCATTTGTGCTCTCATGGCTGATATGAGCTTGTCTTTGTCGTCCTCTTTGGTTGATGTTTGTACTTGGTCATGGCCTATAAAAATGTTGGATTGTGTTTCGGTTAGTTTAATTAAATTTTTCAGTTTGCTTCAGTATTAGACAAGAGTTTACCTTGTGCATGAAATATGTCAGATTTCTCTTGGAGTTCTTCTTGTTGTTCTGTCCTTTGTTCTTCTTGTTGTTTTGCTTGTTCTCTTTTTTCATGTTGTTATTGTTGGTCTGTCAGTTCTTGTTCATTGACTTCTTGTTGTTGGTTTGTTTGTTATTCTTCTTGTTCTTGTTGTTGGTCTTCTTCTTCATTAGTGTCTTCTTGGTGATCACCTTTTGCTTTGTAGGGACTGCTGCTTTTTTCCCTTTTGATGCCTTGATTTTTGTTTTGGGAGTTGATTGGCTTCTTGGAACTTTCTTTTTTTGGTTGGAGGAGCTTCTTGTTTTTTTGTTGGCTTCCTTTTGTTTGTTTTTGTTGTGGTTGGAGGTGTGGTTGGTGTTTGTTGTGTGGGTGGGGTCTGTGGTGTAGTTCTTGGGCTTTTTCTTGTAGGTAGCGTGGTTGTTTTGTGGGTTTTTTGGTGAGGTTTGTAGTGTTTGGTTGTGGTGGTTAGGTTTTTTGTAGAGGGGGAGATGCTGGTGGCATTTCAGTGGATACAGGAGAAGGACTTTCAAAATGGGAGATACTTAAATCCCTGATTGGATTTTTGGGCATATGGGTTTGTTTCTTCTAATATCTTCCAACAGCTATTTCTGAAAAAATGAAAACGACAACAGGGTATGAGTAATATCGTGACAAAACTATATAATTTTACAATTTTATATGCAGTTTAATATGAAGTTATATCTATTTGTTGGTAACAGTTACAAAACTGTATAATTTGACAGTTTAATTTGCACTTTATAATAAGTTACCTATTTGTTTTGAGTAGTAATTAAACTGTGTAATTTTTCAATTTCATTTGCAGTTTGAAGAAATTTAGATATGTTACTTATAGAGTGATGAAATGAAACTGTATGATGTTGCAGTTTTTATAAACAGTATCAACAATAAGAACAACCCATTGTATTTTGTAAACAGCAACAATAACAACGAGAAGATTAAGTATTCAACGAAATGTAGCAACAATACGAAGAAGAAAAGCCAATATTGAACAACAAGAATAAGAATAAGGTGTTGAATGTGTAAAAACATGGATTTATGTACAAAAACAGTGGATTAGAATGTTTAAAAATAGGGGACTAGAATGTTTTAAAACAGGGGATTATATATAAAAGAGGGTGTATACATTTTGAAGTATGTAAAATGTGTTTTATAAGGGTTTTTTTTTATGAAAGTGTTCTTGAAACGGTATATACGAAATATGAAAAATAATGCACAAATTTTAAATGAAAAATAATGGATAGGTGAAGAGAGATGTTACTTTTTTTCCCCATTTCTGTGAATCAGAAGTGAGGAACTATAAAATTTCTTTAGAGTGGTGATGGTTCTTCGTGTTGTTGAGAGTCGCCGATTGGAGAATATGAACGGTTTGGTGTTGTGTCAAAGACGAACGGTTTCGTTTTGTGGTTAGGGTAGGGTTTCAGAGGGAATGGAGTTGAACGGAGGAGAGATGGAGGACTGAGAATGCGATCTCGAGCGGCGGAGATGTGACAGTGTACTGATCAGACTGAGATGATCGTGGGTGATGGTTGCTCGCGTGTAAATTGGATGATATATTGTGGGTATTTTCGTTTGATTGATAATTTGAGGATTTAATGTAATATCAAATTTGTTTTGAGCCTAAATGGGGCATGATATGTTGGGCTTAGATCTTTGGGTCAGTTTCCCTATATAGAATGAGAGCTCTAATTGGGCCATCACTGGCAGTTTGTATGTGCAAGAATCTTAGAGGCCGAGGGATATTGGGCTTGCCTACCCAAAAGCAGAATATCTTAGGCCTTTGTCGACTGATAGCTGTGAGGCCCATGAAGAACAATAATGTCCTTCAGAAAAAAAAAAAAGAAAAAGAAACTACCCATGAACTATAAATAATCCCCAAAAAGACAATTAATAATGATGATAATAAGAGACTCTTAGATTGTGATCATATTGATAGAGGCTTCTCTTCGTATTACTATTCCCCATAGTTTTTTTATTTTGCATTTTGTGGTCCTCACTTTGAGTTCAAATGATGATTTGAATCGTTCATTTTATAAACTTGATATTAATAATTATCTTCGTAAAAAATTAGTTCCATCGGATATCATGAATAAATTATATTTTCTCTTGAATAAACAATTCAAGTTTAATTTTATATTTTATATATATATATATTATTTCATCCATTTATTTCATGCAGAGCCTTTTTTTGTGAGTAATCTTATCTACAATCAAATCATATCCTAATACCCAAATATGCAGTTAGGATTTGCAGCATGTTAATATATGCAAGTATGAGAGAGTGGGTAAGAGAATAAAAGAATCAAACACAAAAAGGAAGGATACAGTGGTCCAGTCACATGTCCTTTGTTGAATTCTAGCTTATCCCACAGACATCCTGTGAGACATCTTGTGAGGTAATCATTAATATTTCAGGGAATTACTGGAATGAAAGCAACTCATCATTCAGCTAGAGTCAACCGCCAATGTAATATCATATTCATTCATACAATAATAATCCTATATCCAAAGCAAAAAATTTTGACAATTTATCTCACTCCTCTGAGGAGGGGGGATAAAATTTGCTTCTTCTGCTCCCGTTCCTATTATTAAAAAAATATATTATTATCACATCAGTAAAAATAAATTTTATGTCAAAAAATCTCTGTGGGTTATTTTTCTTTTTTCTTTTGGTAGAATAATTTTAGTTGAGATTAACTGGGAACAACCTCCCAATTCACCACATTTAATCAATCTGATGGTGTGTGTGAATTGTGAACTAGCTACCTTTTTCCCACTGGGGGAGTCCATGGTCACCATCCCTAGGCAAGAAGAGCTATGGCAGTTTAGGGGAATGAAAGTGTGTTGGCCCTTTCAACTACAATGACAAGTCATACGGCTCAATCCTGGATGTCTCTGTGTGTGGTGTGGGGGTGCATTTTGAGTTTCACATTCAGTATCAGGTGATTGTTCATTTATTCACCTCTGGTAAAGTCCTAAGTTTGGTAAAAATAAAAAGGATTGGGCTTCCGTCCATTTCAGTAATTGAACTAGAGAGGGTTCAATAAAGGAGTTGTGGGTTCATTTCGGTGTTTCAGTAATTGAACTAGAGCGGGCTCAATAAAGGAGTTGTGGGCTCACTTCGGTATCATCTCAACAATCCAAAATGGCAGACGGTGAATGATTCAGATCACCAAATTGGATTGGGATAGACTCACAACCCCTAAACTGAACCCTCTAATCCAATGGAAACCCCTTTCTTTTCTTTTCCTTTGAAGGGGAATTGAATAAGAACAGAGGTGTTACCATTTTACCAGGGAACTGTGGTGTGTGGACCACAGCACCATTCTTAAATTGTTGGCTCTTTCTCTGCAAGAATCTTTGCAGGTTTATGTTTCTTTCTTTCACTCAAATGGGTGCATTCACAATGGGTACTAAAACAACTCAAGTTTGGACCCATGCATGCATATTAAAGGCAATTTGAAAAAGAGTGTGAGATTGGATTTCTCACTTACAAAATTTCACTTACTTTCTACATTATTGAGTTCCTGATTTAGTATTCCCTCCTAGTCATCATTCATGTCACCTTAATGCATTATTCAAGGCAATTAAATGATTCACCTTCTTGTGTATCCCCCCCTACTAGTACATGTTATTTTTGAAGCAATTTTGTGGTGCTTTCTCTAGAATTAGAATATTAACATATTTGAATAATTACTATAACCTTCATTTTTTTGAGCTGCAAAATTATGCAAGCACTAGACATATTGCACTAGACTGGGTGATCTTTTGTTACAAGAGAAGTGTCATAGCTTGAATGTGGAAGGTAAGGATTAATTGGTGTGCACTCTTGGCCTGCTTTGGCTACTTCAACAAACCAGTAAAATCATCAAAGTTGGTTAATTAACCGACCAAGATTTGCTGGATTATTGTTTAGTTTTGGATAGCAAAAGAGTTACACACGTTTGGCATATGTGGATGATATTAACAACCTGCCAAACACCAAACTTTGACATATAACAACTTGCTTCATAATTTATATTCTAATGTACCTTTTTTTGCCCCAGGCCTGCAGAAACTGGGACCTCAATTCAAGGACACATGAAGACATAGATATTACATTTTTTTGTATATGTAATGAATCTATCATAATTAGATTGAGAAAAAAAGATTAAAAGCAAGAAAAAGGTCTCAAAAAGGAAAGAGAATGTTATATTTTTGTATAATTGTTATATGCTAGCTGTTGTTGTGTATTCCACACTCTCACATACGTGTGATGTATGCAGTTATGAAGTTAACATTTATGTGAGAAAAAAAGCCTAAAATTACAAACACCAATCACAAAATTATTATGTGAGAGAGAAGAATATATTGTTATATAATGTACTTGTTACACAAAATAAAAAGGACTCCACAAGTAAAGGACTTAATCAAAATGTACTATGGTTAGGCATGGTATAGGCATGTGCATGGGATGAGGCTAGTTAGCACCATCATAATAGGGATAGTATGGATATGGACATGAGATGTGACTAATTTTTTTTTTATTGGTAAATAAAAATTTGATTACCAACATGAAATTAAATGTGTCGAATTTTTTTTTTTATCACAGGTTTTATTAATTATTAATCACACTTAAAAGATGTGATTGAAATATTTTTAATCACACTTAAAAGATGTGATCCAAATGTTATTAATCACACTTAAAAGATGTGATGAAATCATTTTTTAATGACACTTAAAAAGTGTGATTAAAAATGATCATTTTTAATCACACTCTCAAATATCACACTTTAATAAAACTTAAAAGGCGTGATTAAAAAACATACATCACACAAAAAAAATGTGATCTCTATCTATATTTGTAGTAGTGGTGTGATTTATGCAGTTATGAAGTTAACATTTATGTGAGAAAAAAAGTCTAAAATTACAAGCACCAATCACAAAATTATTATGTGAGAGAGAAGAATATATTGTTATATAATGTACTTGTTACACAAAATAAAAAGTACTCTACAAGTAAAGGACTTAATCAAAATGTACTATGGTTAGGCATGGTATAGGCATGTGCATGGGATGAGGCTAGTTAGCACCATCATAATAGGGATGGTATGGATATGGACATGAGATGTGACTAATTTTTTTTTTATTGGTAAATAAAAATTTGATTAACAACATGAAGTTAAGGCCCCGTTTGTTTTGGGTTATAGGGAGGGTATTGGGACTACTAATACCTTGGTATTAGTAATGCCCTTGTTTGTTTTGGGAGAAGGCCTTAGGATTATTAGTCCCTTGGTATTATTAATACCTTTGGAGGGGGGATTGGTAAGGAGGAAGTAGAGATGGTATTAGAAAAATAGTGAGGGGATTAGAAATTTTTTTATTATTTTTATTTTTTATATATTGGAATTTTTTTTTTAAATATAACGTTTAATTTTTTATATTTTTTTTTGTTTTATTATTTTATATAAAAATAATTTAACAATTCCTCACTATTAATCCCCTTACTATTAATCCCCTCACTATCAATCCCCTCCCTTCTATCTCCCAAAACAAACGGGGCCTAAATGTACCATGGTTTGGCATGTGCATGGGATGAGGCTAGTTAGCACCATCATAATAGGGATGGTATGGATATGGACATGAGATGTGACTAATTTTTTTTTTTATTGATAAATAAAAATTTGATTAACAACATGAGGTTAAAGATATAGAAAAATGACATTTATTAAAAGAAAGTCAAAAAGTACAAATTATCCTTACTACTGTTACTTGCATCCATACAATTAATACCTCAGCCTCACAATTTTTTTTAAAAATGAAAATAAAAGCCAAACCAAGAAAATTAAAAAAGACTTAGGCCAAGTTTGGCATAACCTAAATAATACAAAAAGTTAAAAAGTCACTATCCTATTTAAGTCACATCATCTTATTTAAATCACATCACCTCTCTAACACATCACATCAAACCCAACCCAAACCCAACCATATAAGCCAATAAATCAAAAAGTGTACTTTTTTAGAACATCCCAAACCAACCCTTAACTGCACAAGTGAAAATATTTGACATAATTACAACCATTTTATAGATGTGATAAGTGAAAATGACCCTAAAAAAATATCTGAGAATCTAAGCACTGTTATGGTTATATTGAGCTGTAACTAACTGTATAAACCATAACTTAATGTTTGACATAACAAAATGTCCTCCATAAATAAAATTTCGCATCATATATATATATTTTTTTTGAGGGATCTATGTTATAATTTTTTTCATACACAACATAGGAAATGTATATGTACAAATTTATATAAGCATTTTTATTTATATAAGTGTCAAGATCTTTGACTTACAAGTAAAATGTTAATTATACAAAATATATGTACAAATTTATAGTATTTTTCATGTAAAATGTTAATCATACAAAATATAACATGATTTACAAAATATCATAAATTAGTGGTTGGGAGAAAGCAAGCAACACCTTGAATAGGTTGGGCGGAAATATCAATGATTTTGAGACGGAAAATGGAATTAAAAATTCTATTAACTCAACATTTTCTAATGGTAAATCTCTTTCATGGAACTATGCTCGATATCTTATTGAACATTGGACATTTCAATCTCATTTTTTTAAAAAATATTTTTTTAACCGATGGCATCCAAACCAAAGTGGTCATTGGTATCTTTTGAAATGTTCAAAAAACAATTGAGGGAAAGCGAAATCTAATGACATTGAAATTTTGGGAACTTCTATGAGTCTAGTACTATATAGACACACACACTTCAGTATTATACAATGCATATATTACTAAGGGGCAACTACATACAAGTAAAAGTTAGGAAAAGAAATTACAAACACATGAGAGTGCAAGTGTGTTTGTGATGGAATGCAAATAAAAGGTTGTAGAGGTGCAAGTGTCACTTGCACCCCTCCATGCATTGATAATTTTTTTTTCTCAACTCCCACTTATATAGAGTTCCCCCTATCACTAATACTAATAACTTATCAATAATATTATCTTATGGGTTATTAATGAATATAGCAATGCTACAATACCCATAAAAGAGCACCCAAAAAAAAAAAAAGTGTTAAATAAAGTTATTGTATAGTTAACAAAAAAGTTAATGGATAGTTCAAAAAAAAAAAAAAAAAAAAAAAAAAATTCACTTTTATTTTATATAATCACCTAAAATAAATTTGGATAGCAAATTGATTTTTTTATAATTCTTTTTAAGATTAAATTTCTCCGTCCACTATTTGAACTAACGGTTCAGATCAATAAATGGGCCTCAAAATGGGTTTAACTGGACTCTCCAGTCTAAATACTAGCCTATATGTAAGCTGCACCTTTTTTTTTTTTTTTTTAATGTGTAATACTAGGGCCAAAATATATTTATTGAGTCTCATTACTTGAATTGGGTATGTGGAGAGTAAATACACTATCAACTACCCATTTAGGGATAAATCTAAGGGGTACTTACCAATTAGTCCTATTCACTAGACTTATTTACCTACAGGTCTTAACTAATAAATTTAACACTATAAAAATAAGAGAGTGATAAATTTATCACTAAAAATTTATTCATAAAAACAAAGAGACTGATAAATTTATCACTATAAATTTATTCATAAAAAAAAAGACTGATAAATTTATCTTTATCACTTAATAAATTTATCAAATAGGACTTAATGGGTATTAAGTCCCCAAAGTAGGACCTATTGGGTAATAAGTCTCCAAAATAGGATCTATTGATAGTTTACCCTAAATCTAATCACCATAACATTATTGATAAATTTATAAATATAAAAGTAGTGCCACTATTAAATAAACAGAAAATTTGCACAAAATAATATGATAGATTTTAATTTTGGAAAAGAGCCAGATATTTTGGAAAATATTTATTTTCATGTTATTGTTGGTAATAATTTATATAAATTATTGTTTTTACTTAAATATAAAATAAGCAGGCCAAGGAAAACAGTTGATTGTTTTGACCGCATCTAATTAGAAGACTGCGAAGACTACTACTAATACTATGTGTCCCCTTGCCCGCATGCCCACACGGTTCCATTTCCCATGCCTCTAGTTTTTAACATTTAAAATTTTATTTTATTATTTTTTCTTTTTTTAAAACCCAAGTTTAAAAAAAATGAAAAATGAAAAATAAATCGTAAGGTACTTTAGTTTATGGTCAAATACAGTGACCTAGAAGATACTATATTACAATAATTTCTTTTACCAATTACAACTCCTAAATTGTGAACTTGCAGGCTAATTAGAATAACCAAATATCACTTAATGAGGTCAATACAATTTTATTACAATATTGGGTTCAAATAATTTTATTTGTGTGTGGATCTATTCTCCCATTTAAGACTAATTTGTTTAGGATGAAAGTGAGGCAAAATCTTTTATTAAAAAAATAAAAATATATGAAACCTTTTACTGAGTTGTTTAGCATATGTTGGAAATTATAAGAAAAATAATTTGTTTATTTAATCTGGCATTGTAACTAAGTTTTTATTTTCCTGTTTAAAAAAACATTAACAAAATTTATATATAATTAAAATTTCATGAATTTCTCTCTTTTTTTTTTTATAGCCAAATTTTCCCAATTGTAAAAAATAAAAAACAAAAAAATTCTAATTAAATGCAAATCTAACTTGAGTTGAACTTGTGTTGTTAATGTAGTTTGATTATAAAAATGAAAGTAATATATATTTGTTAAATAAATTTGTGTATTTCATCGGACCAAAAATAAATAAATGATCAAAAAAAAATTACGCTACACGTGTGACCTTCCGCTCACTGGACCAGCTCCTACCAGCGGACCAAACACTGCCACGTATGGCCCTAACGCGTCGTAAAGACGGATAAAAAGGACCGAAAATTTTTGTTTTACTTACATTTTTTGGGGTTGGTTTAACAAAGGTTGGCCGGGCGGGCAGCACAAGCAACTTTGACAGATGGTGCACTGGACCACTCAAAGCCTGACCTGAGGTACAATGCTATTTTTATTAAAATAGAATAAAATTTTAATGAAAAAAATATTTAAGCCCGCCTCGCAAGTCTGCTCAAGACTCGAATATCTTTTGAACTTGGGTTTGGTCTTAATTATCTGACTTGTTGCTCGGCTCGGCCCAGCTCAAATTTTGCCGGCGCAAGCTCAGGCCAAATTTATACCCCTCTTTAAAAGTATTATGATTGATTGAGGGGGTGAGATGTATAATTTTTTTTTGTTAAGTACTCAGAGAACAGCAGAAGAATAATATTTAGTGATTATTAAGGAACATTGACAGATGGTGCACTGGGGAAATAATTTTTATATCATTCAAGACTTGATGACGTCACACGAGGGGTTGGAGGTTGGGTTATAGGTTTGAACATTCTTTCTGGGCCTTGGACCTGTCGCTGTCAGGTCCATCTGGCCAGCCCACTGCATGTCCCAAGCCCCCTTCCCTCTCCTTCTTATAAGCCCACCCATCTGCCTCACTTTCTTCACTCACTTATTCCTCTCTCTCAAATCCTAGTCTTAGATTGTGTGCTTTTTCTTATGGGAGAGAGAGAGAAGCTTTCAGTTCAGAAAGTAGGAAAGAAATTTTTACAAGGTATGAAGCTCTACTGCCAATTTTTTTTATTTTTTTTATTTTTATAAATATAAAATAAATGTCAAAGTGACATTTTAATGTTTTCTTATGGTTTCCTTCATTGAGGTATAGTTCAGCTTCTTCCTTTGAAAATCTACTACAAATTGAGCCATATATATATCTTGTCACAATATTCTTGTGCTGTCAAATTTTCATCTAACATGGAGTTTGGCTCTTTCTTTTCGAACCACCTTCGTCATTATCTTTTTTATATTTTATATGAATAGTAATATTAAACAAATCAAAAAATTATACATAAAATCAATACTGAATGACGTGACACGTTGATTTTATGACTTTAAAACAAAAAAAGATCCATCAACATTGGCTTAAATTTTTTAAAATACTACTGCATGCGTTATCATTACGATGAAAAATTAAGTACATATATTTGCTTACATGAATTATACTGCAATGTTTGCTGCAGATGACCTAGAACTTCAAGTATGTAGCACCATCAACAACCCCCCCATGATGTCTATCACTTTGACAAATCAAAACCATGGGCACGAAGAAATCTCCAGTGATCGGAGTGCCACCGGAGGCTTTCAATTTGGCGTTGGGAGCTCCGTTGTAACAGTGGCTTGTTCATGCTAATTTGGTGCTATCCTACCTGAGCTTTTCCTCCCAACCTCTCCTTCTTCATTCTTCATTTCTTTTTTGACTTGTTGCCTTTTCTTTTTTATTTTTGTTATGTCTTCTTGACCTTGTAAGACCTTTTCTTGACCTTGTAAGATCCCACACCGTTTCTTCTATCCTCTTTTTTCATCTCTTTACAGACCTTACAACTGTAAGTGCATATGTAAGGTTTGATCATTGTCTTTCTTCGTTCCCACCCAACTCATGTTCTCCTTCCTTGTCTATCCCTCCTGAGCTATATATTCAAATTAGACTATCATCTCTAAATTCTCTAATCGAAAAATTATCCCTGATGTGAATCTCCCAAGACTTCATACAATACAAGCATTGAAGATCTCAAGTTCAATTTGCCTTTTATCTTCTCCTCATGTAATTTTATGATAGTAAATTTTTTAGTGCTCTTTGAGCTAGGGTTGTAAAGAGTACTCAAACTATTAATAATATATCTTTTTGTTATTTACTCTCTCTCTCTCTTTGTTTATTTCAATTGTATCATATTATTAGATATGAATAAGTCTAAAAATACAAACACTAATACAGAATCAAATAAACACAATTTTTTAAAATTGAGTTCCACCAATAAATTCTTGAACATCTTATCTATTCACTTATATTCTTCCGTTTCGTTTTGTAATTAATTTCTGTGTGGTAATGGAATAGATATGTGCTCTGACAGCCATTAATTTCGTTGTTTTTTGTGTTGTTTGGCTGAGAAACTGAGTGAGAGAATAAATATTCTTTGCAGATCTGTGGAAAGAGTTCTCCTCGTGACTGCTCTCATCTCATGTACAAAATGTCCTCTGTAGTATTGGGATTCTCTCTCTCTCTCTCTCTCTCTCTCTCTCTCTCTCTCTCCTTTTTGAACATACTCAGAGCTCATCACATTCATGAACTGTAGAAAAAACACTCATATCTTGGGTGATCAGCTTTTCTACGAGCAACTTTTGTAGTACAGAAAAGCCTTTTTTACTCAGAGAGAGAGAGAGAGAGAGAGAGAGAGAGCTAGCTGTGTTTTACTTTTCTCTTCTCTTTTTTCTCTCCTCTTTTGTTTTCACTGTTTTTTGTACAAGACAATTACAACTGGTTAAGTAAAGGTCAGTTTGACATTTGTGATGTGCACACTCTTGGCAATGGAACTAACTTATTCCCATTTCTGCTGATTTTAATCAAATGCATTACCCTTTTCTTTTTCGAATGTTAATAACCTGTTTGTGGTGTTAAATGTCATGGTATTATTACAAAAAAAAAAAAAAAAAAAAACATTTTGCGATTGTGAGGAGAGTTGAGAGAGGAATCCAAATCATTTATCTCCTTCCATACTTTTTTCTTGGTTCCCTTCAATCTTTTTTATTACAACTGATTTTTTTTTTCTTTTTTCTTTTTTCCGACATTGACTAACCCTATGAATCAATAAAATTTAAACGGACAAAAAGGTGAGCATGGGAGAAGACAAATGATCTCAAAATACCTCTTTTTTTGTGTGTGGTGAAGTAAAAATATATATATATACCTAATCTAGAATCAATGCTATATACTTTGCAAATTTGAACACCAAAGGCAATATATATACAACAATGTTATGTATCATGAAAAGTCTTTCATGAAAATGATCATGAAAGATTTGTGACATTTGGATTACACTTAAAATAAAATATCACACACTAATCAAGGTAATCTAAGGATCACAAATTTTTCATAATCATTTTCATGAAAATTTTTTCATGATCCCTAACATTTCTCATATATATAATATTATCGTTACACTCATTATTTACATCCAATTTTATATAATAATTATTTAAAGATACTAGTATTAATGTATTGAGAATATATATATATATATCAATGTCATATCAAAGATGTATCATATATAATAATTTATAATGCAATAATTCATGGTGTGCCCCTCAAGTGCATGATGTGCATCTGTCTATATATGATGCGATGATCTAAATTATAATGTGATTTGTCTTTGCATTATAGTTTTTAATATGATTATATTGTTATTTTCAAAACGATGGTGGAATTTAGTGTATTCGTTAAGAACAGTGTGGCTCCATTCATGACTAATACACATGTTCTATTTGGTCTTATAAGAAAGGACACCAATAAAATTACAAAAAATTAGCGTATAATATTAATCTATCATTTTTAAACTAAGACATCAAAATTTGCGATGACTTTGATATATTCGTTTTAAACGGCTTAATGTTCTTTTTTTTTGAAATATTTTTTGAGATAGGTCATTTTTTAATGAATTTTATTCATAAAAAACTGTCATATATTCTACATCATAGAATCAAAAGTTGGGTTTTCATTTTCAAGTTCACGACTGTAGGGCCTGCAAATTATCATTTTAGATGACTCTTTCACAAATGGTATTATTGGTCACCCTAAATGATTCCATTATCAAGGAAAAAAATAATACTGATTTTATGCTTAGATTTTTGTGCTATATAGTTAGGGTATTGATTTTCACCGGAGGGAATTGTTAGTCATGACTTTCAAGAACAAAATGATGATGTCCACAAGTGGGCATTGAAAAGTAATGAAACTTTAACTTGTTTTCTTTGACTTGGAGTCTCTCACAACTCTTCATTATTGGACCTACAAGACGTGATATGCTTTGAAATGAGGTTCACCTTAGAATCGTCTTCGTGAAATTATTTTATTTTATTTTATTTTATTTTTGTTAAGATGGTAAAAAAATTAAATAAGTGTACTTTTTGTCTTTTTAAACTAAAAAATTGAGGAAAAAAAATATGGATGTTTGGGTTAATTTTTTGATTTTTTATGAAAAAATGTGTATTAAAAAATTGTATAAATTAGTGTGTAGGGAAAAATTAGGATTGTGAGTTGTGCAGCCGTAATTTTTGACTTTTGGTGAATAGTGATAACTTTTCAACTTTTTGAGTAACTTTTTAACTTTTTGACTTTTTTCAGAGTTGCCAAACTTGGCCATAGTCTGTTGAAAAAATTATCATTTTCATGATTTGAATTATTTAATTTATAGTCTGTTGGAAAAATTATTTAGATAAAATTTTTGTTAATGTTTTAAATTAAATATATTTTAATCATGTGAATATTAATACCTAATAAATTTACTTTTTTAATGCATTAGTGCTATTAGTGGTGGTGTTTTTAGTGGGATGAATCATTGTTGTAATTCTTTTGATGAATTATACAAAATAAAATATTCAAATCATGAAAATCAGTCCAGGGTGAACCTCGCAGAGGGGTACAACACTCTCAACGGGACCCTAGCCCCCATTTATGACTAACACGCAATAATTTATAGTACGTCATCAATGGGTAGAATAATTCAAAATACCAATCAGTTTGTTTGGTTTGAATTTTTTGGATTAAATTTTTTAAAAATGAGTTTTTTGATTTTTGTATTTTTTTATTTTTAGTGAATATTTTTAAAATTTTAAACATTTTTTTTACTTTTTTAGATTCACCTTACTTAGATGTATTTAAAAAGTAAAACATTTGTGAAAAAATATTTTAAAAAATTAATAAATACATAAAAATACAAAAAATGTACTGAATTCTCGTATTTTTTTTTGTATTTTTGATATTTAGTGAATTTTTAAAAGATTTTTTTCACAATTTTTTTATTTTTTAAGTATATTTATGTTAGGTATATCTAAAAAGTAAAAATAATTGCTTAAAATATTAAAAAAATTCAGTAAAAACAAAAAAACACAAAAAACAAGAAAATAAAATTTTCTGAAAAGTGTTTTTTGAAAACAAGAACCAAGCGAAGTGAATCGCTTTTGTGGCGGATTTTATCGTATACTAGGTATAATCACTACCATTTTCTTTTTGTAACTGATTAATCCTTCGTTTGGAAAGTGAGTTGACGTTTTGACTTTTTTAACTATTTTAACTTATGATTAAAAAATCTGATTTGGCAAAAGTTTTTGATTTTCTTGATTTTTATAAAAAAAATGTAATAATTATAAATTAGATGTGATGTATTATTTTATTAAATTAAAAAATTTATTTTATTTTTTGTGACTAAAATAATTTAAAAACTTCAAGTTTAAACTTCCTAAACGAAGACTATTAATAAAACTTTTAAAACACCAATTTTATTTTATTTTTTATATATTTTATAATCTCTTAATATGCGTCATGTCAGAGTGGAGTTCCATGGGTTAGGATTAGAATCAAATGACCCATCTAAGCAAAATCATTTTAATGATATTTGGGTAACATGCTATAACATGGCCATTTCATTGGGTTCTTTTTAACTTTTTACTTGAATCATTCCTTTCAAGACTCTTAAAAAAAGTTGGGTATCTGCCGCTTGTCAAATTTCAGTGACCTGTGAAAAGATGCCCTCTTGACCAAATCCTGCAATAATTTGCTTTAATACTTCATGGAATTATGAGGAGGGGAAGTCATGACCTTGTTAAGGCCGTGTTTGGAAAGCTAAAATGAGTATGTTGTCAAAGTGTATGCGCGCACACATATATTATTTAGGAAACGGATTCTATCCGTTCAGATTTTTAAAATAATTATAATCTGATCATAAAATTATTACTATTTATTTAATTAATTTTTTTTATTAAAACAAATTATTCAAATTAACAAGAGGGGTAACAAGAGCATTTAATTTAGAGTAGCACTATTTTTTTTTTTTTTTTTTTTTTTTTTTTTAGCATAGGTAAGGATATCGATTAACCATAGAAACAAAGCTTGACGCAAAGCATCAGGGGAATTACAAAACCAGTCAGGAGGCAAAAGGCCCTTAAGGAACTGTCTAGCAGTCTAATGGGCAGCAACATTAGCCTCTCTAGGAGTCCAAAAAAAGGAGAAATTGTTTCTACAGGGCAAAGTTCGAATGTCAGCAACGATAGAAGAGCACTCTCACGGAGGAACCTTTTCAGAGGTGCTAAGGTGGATCACTGTCTTGGTGTCGCCCAAAATCTCAACTTGGGAGAGGTTGAGGGATTGGGCCATAAGGCAAGCCCATCTAACAGCCATAGCTTCCGCTTACATAACAGAGTCCACCACTTCTATGTGGACTCCCCCATGCACGAGAGAGCCCGTCCAATCCCGAAATAAAATCGCCAGAGCAGCTCTAGACGACCCTGGAAGGATGGCCATATCACAATTGGCTTTAAGTCTCCCATGAGAAGGCGGATTCCATATTGGATGGGTCCTTGGAACACTATCCTGGTTGCCAACCATATGCTGTCTGGTGAGAGGAAGAGCTGCAAATTCCGTCCAGGCCTTCCCTGTTGTAGAGATAGTAGACAGAGGATCAACTAGGACATGATTAAAGAAAAAATCATTTCGTCCCTTCCAGATGTGCCAAGCCAACCACAACAATTTACAAAAAAATTCCTGTCGATGGTGCGAATTGAAGAAACCATCAAAAAGGTCACAGGTCCATCTGGCAATGGAAGAGATAGATCCCCCATAGAAAGAAAGATTCAACATACTACAAAACCAAGCAGCTTTCGCCTAGTTACACCCGCATAATAAGTGCTCCACAGTCTCCAATTCCTTTGCACGCACAGGGCAGAGGCCATCAGAAGCACATTGTCTTCGAATTAGCTTGAGTTTCGTGGCCACCGAATTGTGACACACCCTCCACCAGAAGTGCCGGAGTTTGGGGAGAACAAGGAAGGCCCAAATGAATTACCAAACAATCTCTAGAACATGAAAAGAAGAGGACGGTTGTTGCTCAAGCGAGCTGTGATGGAGGTCCAAAGCCACTCGGTACCCTGATTTAACCAAGTATGTCCCCTTTGGGTCGTGATGCCACACCACATAATCATCCTTGTCTTCAACCGAAACAGGTATGATTCAGATAGCAGCCAGCTCCTTATCAGTAACCAGTAATCCCAACTTATTCACATCCCAAGTCTTTGAAATTGGGTTGATAGCCTTGCTTACTCGAGAAAGAAGGCAGCCACCAGGCTTTGGAGAGTGAATACGAAAGTCCTTGGTTGAGGGTATCTATCTATTAGCCCAGAAATTTACTGAAGAGCCATTACAAACTTGCCAACGAATCCCTCTAGTGAGAACCTCATAGCCGTCAAGTAAACTAGCCCAGGCCCACGAAGCCCGGCCTCCTTTTTTAGCATTCAAAAAATCCGTATTTAGGTAGTAGATACTTTTCAAAAATCTGGAGCAAAAGGAGTTAGGATCTTGAATGAGCCTCTATCCCTGGCGCGCTAGCAGAGCTTTGTTGAAAGCTCGAAAAGCATGAAAGTCCACACCACCAAGATTTTTAGACTTGACCATTTTATCCCAGGCAACCCAGTGTAGACACCCCATTTTTGACTGTCCTTAAGACTTAGACGTCATCATTTGAACACTCGATGATCATCCATGCTCGTGTTCATTTTGAGTTCCCGAAGGTCTCGACTACGTGCCTTCCCTTAGGATCTCTCAATTTGTCTGTTTTGTGCTTGGTTGTGGACCAAGGACTTGTGGTTTTGCTTCTGAGGGAAGAGGGTGGCTTGTTGACCATCCCCTCAACCCATCGGCTAAGGCTTTGTGCCATCGGCCATGTTTCCCTGCCATTGGCCATAAGTGTTAGCCGATCGGCACTCTTTTTGGTCGATCAGCACTCTTTTTGGTCGATCGACCATATTTTTGAGCCGAGGCCTTTCCATCTGCTTTTTGCAGATATTTTCTGCCAGCTGTGACAGCTGGTGGGCACAATTCTCCTCCTCCATACATGTGTATGGAGGGATTGCATTCAAGACTCAAGCTTGTTCAACAAGCTTGAGAATTGAAATTCTATAAGAAGGGAGGCTCTCCTCCCTTTCCAGAGGTTCTGGAAATTTGAGATACAAGTTCTATATCTCTCTCTCTCTATAGTTTACCTCTCTCTCTTGTTTAGCCCTTGTTTGTGCCCCAAAGTGTAGATTCTTCACACTATTGCACACAAACACCTACTAGAACACCATCCTTTGGTTGTTGAGGTCCTTAGGAGTTGGTTTTGGAGTTCTCGAACTGGTTTTGATCAGAGAAGAGCGCTGAAGTTGTGTTCTTGAAGGTGTTCTTCAAGGGTGAGTCAACTACCTTTTAATCCCCCATTTTGGCTTAAGCTTTTAGACCTATTTGCATATTGTTTTAAGCTTAACTCTAAACTACAAAAAGTTCTGATTTTGTGTGCTTGAGATCTTTGTTTAAGGTCATTTTTGTGTTGGGGGTAGTCTACCCCCTCTTAGGCCTTGTTTGGCCTTGTTTTGAGCCATCCCTTTTGGCTCTTGTTCTCCCCTTTGCATGACCTTTCTACCACTGAAATCCAGAGGATTTTCAGTGGTGGAAAGGTGATTTTGGAGTCTTGAATAGGAGAGGGACACCCCCGCTCTCCTTGTGTCTCATTTGCTAGTATAAATGGCTCATAATAGTAGCATGTTTGCTTAGCATGTTTTGGCCCCATTTCAGCAAGTATTTGGTGTTATTTTTCCATGCTATACCTCTATCTAAAGTTGGTTTGGTAGCCTCTTACATGCATTATGCAGTTGTAGTGTAATCCTCTCTATTGCCCTAGCATGCATCTTGCATTTGGATCATCATTCTTGCTTGTTTTGGCTCAACTCAAAGAAGGTTTTAGTCATATTTTACCATGCTCTAGCTCTGATTTGTATTGTCTTGGTCATGCATGCATTGTTTTGTATAGCCTTGGTTCAATCTAGCTTGTTGGCTTTGAGTGTCCAAGTCATTAGCATGCATTGCTTAGACCATTTTCATAATTTGGCATCATTTCATATGAGACTTCAGTTCATATAGTGTGGTCATGCATTCACATTTGTCACCTTTTCCATGTATTGAGAGGTTGGTGTTTTATGCCTCAAGAATGAATCATTGTGCATGCTATCATACTTAGGCTTTTGGGATGCCATCTCAGTGGGTTTTTGGGCTTATTTTGACATGCCACAACTCTGTTTTTCATTGGTTAAGTCATGCCATGCTTGGTTGTAATAGGTGTAGTGTAACACCCCTTGTTAGCTTTGCATGCCCATGCCTTTTGGACTTTTGTTCTAGTTTGTTTTGGTTTTGGTCCATGCATGTTTTAGACTCACTTTAGTACGCTTTAGGACTGTTTTGGTTCGCTTGGACCATTTGTTTCATGTTTTGTATAGCCTTGGTGTGAGTCCTTTTACAATCTTCAAGCTTTGAGTTTTCTTGCATGCTATACTTGTTTTGCTTAGTTGATTTGGCATCATTCCATGCTTAATTTCAAGGCCTATAGTATTGTCACATGTTCATACTTTTCACTCTTTAAGTGCTCTTAAGAGTTGGTATCTCCATGCCTTGTTTGTGAACCAAAGTGTGTGCATGTTTGTATGTGCTTTTGTCTTCATTTTCATTGCATCTTGGCCACTGATTTGGGCATGGCTGAGGTCTGCCCATTTTGGTTTAAGTCCATCTTTGCATGTTGTTGCATGCTTGCTAGTTTGCATGTTGTTGCATGCTTGTCCATCTTTGCATGCCATGCATGTTTGTATGTTTAGGTTGCATTTTGCATGCTTGCTAGTTTGCATTTTATCACATGCTTGTTTAGGTTGCATTGCATTTGGCATGCTTGTTACCTTAGCCTAGTGTGCATGTTTGAGTCATATTGCATTTGGCATGCTTATGTTGCATTGCATAGGTTTTCCATGTTGCATGCATTGCATTGTGTTTGGTTTGGGATATCAAACCAAACACGAGGACCAAGGGACATTTCGTATTTGAAGTGACGAAATGTGCCTCAATCCTCGGTCACCGACACTCTTGATCCAACATGATAGAGTGTGAGGCATTTGTGTGTTTTTGTGCATTCATTCCATATTGATGTGTGCAATTCAGCCTCTTTGGCCATCATGCATCGAAATGCGTGATTGATGGCTCGAGAGTTGAACATTACACTCCTTTGAGTTTCAAACATGATAAGGGGTGTAGTTGCACAATATTATCTTGCAAATGAATTGTCATGCCCTTGTCTGTCCTCTGCTGCAGCAAAAGAAGCAGTTTGCAGGAAGAGATGGCCGATCGGCTATCTGGAGTGCCGATCGGCTAACAATTTTTGGCCGATAGACTAAAAAGTGGTCGATGACCCCTTTCCCTTGGCCGATGGCAATATATTTTGGCCGATGGCCTCTTAGAGTATCCAGGAGATGGTTTAGAAGCATCACAGATATTTTCACAGTTTTCAGAGGTGCAAAACAGTGCAAACAGAGGCAACATGAGGCATGGCAACGAATTTTCGAGCGAAGCCGATCGGGCATGCATATGCCCCTCTTCTCGAGGCCGCTTTAACTGTTTTGTATCTTAATTAATTTGCTCAATTAGTTAAGAGTTTTGTAATAATTAATTAGCTAGGATAGTTAGTTAATTAGTTGGTTTGTATTATTTATTCGGACCCTCCGTCGAGAGGGCGAATTTTGTAATAAGTGTGCGTGAGTGTGTGAATGTCTTCCAACCTCACGTCTTTCTCCTTTTTACTTAACCGCTTACGATGGTTAGTTCTAGGTCATGTTTCGATTAGCATCCTTATGCTTGCATATTTGCATTCATTCATCTGTCTTGCATGCACCGGGCTAAGCGCATCATGCAAACCGCATTGTATTTCAATACATTTACTTAAATACGTGTTCAACAGCATGTTATCAAGTTGCATTTCATATGCCTCTTAGAATAGCCGAGCCTATTTTATTTACATTTTTGCATGTGTTGCATTAGCCATCTTAATATGAACTAGGATCATGCATGATTTCTAACTAGTTCTTTATTTTGGCTCGGAGTACTAGGTAAGCTTTTATGCTTTAGCATCTTGCATGAGTGTGGGTGTTGCCATGACAGCATGCTTGCCATGAGGCTAACTGCTTAAGTGTTTAACTGCCTGAATGCTTGTGGGTGAAGGTTGGATTACTTGAATTGGAACAATTCATTGAAATGCGAGTTTTTAAGCCCACTTGAGAGTGGCAAAATCATGTTTTCTTAAGCCTACTTGACGGTGGCAAATCCACGTCTTAGCCTACTTGCGAGTAGCACCTTCAAACCATTTTCAAACAAACAAACATGAGATGTTTTGTTCCAATTTAGGCGATCTAGTCTATATTTGTATGCTGTGCGCATCACATAGTAAAGCTAGCTAATAACCGGAATAAGAACACATGTGTTTTTAAAAACAAGATATCATACTTAGTACATGCCGATCTTTGATCGGGCGAGCGGGGGTGCTCATTGCATGACCTTCTCCTCTCGTACCCAAATTCCCGAGCCGAGGCAACTTTGGTGATGATGGACACGTGGCCTTAGGCATGAGTCAGGGTTTCCTAAATTCCCCCAAAATAAAATATTTAGGTGGTGACTCTGTATTTGGCAAAGCAATCCATGTTTGGCACTTCTTTATTAAAATCAGTTTTCCAAAACGATTTACTGGATTTGGACTCTTTGGTGATTTATCAATCTTGCATTGCACTTTGCGAGATTAGATTCAGAACCGTGACATTGAGTCCGAACTGTAGTAGCTTGAGAACAAAACGGATTTCACGGCATGTTGCGCGCGGAGCCGTGACGTTCGGGCACGTCTACAGTTTTTGGCGACTCTGTTGGGGACTTAGAGAACTTGACTTGAACTCATGATATCTTGTTTTGATTACACTTATGTGTTTCTTTGCATTGCATGTGCATTGGTGCGCCTAGGACACCGTGTTTGCCGTATGCTATTCCTGAACGGTTTGTCGGAGGCTTGCTTTGAGAAGCATGCCATAAGGCTGGCCGATTGCGGGCTCTGCCATGACGGGAACACAAACCCCGGTTTTTACTGGGACACCCTTTTGACCATTCGACCTAGTGCGTATCGGAAACTGTAGTGACCATTCCAAGCTAGGACAGGTTGCTTACCCGATTGTAGGTTGTTTGAAACCGCTGCGTGCGTAGTGAAACCCTAGCTCCTGACAAAATAGGACAGGGAAATCCTACCCCAACATAGGGGTGTTTTGGCTCTCACTTGCTTGTTATGTGCTTTTAGAGTGCGTCTCTACAGGAATGCATGTATCAGTTTGCAAGTCTGGGTATCAGGCCTGCAGGCATCAGCATCAGTATATGGGAATCAGTTTTACCTGTGGGTATCAGATTCAGATTTGGGGCAGTGATTTGGGGAACAGTGATCAGTGGTTGAGAACAGTCCATTCAGCTTGTGTTTGCCAACTGTGTGTTGTCTGTATTTAAGCTGTTATGCTGTCTGTTTTTCTGTTCATTATTTCCTTATTATGCTTTATTTATCTTTTTGCAAGGTAGTTTAGCACCATTGCATCCGACCAGGTAGATATCCCCTGAGCACTCTGGGTTAGAGGTCGTAGACTTAATCGATCCAGGGATCTGATA
Organism: Camellia granthamiana; assembly: GCA_036172215.1. Lineage (NCBI taxonomy): Eukaryota > Viridiplantae > Streptophyta > Magnoliopsida > Ericales > Theaceae > Camellia > Camellia granthamiana. The sequence continues at coordinate 1,696,714 of CM069910.1, read as the reverse complement.
GATGGACAAGCAGTGTTCCTTTTTTTACCCTCGATTACTAGACGGAGGTCAAAAAGGCGCAGTGTATCGGTACAGTGGTCGCCAGATCAGTGGTCTACCCCACCAGTGAACAGTCAGACTGAGGTCTTAGTTTCTACTGTAGGGACAGATATACCGGTTGCTCAGATAGATCAGCAAAATATGACAGGTATAGAGGAGATGATGCATCAGCTCCAGGAAAGTATGAAAACTATGCAGCAGGACGCTGCCCGTCAAGCAGAATTTGCCGCACGCTAGGCCGAGGTTATGGCCCAACAGGCAGAGTTGATTGCTAGACTGCAGCAACAACAACCACCACAGCAAGCCGGAGCATCCGCTTCGCACCAGGTTCCTCCCCTACTAAGAGTTCCCATACTTGGGGAGACCGTCCATGTCCAGAATGATACGGACGTTCCAACAGGGCCAGCTCCGCCCCCAATTCTACCCCAGCTATCCAAAGCACCTACCAACCTACCGGATTCCCCCTTTAAGTTCGAAGTGGACCCCACAGCGCTAAAAGTGAGCAAGCTAGAAAAGCTGTTCAAGAAGTCTCAGGGCGTGAAGTCCATTCCGGATATTGAGGACGGGTACACCGACTCGGTCGTGACTCTGCTAAACCGGTTTAAAATGCCGCACATAGACCGTTTCGACGGGTCTGGAGATCCTATGGTGCATTTGCGGCTGTTTTCAGATATACTAAGGCCGATGGGCCTTTCCAGATTGCAGAAGCTTTCCTTGTTTGGTCGAACCCTGTCGGGTATAGCGGCTATTTGGTATGAAAAACTGGAGGACTCTATCAAGAGGAGTTGGGAGGAGATGGTTGAGGCCTTCATAGCTCAATACCCCTATAACACACAGATCGAGGTCACAACTCGTGATCTCGAGACAACTAGGCAAGAGCCGAAGGAGAGCTTCTCTAATTTTGTGACCCAGTGGAGGGCCAAAGTCTCGATGATGACCATCAAGCCTATTGACAAGGACCAAATTTGGATGGTTGTGCGCAACCTCCAGCCCAAGCTCATGCAGAAGATGATCGTTCTCCCTTCCCCACCTTTGCGGATCTACATGAGATAGGGGTGCAGATCGAGGACGCTATGAAACAAGGGCTCATTGATCATGAGAGAGAGCAGCCCAAGAGGGCCTTCAACCGCAGTCAGATGTGGAAATGGTCACCACCACCCTTCCCAAAACCCTTGTAGCTACACCATTCACCGGTGCGTCCGAAAGTGGCTCGCAAACAACCAAATTCGCACCCCAAGGCCAAAGAACCTTTACCCTGCTATATATGTCTCCGTCCAAAGCTTTGGGGGTTTTGATCAGGAAAGGGCACCTCAAGCCCTTAAAGCTGCGGCCCTTACCAAGTAATCTCCCACCAACCCATAACCCGGTGAAGTATTGCGCCTTTTACCAACAACATGGTCATGACACCGACAGTGCTTTAGATTGCGTCATGAGATTTAGGATCTCATTGACAATAGGGTGATTGTGCCTCCGGAGAAACCGAATGTCACAACCAACCCTTTTCCACCACATAACCAAGCTCCACCTCCCAAATGCATCAATCTAATCCAAACTGGGGTTGTGTCATACGACCCTAGCATATATATCACCCCTTCTCACCTTCCCAAGCCGGAGGTGTTCATTCTTGACAGCACTGACTTGTGCATGTTGGACATCTCTCAAACCCAACCAGAAACGGTGGTGGTGGCTATCGAAGATAGAAGTGGGTTGACTGTGGGGGCAGATGAGAATGATTATACAGAGCCTGAGGGGTCTGCGAGCTTCATGTACAACCCGAGTGGTTATATTACATCAGCAGGCCACGCTAGGCCGAATGTGGAATACGTGTATCAAGTGTTACAGTCATATGCCATCTTAGATAGTCGAGCCTATTTAATTGCATTTTTGCATGTGTTGCATTAGGCATCTAACATAGTTAGGATCATGCATGATTTCTAACTAGTTTTCTGTTTTGGCTTGGAGTACTCTGTAAGTCTTTACGCTTTAACATCCTTGCATGAGTGTGAGTGTTGCCATGATAGCATGCTTGCCATGAGGCTATGTGCTTATTTGATTAATTGCATGAATGCCTATGGGTGGAGGCTTGATTTCCTGAATTGGAACAACTCGATGATTGTGAGTTTTAAGCCCACTTTGCGGAGTGGCAAAATCATGTTTTTCTAAGCCCACTTGAGGGTGGCAAATCCGCGCCTTAGCCTACTTGCGAGTAGTACTTTCAAACCATTTTTCAAAAAACAAACATGAGTTGTTTTGTTCCAATCTGCGTGATTGAGTCTATACTTGTATGCTGTGCGCATCACATAGTAAGGTTAGCTAATAAACCGGAATAAGAACACACGTGTTTTCAAAATAACATATCATGTTTAGTAGAGGCCGATCCTTTGATCGGGCGAGTGGGGGTGCTCATTTCAGGACCTTCCCCTCTCGTACCCAAGTTCCCGAGCCGAGGTAACTTTGGTGATGACGAATACGTGGCCTTTGGCACGACTCAGGGTTTTCTAAATTCCCCAAAAATAAAATATTTAGGTGGCGACTCTGAAATCTGGCAAAGTAGTCCATGTTTGGCGCTTTTTGATTAAAATCAATTTTTCAAAACGATTTGCCGGATTTGGACTCTTTGGCGATTTATTAGTCTTACATTGCATTTTGTGAGATTAGATTTAGAACCGTGACAGGAGTTCGAACTGTGGTAGCTAGAACCCAATTCGCGCCGTCTCCGAAAGGGGGGCATGCGGAGCAAGTTTGGGCAGTCTACAATTTCTGGCGACTCTGCTGGGGATTTAGAAAACTTGACTCGAACATCATGATATGTTGTTTTATCTACACTTATGTGTTTCTTTGCATTGCATTTGCATTGGTGCGCTTAGGACACAGTGTTTGCCATCTGCTATTCCTGAATGGTTTGTTGGAGGCTTGCTTGGAAAAGCGTGCCATAAGGCTGACCGATTACGGGCTTTGCCACGATGGGAACACAAACCTCAGTTTTTGCCGAGGCACCCTTTTTGACCATTCGACCTAGTTACATATCGGAAGCCATAGAGACTGTTTCAAACTAGGACAGGTTACTTACCCGAATGTAGGTTGTTTGAAACCGCTGGGTGCGTAGTGAAACCCTAGCTCCTGACAAAATATGACAGGGAAACCCTACCCGACCGTAGGGGTGTTTTGGCTCTTACTTGCCTGATGTGTGCTGTTAGGGTGTGTCTTTACAGGGAATGCATGTATCAGTTGCAAGTTTGGGTATCAGCCTGAGGGTATCAGATTTGAGGCAGAATTTTGGGCAGAATTCAGTAGAGAGTGTAGTTATTCAGCTACGCTCATATTTGTTCTAGTGAAATCAGGCTGAGATGTTATCTGTTTTTTTCTTTTGCAAGGTAGTCTTGGAACCATAGCTTCAGAAGGCTCCAATATCCCCCGAGTACACCGGACTTGTGTTGATAGACTTCGTCAGGTCAGAGATTCAGTTCAAGGGCAACCAGTGTTTCCTTCGCTAGTGGTAAGGCAAAAAAGGCCCAGTCAGGCACAGATCACCAGTTCAACAGTCTTCAGTTCATCAGTCTCTATCTATATCACCTGTGCGCAGTTGGCCTTAGTTTCCTGTTTCCACCTCAGAAAAAGAAAACTCACCAGATCCGATAGATCAGCCCCCTTTAGTCAGTATGAGTATGGAAGACATGATGCGTCAGCTCCAACAGACTATGGAGGCCATGCAGCGGGATGCTGTCTACAAAGCGGAGGTTACCGCCCGCCAGACCGAGGTTGTGGCCCAGCAAGCCGAACTCATTGCCAGGCTTCAACAGCAGTAGCAACAAACACAACAGGGAACAGCTTCTGCGTCCTACCCATCTCCAGTAGAAATTCCTGCACTAAGGGCTCTTGCCCCTACCGCCAATGCCCAGGAAAATACAGATGTCCTAGTGGATCCCACTCCACCTCAGACTTCCAAAGCACAAGCCCACCCAATTGAGGCCTCTTTTGAGTTCGAAGTGGATCCAATTGTATTAAAAGTGAACAAGCTTGAAAAGCTGTTCAAGAGGGCTCAAGGCGTTAACTCCATTCCAGACATAGAGAATGGTTACACGGATTCGGTAGTGACATTGCCGGACTGGTTCAAGATGCCACATATAGACCGTTTTGATGGTTCTGCAGATCCTATGGTACATCTGCGGTTGTTCTTGGATATCTTATAGCCAATGGGCCTCTCCAGATTACAAAAGCTATCTCTCTTCGGTCGGACCCTGTCAGGTGTTGCGGCCATCTGGTACGCTAAGTTGGAAGATTTAGTGAAAAAAAGTTAGGAGGAGATGGCCGAGGCCTTCGTCGCACAATATTCGTACAACAAGCAAATTGAGGTCACAACTCGTGATCTCGAGGCAACTAGACAAGAGCCGAAGGATGGCTTCTCTGACCTCGTGACCCGTTGGAGAGCCAAGGCTTTTATGATTACCACCAGGTCGGCTGAGAAAGACCAGATAAGGATGGTCGTGCGGAATCTGCAACCGAAGTTGATGCAGATGATGATTGTCTTACCCCTCCCCACCTTTGTTGACCTCCATGAGATTGGGGTACAGATAGAAAACACTATGAAACAAGGTCTGATTGGCCACGAACGGGAGTCACCCAAGAAGGGTTATACACGTAGTTCGAATGCGACCACCAGTGGTGATGCAGCTGCAAGATCTTCTGAAGTTGGAATGGTCACCACCACTCCGAAAACAACTACCCCCTTTGTTGGTACGTCCAATCCAAACCCCCAAACTTCGAACTATCTACCCCGAGGCAAGAAGGTTTTCACCCCACTTTATATGCCTTTGTCTAAAGCTCTAGGGGTCCTATTCAGGAAAGGACATCTGAAACCGTTAAAACAACGGCCTCTACCCGATCCTCTCCCTTCAAAGCATGACCCAGCTACATACTGTGCCTTCCATCAGCAGCACGGTCATGATGCCGACTCTTGCTTCAGACTACGTCATGAGATTCAAAATCTCATTGACAACAAGGTAATAGCACCTCCAGAAAAACCAAATGTCAATCAAAACCCTCCACCTAGGCAGGTAAACTTCATCCAGACAACGGCCAACCCGTTTGACCCCAGTATATATATCACCCCAGCCCATCTACCCAAGCCTGAGGTGTTCATTCCAGAAAGCATGGACTTATGCATGATGGATGTACTTGAACCCCAATCATCTGAAACCTGTGAACCCACTACTTCTGAGCTAATGAGAATGATTGAAGATCTTCAGAGAACTGTAGCAGATTTAGCCTTTGGGGTGTTGGCTCCATCATCAACCACATCACATACCAGGGATTTCATGTCAAAAGGCTCCCCAATCTTGGGACAGGCTACGTTGGAAGAAGGCCAATCCCTTGGCAAAGCGGAGGCAAGTGGTAAGAACAAGGTAGGGGCAGACATTAGTCCCCATGAACACCTTCAGTGGGCTATTGAGGCTTTAAAAGTCGAAGGACTAAACAAACGGCAAGTGCTCGCAGTTGTTGCAAAAACTGTAGATGACACCTTTGCTACTTAGAATGAGAGCAGTTTGAATTAAGGGGCAAGCCGGGAGAAGGGCTGTCGTACTAGAAGCGTTCCTTTCAGCTCTAATCCTGTACTCGGAAGAGATCAACAAACCCAGTTAGTGCCTACCAATCCCTTTGCTGGTGCATCCAGCAAAACTCCACAAACCTCGAAATACCCACCTCGGGGCTAAAGGGTGTTCACCCCACTGTACATATCTCCGTCAGTGGCCCTGAAGGTCCTGATCAGAAAGGGGCATCTGAAGCCCTTGAAGCCGCAGCCATTATTGAATAAACTTCATTCTTCCAACAACCCGGCCAATTACTGTGCCTTCCATCAACAAGTCGGCCATGACACTAACATGTGTTTTCGTCTTCGCCATGAAATACAAGATCTGATTGATAACAAGGTCATTGTTGCGCCAGGTCCTGCAAATTCTATCGGCACTGGATCAGTGAACTTGGGGGATAATGTGATTATGTGATCTCGGGATGAACCACCTATTGATGGCGCTCGATTTACTCCAGACGTGGAGATGGCACGCACTGTTCTGAGCAATGTGCAAATGCTAGTTTTTTTACTTTCTGACTTGGGTATTGGGTCAGTTTTGTTGTGCTGTATTGAGTTTGTCTTGTTGTATCGAGTCAGTCTTGTTGTGTCGAAGTCGGGTGATTTTGGGGGTGTTACCTCGGGCATCACTATCATGTTTTGTGTTTGTCTTTTGCACTCTTTGTTTTGTGTCTGTTCCTGCCTTGGAGCCAGTTATGTCAGAAGATTTGAATGAAACGGCAGTGCTTTTCACCTACTTTTCTGTGCTTTGAAGTCATTGCAGTGACCTAAGTTTTTCAAAACTTTTTCTAACACTGTGATAAAAACAAAGAGGGAGGAATTCCTCGGGATTTGTAAAAAATTGATCAATTGAGAGGAAGAGAGGCATGCTAAGCCCTTAATGAATGAGATCATGTTTGTTAATGTGAGTACTGAGAAGGATCCTGGCTTGATCTAGATTAGTTCTACATTGTTTTCAGCGCAAGCGACTAATCGCTTTCTTAAAAAATTTCAAAAATGTTTTGCGTGATCCTGCAAAGACTTGTATGGAATCGCTCTTGAGATTGTGCAGCATAGGATCGTTTTCAGCCTCGAGACTCGACCCCTCTTTGCTTTCAAACCTTGAACTTGGACTCAGAATGTTCAACGGTCAACCACAATGTGAGGCTTATATGGCCAGATCTGAGGCAGCCCATGAATTAGGGGCAATAAGGTCATATGACATCAAAGGAGGCCCGCCAGGCCAGATTTGAAGCAGCCTCGAACTAGGGGCAAGCAGGTCAGATGTAATCAAAGGAAGTTTGCAAAGCTGAATAAGAAGTGTTCCTTGAACTAGGGGCCAAAAAAAAAAAATGTCAGAAGTGCTCAAAGATTCAAAAGATGGGTCATTCCGCAAACCAATGAAGACTGGAAAAAAAGCCAAATCCGAGAAATGGAGAGCAAGAAGTTTTATTGAAGGACAATCGAGTTCCTATCCACAACACTAGGGGCAAATTCAGCCCCCATTGGACGGGCTCCTTCATCATCAGTGAACGGCAGCCATTCTCCTGGATTCAGATGGCTTCGAGATCCTACGACCATTCAACATGGACAAGTTACACTTTTTTATCCTTGAGAGACTCGCTGGGCCGAAAACCCAGAAGGGCGACCCAGGCAAAAGTTAGAGCAAGAAAAGAAATGAAAAAAAAGAAGAAAACAAAAAATGAAAAAAATGGAAAAGAAATGAAAAAAAAAAGAAAAATGAAAGAAAAGAAAAGATGAAAACAAAAGAAAAGAAAAATAGAGCTCGCAAGGTTGAAAACCCAAAAGGGTGGCCTTGGCAAAAGTTAGAGCGTAAAAGGAGAGGTTAATACCCGAGTGTACCTTAACCCGGAACTACGTTAGGCTTGATTCCCATCTTTGGGATAAGTAGGCAACTTCATTCCGAAGTCTAGCCATAAACACTTCCAAATCAACTGTGTCCATGTAATGGTTCTGGTTATCTTTGTCTTCTCTGTATCCGAGAGTTCAGTGGTGATTGTCACTTTGAGGACTGATTACAGTGCGCTGCGGTGCCATTTAGACAAGGGGCAACTTTTCGTTGCTGTGCAGTGCCATTTAGGCAAGGGGCAATTTTCCATTGTTTTTGGATCTGAGGTTGTGCATCTCAAAAGTTAATTCTATGTTGGTCGAGCAGTGGCCATTTACAAAAATAGTTGTTGAGAATTTTTAATGAAGCTGACTAATTTTCTTAAAAATTATTCTATTTTTCCAAAACTGGACCATTTCTTGGACCCAAAAGGAAAAATTTTCAGTGCTCACAACCTGACTTGTATGATTTCAAATCAGAAAATCGAACAAGTGTGTGAATCTAACTCTCATATTGGTCAAAATTGTTTTAGCAGAAGCTCAAAAACAAAAAATGGTCAAAATGATGAACTAGGGGCACAGTCGAGTCAGGTTTTTGTCTTTTCCCCCTTGTCAACATGCTTGCTTGAAAGGGCACCATATTTGTCAGAAAGGGCACCTTGCTTACCAGAAAGGGCACCATATTTGCCGGAAAGGGCACCTCTCTTGCCAGGAAAGGGCACAATTGAGGCTAACAGTAAAAGGGCCGAAAGCTCTCTCATCCTCCAAGCAGCGAGGTATCAAGCCAAGTGCGAAGCACAAACTGGAATGGAGCAGGATATTCCACTCCCTCATCTGGACAGGTTTGATCACATCCAAGCTGGCCAAGGGCGTCATCAACCAATGTTAGTTGCGGATCTCCTGCACACCCAGTTGTAGCGCAACTCCTCTGTGGGAAAGTTCATAAGTTGTGAGTGAAAGAAGGAGAATCTAGTAGAATACTAGTGGCAAGAGCCTGCAACTTCTTGTTTATCCATCAACCACCCAGGGGAGGGATAAAAAATAAGAGAGATTGAAGAATAGAGAGATGTGTGCTGAGAGAAAAATTGAGAAAAGGGTTTTTCAGAAAAATAGAGATTGAGTACCAGAGTGATGTGAGAATCACAGATGAGAAAGGGTGGGAAACAATACCCGGAGAAACAGGCTCCCTGTGCACATTTGAGTCTTGTGTTTTGTTATGTTTTTGTTTGTCTTGATTCTTGTTTTGAGTCATTTCGTGTGTCAATAGATGTGTTTAGGTTGTTTTACCTTTGTTTTCCGTTGTTGAGTCGTTTTTGCTATGGTCAGCTGTAGGCTTAATACCCGATTAAGAACTCGTTTCTCAATTTCAAATTCAAAAACAAAATCGTTTTCTACTCGAAGTGCTGTGCCATTCTCCACATTTGTGCAAAACAGGATTTGTTCTTTCATAAAACTGCAGGGTTCAACCCAGGTCATGTGAGAACAGTAAAACCAAGACCTATATGAAGCTATATAGGTTCCAGACTGCAAAGCAAAAGAAAAGAGGGAAAATGTCGGGCATCTGAGTTTGTTTCAACTTCAGTAAGTTCCGTCATTGCATTCCGTGTGTACCTTTTCAGGCCTTGTCAATGCTCCAAAGTATGAGTGTGCCTTTACCTCAAGCTCAAGATCAAGTTTGCTTCAAGCTAGAATGGCGATCAGAAGTGCTCTTCCTGAGTACCATTTCCTGCCAAGGGCATCTTGGCTGTGTTTGCAATGAGTTCCTAGGAGACCAACTGCGACGGTGGAAACTAGAGTTCGAATGGCTGATGCTTAGAACGTAAAGGTTCGGGATTTCCGTGACTAAAGTCTGGTTTAAATACACAGAGGTGTATCCCCAGCTTGAAATTTGTATGGAAGCCCCATAGGTTGAGATAGCGTGTATGCACCTCAATTCTGGATACTGAACCAACCTAGTCTGTCACCCTATTGGAGAATAGGGAAAATTGTGAATATGGTCAAGAAGAAAAATAGCATCCAAAGTGTTCTACGTGAAGAATCCTTGTCAGTATTTCAGAACCTTTATACTGTGAGTTGAAGGAGAGAATTCGAAAAACGCAAGGTAAGAATTTGAAGAACGCAAAGAGTAGAGCGGTTCATCACCACTCACCCCATGAGGTGCTTTCTAAAGCGCTACTATGTTTGTTTATTGCATTTCTTAAACATCATGCATTGTATTGCATTGTACCCATTAAGTTTCTTTCTCATTCATGCACGATATTGTATGTACGGTTCATTCAAAACTGATGTGTACGGTTCATTCGGAGAAGTTCCGTATAAGATTGATTATGTCTCGGTAAGAGATTGCACATGTTCACTTTGTGTATCTATCGCACATGTTCACTTTGGGTATCTATCGCATTTAATCTTGTGTGCCTTGGGCATTGTTGTTCTTTTTCCTTACGTACGCGACGTGTTAGGCTGTCTTTGGTTAAGAGCATTGTTGTACCTTATGCCTTGTTTATGAGCCAATACGTATGCATGCTTGTCTAAGCTTTTGGGCCACCATTTAAGCATGTTTTGGCCTTTACTTTGGCATGGTTGAGCTCTGTCTAGTGCTGGTTTGGTTTTTTAGGCTATGTATTGCATGCTTCTTGGGTAGTGCTCTTTACTAGCCTTATGCTTTAGGCCTTCTAGCATGCCTTATTTGTGATGTTTATGTGATATGGTATCATTTAACACATAATTTCAGAGCATATAGCCTTGTCATACTCTCATGTGTATCACTATTTGATTGTGTTTAAGATGATGTGCCTCATGCCTTGTTGATGAGCCAATGCATGAACATCATTTTCTTGCCTTTCATGCTATCATTTCAGAGCATTTTGGCCACTGTTTTGGCATGCATGAGGTCTGTTTAGGGCTGGTTTGGTCCTTTGAGCGTTGTATTGCATGGTCCTTGTGTTGCGTCATTCACTTGTTTCAATGCTTAAGGACCCTAACATGCTATACTTGCATTATTTGCATGATATGTCATCATTTGATATATGATTTCAGTGCTTGTACCTCTGTCATGCTCCCATATATGTCACTCTTTCAATGTGTTTGAAAGTTAAGCTTTGTGCCTTGCTTGCGAACCAACGAGTGAGCATGCATTTCTCGCTTTTTTGTGCCTAAGTTTTAGTGTGCTTTGGTGACTGTTTTGGAGTATCTTAGGTCAGTCCATAGCTGGTTTGACCATTTGAGATTGATAGTGCATGCCTCATGTGTAATATTCTTCACTTGCTTTAGTGCTCTCAGCCCCTTAATATGTCTTGTATGCATTGCTTACATGATAGAGTCTTGTGCATGCCACTTTAGCATTGAAAGATGAGCATATGGTTTGCATTGCATTGTGTTTGGATCAGACGTTAATCCAAACACAAGGAATGTGGCACGTTTCATACTCAAAGTGATGAAACGTGTTGCATTTCTTGGTCGCCAACCCTCTTGATCATGCATGATAGAGGTGGAGGCTTTTATGTGTTGTTTGTGCATTCACTAACATTGTGCGAGTTTGGCTCTTTGGCCATCATGCATTGAGATGCGTGATTGGTGGCTTGAGAGTCGAGTATTACGCTCCTTTAAGCTCAAGAAATGATAAGGAGAGTAGTTGCACACACATTTCCTTGTAAATGCATTGTTGTGCCTTTGTTGATCTCTGTTGCAGCAAAGTTGAGATTCTGGAAAGGGAAGTGGCCGGCCGGCCAGTTGAGGTAGCCTACCGACCAATTAAAGTGGCCAGCCGGCCACTTGCAGCAAAATTTTCCAAAATGCTCCTGTTTTGAGGCAGATGCAACCTGAAAGTGTGTTCGATGCTCTGAGGTCACCGCGAGTGCAAACAGAGGCAACTCATGGCAAGACAATGCATTTTCCGGGCGAAGCAAATCGAGCATGCATGTCTCCCTCTCCTGGAGGCCATTTTAACTGCTTTGCTTAGCTAGTTAATTTGCTAATTTTGTAATTAATTAGTTAATGTATTTAGCTAATTTATTTCATCTTTGTAATATTCTAATTAGCTTAGTATAGCTAGTTTTGATTCGGTTTGTAATTAATTAGCCTAGCATAGTTGATTAGTTAATTTGTAATAAGTAACTTAGCTTAGTTCTTATTCATTCGGACCCTCCGTCGAGAGGGCGTATTGTTATAATAAGGGTGCGTGTGTGTGTGCATGTCTTCCAACCCCACGTCTTTCTCCTTTTTACTTATCAGCTTTTGATGGTTAGTTTAGGGCATATTTCAATTAGCATACCTTATGTTTTGCATGCATGCATCAGTCGTTCATCTTGCATGCACAGGGCTCGGCGCATCATTCAAACTGCATCGTATTTCAATACTTATTTGAATACGTGTATCAAGTGTTGCATTCATATGCCATCTTAGATAGTCGAGCCTATTTAATTGCATTTTTGCATGTGTTGCATTAGGCATCTAACATAGTTAGGATCATGCATGATTTCTAACTAGTTTTCTATTTTGGCTTGGAGTACTCTGTAAGTCTTTACGCTTTAGCATCCTTGCATGAGTGTGAGTGTTGCCATGATAGCATGCTTGCCATGAGGCTCTGTGCTTATTTGATTAACTGCATAAATGCCTGTGGGTGGAGGCTTGATTGCCTGAATTGGAATAACTCGATGATTATGAGTTTTAAGCCCACTTTGCGGAGTGGCAAAATCATGTTTTTCTAAGCCCACTTGAGGGTGGCAAATCTGCGCTTTAGCCTACTTGCGAGTAGCACTTTCAAACCATTTTTTGAAAAACAAACATGAATTGTTTTGTTCCAATCTGCGTGATTGAGTCTATACTTGTATGCTGTGCGCATCACATAGTAAGGTTAGCTAATAAACCGGAATAAGAACACATGTGTTTTCAAAATAACATATCATGTTTAGTAGAGGCCGATCCTTTGATCGGGCCAGCGGGGGTGCTCATTTCAGGACCTTCCCCTCTCATACGCAAGTTCCCGAGCCGAGGTAACTTTGGTGATGATGGACACACGGCCTTTGGCATGAGTTAGGGTTTCCTAAATTCCCCAAAAATAAAATATTTAGGTGGCGACTCTAAAATTTGGCAAAGCAGTCCATGTTTGGCACGTTTTGATTAAAATTGATTTTCCAAAACGATTTGCCGGATTTGGACTCTTTGGTGATTTATCAGTCTTATATTGCACTTTGTGAGATTAGACTTAGAACCGTGACAGGAGTCCGAACTGTAGTAGCTAGAACCCAATTCGTGCCCTCTCCAAAAAAGGGAGGCGCCCGGAGGAAGTTCAGGTGGTCTACGTTGCCAAATTCAGTTTTGCTCCACGACATCAGACCCTTACGACAAGCCTCAAGATGATTAGCTAATTGAAACATGGGAGATCCATGGACTTGAGTGGCCCATGCAGTTTGGATGACTTCTCCGCAAACAGGACTCAAAGACCACATCGTTTCAAACTTGAACAAACGTGGGGTTGGTTTAGGAGGAAGACAACATAGGACAACTAAAGGACAATGGTTTGACCCAATAAAACAGTCATGAAGTACTTGAGCATAGGGGAACCTTTCATGCCACTCTACAGTTGCATAGGCTTTGTCGAGTCTCTCCCTGATGTTCGCTTCACTAGCCTGGTTATTAGACCAAGTATAGGAATGGCCCTTCAATTCCAGATCCACCAATTTACAATCCGAAAATAACTGTTGAAATTCTACAATCTGAGACCGGCTACATTCTAAGCCTCCCATCTTTTTCCACATAGAACCGACTTGGTTAAAGTCACCGACATTGAGCCAGGGATAGTGAGAGGCCTTGGCTTGAGAAGTCAGAGATTTCCAGAACTCCCTGCGATCGGCACAGTTGGAAGGAGCATAGACAAAATATGCCCCCCAAATCCCCTCACCTCTGGGAGTGCCAATAACACAACAAATCAAATGAGGAGATTTGAATCTAACATCCACACAAATATTGTCCCACCATCAAAGGGCCAAACCACCAGCCAAACCCACATGATTAACGTAACATTTGTTAGAAAATTGGAGACGCCTCCTAATACGATCAAGTTTAAAGGCTTTATTCTTTGTTTCCATCAAGAACACCAAAGAAGGACGATGGGTTGTGACCAACCCTTGAAGGATCTGGACTGTCAGCGGTCGGCCCAACCCTTGACAGTTCTAGCAGAGCATTAACATGGAGCTCATGGCTGTGAAGGGCCAGCCATCAAAGCCCATGCATTAGAGTCCTCTTTTTTCGAAGGGAAAGTTCTCGATACCTGGGAAGCAAAATCAGAAAAGTCCTCATGTGCTGGATAGACCGGAATTGGCACCAAAGAATCATTGTCCTCCACAGCTTCTGAATGTACAATTTGAATCTCAAACAGTGATTGGCTAGAATTCCCTGCCCTCATTTTTCTACGAGAAATGCTTGTTGAGTTGGCATGGAGTAATTTCCTCTCCTTCTTCACTGGTTTGATCCGCTTGCAAGCCCTAGCTTCATCCACTCCTACAGTTGTCAGTCGTTTAGGCGAATGAGGTGAGTTCTCAGAGTCATCACGAACCTTTCTTTTGAGAGACAGGGCTTGAAAAATCTGGGCCATGCTCTTATTAACAGTCCACTCCAAGACAACTAAATGGGACGGGCTAGAGGTGGGGCTCAACTCTTCAATGCAAAAGTCAGAGTTGGGCCCAACACCACTCGCAAGAGTTTGGTTAACCAATATATTGGGCCCCAACTCAGTAGGCTCAGTAACAAAATATTGAGGTCCAATCTTAACACTGGACTGGACCGGAGAGATTGGCAGCTGGTCCACAATACTCTGCTGGTCCATAATACTCAAGTTTGCATAGTTCTGTGTGACATCTGGCTTAGGCGTTATCGCCCCTCTGAGTGAGCACGTCTCCCCCTCATCTGGTAGCACCGTTGGGGACGCAGTCTGGCCACCTGTCCCACTGCCCCCACCACTCTCCACACTATGTCTCTAGGGAGGAGTACAGACTACAAGTACTCCCATATCTGTCCTTGCTATACCAGGTGGCCTCAAGTCATCGGGCCACGTCTCGTCCATCTCGCGCGCCTCCTCCGGCGGTTGCTACTGCGTCAAGACTCATACTCGTTCCTGCACCATGTCCACCTAATGGTGAATTTGTGCATCGGAGATGGCTAACTTGGGTGCTCGACGAATTCTCAGCTCCGGTCCATACCCTGACTTGGCCCCTTCTTCACCAGAGACAAATTTACATGTAGCTTTCTCGTGGCCCACTCTTCCACAGTCGTAGCAAAAATCCGACAGCTTCTCATACTTGTAGGAAATCCATGTGTCTTTTTTCTCTAGGCCCTTCTGTTGCAAAATAAATCCAAGTGGCAAAATAAATCCAAGGTTTAGTTACATCCGCCTCTACTCGAAGTCGAAGAAAACTACGATAAAGCAAGAGATCATCATGCATGGCCTCGACCCCAATGAGTTCACGATCCTGTGTCTAATAATCTCTCTATTTTGTCATGTCATCTTAGCAACTGGAATACAATGAACTTGTACACAAAATGGGCACCATTGAAACTCTATCTTTGCAGCAGATTTTCCCATAGCGAGTGGTTAGAGGACTAGCAAATGCCCCATCACCGACCACGGAGCCTCTTGAAGGACCCTGCGTCGATCTTCTGCATCTTCAAACTGGAATAAGAAAGTGTTCTCTGACCATGGAGAAATAGCCAACTTAGCCCTAGGCCTCTAAGCCCCTTGGACAATATTAATGACGGCCTGTTGTAGACACACCATTTTTGACGGCCTTTCAAGACTTGGATGTTCTTGCAGGTATATCTGATGATGAGTCTGTTTGCTCGCCAAGCGCTTGAAGTCCTCAGCGGAACACCATAACTTTGAGTCTTTCAAACCCTGCATCCATTTTGTCTCATTTTTGGACTATGCCTTGGTCTTTCCATCCTGCAATCTCTGGTGGCCTACCGGCCATCCTGGAGGCTGTCGGCCATCATTTCTTCTCTACCGGCCATTGATGTGCCTTGTCGGCCATCACTGATGCCTTGCCAGCCATCACTGATACTTAGTCAGCCACTAGTGTTTTTTGCAGATATTTTATGCTAGTTGTGCCAGCTATTTGCACAGATGCTTGCATCTGTCCACACATGGAGGACTGGATCTCCTTGTATAGATTTCATGTTTTCTATATAGAAGGACCCCCTCTCTCATGTTTTGGGGTTAGAAAATTTTAGACTCAAAATTTTCCTCTCTCTACAATTCTCTCTCTCTCTCTCTACAAATTTTCTACACTTTTGCCTACAATTCCTACACTCTTGCCTATACACCATTAACCAAATCCTCTCATCTCTGAGCTGAGGTGTTCTTGGGCTTGGTTTGAGCTCTAGAAGGTGGTATTTTCTTGGAATTGTTGCTTGGAATCACTCTTCTCTTCAAGAGGTATAATACTAGCTTTGTAGGCTTGCTTTACATACTTGTATTCCTATCTTTTCTTCATTGTTTTGGGCTATTTTTGAACTATAAAAAACTCTATTTTTATGGGCTGAAATTAGTGTTTTTGGCCACTTAAGGTTAGGGGGTGGTTCATTCCTCTTTATTCCTTGTTTAAAAAGCCTTTGCACATTTGTTTCCCATTTTCAAACTTTTTTTTTTGGGGCCTTTAAACACTGATTTTCAGAGTGTTTTTAGTGGCAAAAATCACGTTTTGAAGTCCAAATTTGGAGGGGTTAGCCTCCTCTCCTTGTGTCTTGTTTGCTAGCCTAGTTGGTGCCATGTGTTAACTTATTTTTCTAGCTTGTTGTAGCTTAATT
This sequence comes from Camellia granthamiana, assembly GCA_036172215.1. Taxonomy (NCBI): domain Eukaryota; kingdom Viridiplantae; phylum Streptophyta; class Magnoliopsida; order Ericales; family Theaceae; genus Camellia; species Camellia granthamiana. The sequence goes on along the minus strand of CM069910.1, from coordinate 1,680,462 downwards.
CCACCATGTTTTAGGCTCTATTTTGGACTATTTTAACTCTGTTTTGGGTTGGTTGTTACATTTGAGTCTTATATTGCATAGTTGTTGTGTAATAGTCCTCACAAGCTTGGTGTTTTAGGCCTTTAGACACCATTTGTTTGAGTTAATTGCATGTTTTTAGTGTTTTTCACACTTAATTTCAGCACTAATCATCTCTGCAACCTCCCCACTTTCTTGGCTTTTAATTTTTCTTTGAAAGTGGTTTCAAGTCACTTGTTTGCCTAAGTGTGAAATTGAGGTTTCATACTTAGTAGTTTAATCCCTTAGGGGGTTGATTACCAATGGTGTGATACTTCTTTCATACCCAAAGTAACTTGTGTTTTGAGCTCTCTTTTCGTTAAAGGACTTTAATTCACCTTTTGGATTTAATTGGATTAAAGAATAGTTGGTAAGTTAAAAAGAGTAATTAAAATTTGGGACTAAAAAATGAGCAAGATAATAACTTGATGTGTTCAATTAGACGTTAATTAAACACATGGAACTTGGACCATTTCATACTTGCTAGTGATGAAATGATTCAAGTCTCCAAGGTCAACTTTTTCCCTTGATTTTTCATGAAAGGGAGGAGGTTTGTGTCTTATTTTGCATTTATTGAACTTGCATATCTTGAGTCACAAGCCATCATGCAATGAAATTGCTCGAGTTGGTGGTTTGCGGCTTAAGTTCACCTTTCCTTGGATTTGTTCATGAAAAGGAGGGATGAGTTGTACAAACAATCTGTGGCAATACCCTCTTTTTGCTCTGTTTGTTCTCTATTGCAGCAAGTTGAACCAATGCATCAGTGGCCGGCAGGCCACTCTTCATGGTCGGTAGATGGCCGACAGGTGGCCGGCAGTCTTTACCAGTGGCTAGCTGGCCACTGATGCAAACCTCAGAAGAATGTTGGTAAGGTGCAGCAAAATTGTTCTGGAAGTGTTCAACTCTGCAAGTAGAGGCTTTCGGGAGCGAAACAGAGGTCTTTTCGGGTGATATCCAAGCATGTGTGTCTTCCATTTCCCGAGGTAGAGTAGTGGTAGAGAAGTCAAATACTTTAATTACTTAGCTTATTTGCATTTGTGTTATAATTTAATTAGCTTACTAGTTAGTTAAATTAAAAGTGTTGTAATAATTAGTTTAGCTAGTTATTCATTTGGTTTATAATAATTAGCTTAATTAGCTTAGCTCTAATTAGTTGCTAGTTAGTTTTGCTTTATTCATTCGGACTCTCTTTCGTGAGAGCAAAATGTAATAATGTATATGTCTTCCAACCCCACGTCTTTCTCCCTTTTATTTAATCGCTTTTGATGGTTAGTTTATGGACATATTTCAATTAGCATACTTTATACTTGCATCCATTTATCTTGTCTTGCATGCACCGAGGCTCAGCGCATCATTCTAACTGCATTGTCATCTCAATACTTCGTTGAATATGTACTTAGGCCCCATGTTATTTAAATCGATCCATATGCCATATTAATAGCTGAGCCTATTAATTGCATATTGCATGTGTTTCATTAGACATCTTATATAATTGAGAATCATGCATATTTTTTTTTTCTAACTCATATCTTCTTAGCTTGGAATACTAGGTGAGTTTCTAGTGCTTTAGCATATTTGCATGAGTGTGAGTGATTGTCATGACTAGCATGCTTGCCATGAGGCCAAATACTTACTTGCTAAACTACTTGAATGCCTATGGATGAAGTTTTGTTGTTTGAATTGGAACGATTCAATAAATGTGCGTTTAAGCCCACTATGTCTAGTGGCAAATTCACAGTTTTAAGCCCACTTTGTTGAGTGAGGAATTCACAAACTTTAAGCCCACTTGAGGTGGCAAATTCAAACCATTTTTACAAAACAAACATGAAATTGAATTGTTCCAACTTGAGCAAGCTAGTCTATACTTGTTCGTGTGCATTACATAGTAAAGCTAGCCTAATAACCAGAACAAGAGCGCATAATGTACATAAAAATCATATCATGATTAGTAGATGCCGATTTTTGATCGGGCGAGCAGGGGTGCTCAATTCATGACCTTCCCCTCTCGTACCTAAGTTCCCGAGCCGAGGCAACTTTGGTGATGACAGACACGTGGCCTTTGGTACGAGTCATGGGTTTCCTAAATTTTTCCAAAATAAAATATTTAGGTGGTGACTCTGTATCTGGAAAAGCAGTCTAATTTTGGCATTTTGATCCCAAAATCGATTTTCCAAAAGATTTGTCGGATTTGGATTCTTTGGTGTTTATCAATTTCACATTGCACTTGTGAGATTAGATTCAAAACCGCGGGAGTCCGAACTGTAGAGCTTTCTTTCAAACCTTCCGAAAGGGGGCATAAAAAAGGCGAGCTACAGTTTCTGGCGACTTTGCTGGGGATTAAGAGAACTTGACTCAAACTCATGATATGACATTTTATCTATACGTATGTGTTTCTTTGCATTTGTATTTGCATTGGTACGCCTAAGTCACTGTGTTTCCCATCTACTATTCCTGAACGGTTTGCCGGAGGCTTGCTTGGAAAAGCTTGCCAAAAAGCTGACCGGTTGCGGGCTCTGCTACGATGGGAACACAACCCTTGGATTTGGACTACCACTGTACTGATTGATCCTCCTTTCACTTCTCGATGTTAGGTGTGAGAGGTATATTAGGTAGTCTTGCTGAGGTGCCTTTTTTGACTAATCAACCTAGTTGCATATCGAAAGTCGTAGAGACTGTTTCAAACTAGGACAGGTTGCTTACCCGAATGCAGGATTGTGTGAAACCACCATGCTTGAATAGTTAACCTTTGCTCCTGACGAAACTAGGACAGGGTAACTCCACCCCATCATAGGGGTGTTTTGGTTCTCACTTAACTGGTATGTGCTTTTAGAGTGAAACTCTACAGGAACGTGCGTATCAGTTGCAAGTTTGAGTATCAGATTTGGGGGGCAGAAATTAGTGTTAAGTGCAGTTCTATAGCTTATGATTACAATTGTGTGTTGTTCACATCTGAGCTAAGGTGCTGTGCAGTTTCTGATTTTTGTTTTCCTTTTGCTTTATTTCTTTTTGCTAGGTAGTTTTTCACGATTGCGTCGGACAGTTCGGTTACCCCCTAAGCACTCTAGACTCGTGTAAGAAGACTTTATAGATCCGGGGATCTTGTTAGTGGACAACTAGTGTTTTCTTCGCTCCAACCGGTTACCAGACAGAGGAGGGTCAGACATAATTCACCAGTCTAGCAGTCACCTTCTACTTCACCTGCGCCCAGTCAGGCTCAGTCTTCCATATCCACTCTACTAAGAAATTATTTGCCAGTTCCGATGGCTCAACATCCCCCGGTTAGCATGGAAAACATGCTCCGTCATCTCCAACAAACTAGTAAAACCATGCAGCTAGATGCTAGATGCTACCCGCTAAGCTGAAGTTACAGCCCACTAAGCGGAAGTGATAAATAGGCTGCAGCAACAGCAACCACCGCAAGTAGTGGCTTTTGCTTCCCATGCACCTCTAGTGGGTATCCCAGCGCCAGGAATCACTGTCAATGTCCAAGAGAATTTGGGCAACCCGGTGGACCCCATCCCACCGTAGGCCTTCATGGCACCAATGTATCAAACTGAGGTGCCATTTGAATTCAAGGTTGACCCCATTGCACTGAAGGTCAACAAGCTAGAAAAACTTTTCAAATGGACACAGGGTGTGAATTCAATCCCTGACATCGAGGATGGATATATTGATTCTGTAGTAACTCTACTAGACAAATTCAAGATGGCACATATAGACCGGTTCAGCGGTTCTGGGGATCCCATGGTCCATTTACGGTTATTCTCAGACATCTTGCGGCCAATGGGCCTCACCAGACTTCAAAGCTGTCGCTTTTCGGCCGGACCCTGTCGGGTATAGCGGCTATCTGGTATGCAAAACTGGAAGACTCTGTGAAACGAAGCTGGGAGGAAATGATTGAGGCCTTCATCGCGTAGTACTCCTACAATACCCAGATTGAGGTCACAGCGCGTGATCTTGAGGCAACCCGTCAAGAGCCAAAAGAGGGCTTCTCGAACTTTGTAACGAGATAGAGGGCCAAGGCTTCGATGATGACTACCAGGCCATCCGAGAAGGACCAAATCAAAATGGTGGTCCATAATCTGCAAGGGAAATTACTGCAGAAGACGATTGTCTTGTCGCTGTTCACATTCACCGAGCTTCACAAGATAGGGGTTCAAATTGAAGATGCAATGAAACAAGGGTTGATAACCGATGAAAAGGAGCAGCCTAAGAGGCATTTCACACGTAGTTCCAATGCAACCACAAGTGGTAGCACGTCTGCGTGGCCATCTGATGTGAATGTCGTCACCACGACACCCAAAATTGCCAACCCTTTCGCTAGTACAAATCCACAAACCTCAACCAGCTAGGCCCGATCTCAAAAGGTCTTTACCCCGTTCTATATGCCTTTATCCAAAGCCCTATGGGTGCTGATCAAAAAAGGGCATCTTAAGCTATTAGAACAATGCCTACTACCCGACCCTCTCCCGTCTAAACACAACCCGGCCAAACACTGTGCTTTTTACCAGCAACATGGTCATGACACCGACCAGTGTTACAGGTTACGTCATGAGATTCAATATCTTATTGAGAATAAGGTGATAGCACCGCCCCAAAAGCCAAATGTGACCACCAACCCTCTTCTAGCCCATAACCAAGTTCTTCCACCCCGACACTTAAATCTAATACATACACTGGCCATCCCATATGACCCCAGCGTATACATCACCCTTTCTTACCTACGCAAACCGGTTGTGTTCATTCTTGAAAGCACAAACGTGTGCATGATGGACGCATCCACATCCTAACTTGAACCCGTGGTGGTGACATTGGCAGAGGAAATGAGGTTGGCCTTGGAGGGGAGTGTTAGCCCATTGCTTGAGAGTTTTGCTGACTTAGCTGAGGAAGGGTATGACCCATGCAGTTACATTGTGCCAGTTGACCAAACCAAACCCGAAGTGGTATTGCCAACAGTAGTGGAGGTTAGTGTGGTTCGAGAGGATGGCCTAAGCCAAGGTCTGGATGATCTAGCCGAGCTGGAAGAAGACTTAGACAATCTGCAGTTCTACGATGAACAAGATCAAGGGGACGTGCATATTGATTGGTTTGATCTGAATGGGTCGACAGATAACTCCGGGTGGCTTAGTGATAAGCCTGACCAAGAGGAGAAAACCGAACCAAAACTTGAAGAAAAGGAAGCAAGAATAGCTGCAGTGGCCAGAATGGCCGAGGATAAGGGAAAATTGCCGGAGAGCACCGGTATTAAGAATTTAGCTCAGGAATTGGGCATTGTAAATACTACTGATACAGAGCAAGAAGCCACATTGAAGCGGTTCGTGCATGAAATGGATCAATAGAAATAGGAAGCTGGAAAAGCCCAACACCCTGCGGGGGATGTGAGAATGATTAGAACGGAACCAGACAATTGCTTGTCGGTTGCCGGAGCAATATGGTGGGAAGATGATGATCTGTATCTTGCCCACATTGACGAGGATTGGGGTGAAAATCTGCTAGACAATACCTGGTACTCTGAATAAGTGGACCATATGACTAGAAGTGGGCAGTACTTCAAGCCTCCACATTTGGACCAAGCTGAAGCCTCTGGAAAGGATAAAGCGGCGGAGACACAGAGAGAAAAGCAATTGGAAGAAGAAGCAGTACTGAAACAGCTAAAGAAGATCCAGGCCGATATTTCAATTTGAGGTCTGCTCATGGTTTCTCGCGTGCACCGACAGGATATGCTATCAGCAATAGATAAAGCCAAATTGTCCATTGAAACTATTCCAGAATAGCTTGTTGGATTAGTCTTCCCAGGAGGCACTGCGCAAACTTTAACCTTCTCAGACAAGGAACTACCGCTAGAAGACTTAGCACACAACAAACCTCTGTACATATCTGTAGAGTGCAGAGAAAAATGGGTGCCAATGGTATTGATCGATACCGGATTAGTAATCAACGTCTATATAGATCAGAGTTCAAGTTGGTCCAGCTCAACAGGATATTGAGTTCCATGTCCTGGATGTGCCGGCCACTTTCAATCTATTGCTAGGAGGGCCGTGGTTACACCAAGTAAAATATGTCTCCTCTACCCTCCACCAAATGCTGAAATACCCCCATGGGAAGGGGATGGCTATTGTGTTCAGGAACTCATCTATATATCCTCCGTTAGAGATAACTACATTTGTGCTGGAAACTGTTCATGGTGAGGAGGATGTTTTTCTCTCTGGATTTACCCTAGCTGAGGCCCGGGCAGTGCAAACCATCTTGGTAGCTGATGAGGGCTTGTATGTCAGTGCTCAATTAATCTACTTCATGAATAAGCTCCAACATATGCCAGGAATGGGGTTGAGAAGGAGTGGCTGGAAAGGCGCCACTGTATTGGCCGATGTGGCACATAACCCGCATGCCTTTGGTCTTGGCTATATGCCCACCAAAGAGGATTGGGTTAGAAAAGGAAAAGAGATGGCAAGAAGAGCCAGAGCTAAACAGACTGGGAAGCACTATAAACTTGTGCACAGACCAATCTGAGGAACCCTGAATGGTCATTTTGTTCAGGAGAGTGAAGACTTCCCATTTTGTGGTTTCCCCAAACCCTGGTTGAACTCTGAGAAGCAGCGGGTTCCTGGCTTTGAAATTTTCTTTGACTTACAGCTACAAAACAGTGATACGGAAGAAATGGCTGAATCAACTGCTGAAGCTGAGAAGAACACAGAAAGTGATTCTGACAATGGCGAGCTTGAAGAGGAGCAGCATTGGCATGTCTCATTTTAGATCCTCCGATCGACTCAGAGAGCTTGTGGGATACCCTGACCGTTTCCATGATCAGGGACCAATCGGGTGTGAACCCTTCTAGTAGCATTCTGGATGCATCTGAAGCACCATCCCTCGTTTGGCAGTTGGAGGAGGGTTACCTTTGTAGTTCTGAGAGTTCTAAGTCGGATAGTGAACCAGAATTTGATTCCACAGAGTCTGTGGAGTCGGAATGAAATTCCGGTTCTTCTGAGTTAGAGTCTGGTATTCCTGGGGGTGAAAACCCGGATACCAAGGTCTTGTCCAGGTCGTCCTTTTCTTTTGCTTTTGAGTCGGTTGTAACTGAAGAACTGGATAAGCTTGACCTTGTGAATGAGAATGCCACTACAGATTTTGAGTATTTCTCTATGCTGCTTGTTTATTGCATTGATTATGATTCTTAAAATTTTGATGAAAACGATGAGAAAAGAATTCCTCTAATTTTGTAAAATTTGATTAACTGAGACGATGAGAAGTTTGCAAAACCCCTTGCTGATGAAATCATTGCTTTTAATGTGGGTACTGAGAAAGATCCACGTCTGGTCTAGATCGGGTCCACGTTGTCTTCGGAGGAGCGCGAGCATTTAGTCACTTTATTAAAAGATTTCAAAGATGTTTTCGTGTGGTTCTACGAAGACATGACTGGAATCGATCTTGAGATTGTACAGCATTGGATCCCTCTCGACCCCGAGGCCTGACCCATCAAACAGAAGTTACGGAGAATACGCCTGAATTGGGCTTTGAAAATTAAACAAGAGGTTACCAAGCAGATAGACGCAGGGTTCTTGCTAGTATCTGAGTATCGAACTTGGTTGGCCAACATTGTCCCGGTGCCGAAGAAAGATGGCAAAATTCGGGTGTGTGTGGACTTCAGGGATCTGAACAGATCCAGTCTGAAGGACGACTTTCCCTTGCCACACATAGATGAATTAGTGGACTTTACCGCAGGTCATGCGTTACTCTCCTTCATGGACAGATTTTTTGGGTATAACCAGATTCTGATGGCGCCTGAGGATAGAGAGAAAACCCCTTTCACTATGCCGTAGCGAACCTACTGCTACAGGGTGATGCCGTTTGGGCTGAAGAATGCCGGGACTACCTATCAAAGGGCTGCAACCACTATTCTGCATGATATGATCAATAAAGAGGTCGAGGTGTATGTGGACGACATGATTGTCAAGTCCAAGGAAAGAGAGGGCCACTACATCGCCTTGAAGAAATTCTTCTAACAGATCAGAGAATACAGACTGAGGTTGAATCCACAGAAGTGTACTTTCGGCGTAACAGCAAGGAAAATGCTGGGTTTCTTGATCACACAGAGGGACATCGAGGTAGATCTTTCAAAATCAAGGCCATCCTAGAAATGCCACCACCAAGGACAGAAAAGGAGGTGCGAGGCTTTCTGGGCAAAGTGCAATTCATAAGAAGGTTTGTCTCTAAATTAACCTTGACTTGTGAACCACTATTTGGTCTCTTGAAGAAAGGAAAGAAGTTCTGATGAGATGATTAATGTCAATTCACTTTTAAGCAGATCAAGCAGAATCTTTAGAATCCTCCTATGTTGTCACCGCCAGAGCTAGGGAAGCCTTTGATTTTATATCTGTCAGTAACGGACACAACGATGGGATGCATGCTTGCTCAAGAATTTGAGGATAGGGTGGAGAAAGCCATATATTATTTGAGCAAGAAAATGCTGGATTATGAGACCTGCTACACTCCGCTGGAGAAAGCTTGCTTAGCCTTGGTATGGGCTACCAGGAAGTTGAGACAATACTTGTTAGCTTACTCCGTAATTCTAGTTTTAAGATTAGATCACATCAAATATCTTTTCGAGAAACCGGCGCTTATGGGTAGGCTAGCCCGTTGGTTGCTTCTCCTCTTCGAATTTGATCTGAAGTATGTTACTCGCAAGTCTGTCAAGGGGAGAGCGGTAGCGGAGTTCCTGGCAGATCACCCAGTAAAAGGGGATGAAGCGGTAGAATACCTGTTTCCAAATGAAACTATTCTGCAAGTTGAGGAAGAGATTTGGACAATGTACTTTGACGGAGCGTCTAATCAGTACGGTTATGGGATAGGGGTGTTGCTGATAGCACCTGACAATTCCTGTATACCTTTGGCCTTCAAACTTCGGTTCAAGGTATCCAATAACGAAGCAGAATACGAGGCGTGTATCGCTGGTTTGGAAACCGCCCTAGAACTAGGGGCAAAAAGGTTGGATGTCATTGGGGACTCGAACCTAGTTGTGTCTCAAGCAAAATGGAGACTGGAAGGTTAAAGAATAAAAGATGAAAATCTATTATGAGACCTTCGATGTTCTGATTCCTAGGTTTGAGAAGCTGACTTTTATGCATCTACTAAGAGAGAACAACAGGTTCGATGATGCCTTATCAACTCTATCTTTTATGATAAACATCTCATTTGGAGTCCGGATGCATCCGATCATCATTGAGCAGAGATATACGCCGGCCTACGAGATTATCGTTGCAACAGATGAAGCACAAGATCAAAACCCTTGGTTCTACGACATCTAGAACTTCTTGAAACAAGAGGTTTATCCACCAGGGGCAAATGCCAAAGATAAGAGGGCAATACGGCGGATGGCCGTTCAATTTATCATTTGCAGAGGTAAACTGTACAAGAAAGGTTATTTGGGAATGCATAAGTTGTGTGTCGAAGCAGATGAATCAAAGTGCCTAATGGAGGCCATCCATGGGAGAGAGTGCAGAGCGCACATGAACAGAGTAATGTTAGCCCGGAAGATTCTCAGGCAAGGTCACTACTGGTCTACTATAGAGGAGGATTGTATCGGTTTTGTTCGGCGATGCCACAAATGCCAAATTCATGCTAATCGCATGAACATCCCTCCGTCAAAGCTGTACAACATGACTTCACCATGGCCTTTCTTAGTTTGGAGAATTGACGTCATTGGGGCAGTCACACCAAAAGGGTCAAATGGGCATGAATATATTCTGGTGGCAATTGATTACTTCACGAAGTGGGTGGAAGCTCAGTCTTATGCAGTGTTGAAAGCAGCGCATGTGGCTAAGTTCATCCGAAACAATATCATTTGCCGATATGGGGTCCCAAACAAGATCATTTCAGATAATGGTTCCCATTTCAAGAAAAAAGTGATCGACTTGTTGGAGAAATACAACGTGACTTTTCATAAGTCATCTACTTACCGGCCGTAAACCAACAGAGTTATTGAGGCTGCGAACAAGAACATCAAGCATATTTTGCAGAAAATGGTTAAGACCTATAGAGATTGGCCAAACAAATTGTCATTCGTACTCTGGCGCTATAAAACTTCAATTCGGACATCTACGGGGGCAACTGCTTACTCTCTTGTCTATGGAATGTAAGCTGTTCTGCCAATCGAAATAGAAGTCTCGTCACTACGAGTTATGGCTGAGTGTCAAATAGCAGAAGCAGACTGGCAGCAGAGTAGGTTTAAAGAATTGATGTTATTTGATGAAAGAAGGATGAAAGCATTGTACCATGTTCAGGGCTATCAACGCAAGATTGTTAGGGCTTTTAACAAGAAGGTTAAGTCCAAGAATCTCAAAGAAGGGAATTTGGTGCTGAAAGACAACTGAGCTCCCATCTATGACCCTAGGGGCAAGTTCAGACCCAATTGGACTGATCCTTACATCATCAAAACTATATGGTCGGGTGGAGCTATTATTCTCATGGACCTGGATGGCTTAGAATTTTCCCAACCAATCAACATGGACAAGTTAAAGAAATATTATCTCTAAGAGGCTCGCTAGGCCGAAAACCCAGAAGGGCGACCTAGGCGAAAGTTAGAGCACAAAAAAATTGAAAAAAAAAAAAACTGAGCTCGCAAGGTTGAAAACCCTAAAAAGGGCGGCCTTAGCAAAAATTAGAGCGCAAAACGAGAGCATTAATACTCGAGTGAACCCGAATCGAACTACGTAAAGCCTGATTCCCATCTTTGGGATACGTAGGCAACTTCATCCTGAAGTTCGGCTATAAACACCTCCAAATCAACTGTCCTGTCCATGTGTCTGATCAGGTCATCTTTGTCTGTTCTTTATCTGAAGTTCGGTTATGATCGTTACTCTGAGAGAAGAGCTAGTTATAGTGCTGAGCAGTGCTATTTAGTCAAGGGGCAATTTGTGATCTTTGGATTCGGGGTTGTACATTTTGAGGATAGATTCTGTGCGTGTCAAGTGGTGATCCTTATTGAAAATGGTTTTGAAAAGTTTTGATAAAAGTTGATTTTTGCTTAAATTTTACCTTCTACAACTTAGACCATTTTTGGACCAGAAAGAAAACTTTAAGTGCTCATAACTTTAATTTTATTGATTTTAATACAAAGTTCTCCAACTCTCGATACAAATCAAAGTTGGTTTTATTACATTCATAAAACTTGAAAAGTAAAGATCAAAGCAATAAACTATAAGCATAGATGAGTCAGGTGCCCCTGCGTCCCCCACTTTTGTTTATGGAAACTTCTGATGCCAACGTAGGCCCAATTTGTGCCTCATCCTCGAGCCAAGCTAGGCACTCGCCAGAAAGGGCACAGCTGAAACTAGGGGTAGGGGCTAGAAGCTCTCTCGTCCTCTAAGCAATGAGGTACCTAGCCAAATGTGAACCTCAGATGGGGAATGAAACCGGGTACTCTACCCCATCTTCTGGGCAAGTCTAATCATGTCTAAACTGATGCCTGAACCGGAACGAAAAGTAGAATATATAGTGTGTTAGGCCAATCAGCTGAATGCCAGGTTGCCGAGTCATGCTGTAGCTCATTTTGGTCAAATTAAGCTAGGGGCAACGCCAAGCAATGTTAGCAGCAGACCTGTTACACATCCAGTGGCACCACCATCCTTTATTCAGGAAATCCACTAGCTGTTGGCAGAAAAAGTATGCTCGGGCTGAGTATGCAGGCAGGAGTCCACTACCTTCAGCTTATCCATTAGCCACACCTAGGGAGGGATGAAAGAAAAGAGAGAATAAAGAATAGAGAGATTTATGTTGAGAGAAAAGTGGGCTTTGAGAGAAAAACAGAGCATGAATGCCGAGTGATGTGAGAAGCACATATTAGAACGGGTGGGAAACATTACCTGAAGAAGTAGTGGACTTCCCGCGAATTTGGTGGTCTCTCGCCGATGAAAGTCATCTAAGCCTATCAAAGTCTCGGCCAGCACCAAGCCAATGCAACTTTTGCCCTCTTTTAGGCCTTGCGCCACTTTAACTAGCTGAATGCTAGACCCGCCAAAACTAAGGGTAAGAAGGAAATGTGCTAACATACAGAAACAAAGGGCGTGTTGCCAAAAACCCCGCCAAAGAAGATCGCTGCAGTCACTGACCTCAGAAAATCAATGAATTAGGCTCCATTGTGAACTAAGGATTGAGCCTCGTGTAGAGTAAGCCCACACATCCATCCCAAAGCTTGGATGTGGCCGAAACGGGACTGAGGAATGATTTCCTCATCGCGTCAAGATTCTATTAGCGTCTCAAATTCTTCGATTTTCGAGCATATCTCTTGTCCTCCGAAGCTAAAGACGTATAATCAGGTTCCAACATCTAGCCGCAGCATGAAGGAACGAAAAACAAAGCGGAGAATGGCTCAGCGAGAAAAGTGCATTTATGCCGAAACCCTGAAAATTCACCTTTTCCGAGCCATCTAAAGTCACAATCCAATTTGAGAGCTTTTTGACGAAAAATGGCTCAATTTGTGAAGAATTTGCAGCTGAAATGAAGAAATCACGAAGCTCAACCTTTTGTAGATGATAAGACAGTGAGTGGAAGCCAGGTGTCAACAATCTGGAGGTCCTACACATTGATGGCCGGCAGGTAGCCGGCAAGCTACATTGGTGGCTGGCAAAGAACATTGATGACCGGTAGGCCACCTTTCATGGCCAGCATATAGTCAGCAACCTCTGTTTGTGGCCGGCAGTCTCTCACTTTGATCTGTTGTCCTCCTTTGTGCTGAACAATGTTGAAAGCATGTGTTTTGTTCTGCTCTTTGTATGTCTTGGGGTCTTGTTTTGAGTCCTTGTAGTTTTTAGCAAGTTTGTTGAGTTTGTATCTATGTTGTGTTGTTTTATTTATCGAGTTGTATGTTGTTTTGTTTATCGAGTCATATGTTGTTTTATTTATCGAGTTGAATATTGTTTTTTATGTCAATTGTTGGTCGGTTCATTACCCGATTAAGATTTTTGTTTCAATCAAGAGTGCTCTTAGTCGTTTCATTTCCATGTCCATTCCATGCTATGTGGTGCTCATAATGTAAAATACAACACTTTTTCATAAAAATTGGTTTTCATTCCGATCATGGTTGTTTTTACAAAAGTGCAGTACAAGTTTTTAAAGCAAATAAAACCTATCTGAAGCTATACAAAGTGCTAAAACTATAAACAAAAAAGGAACTAAGAAAAAATACAAAAGTCAGCGCTGGTCGCCTTAGGCTCGAGAGGCCCTCTTTATCTTCTTCCTCAGAGGAGAAGACTCTGGGGCACTATCTCCATCAGCGCTACTGTCTGAATTTGGACTAGAACCTGAGCCGGTGTCATCTCCGCTCTCTGCTCCAAACCCCTTCTCGACATCGTCATCTCTACTCCCAGAACCCGGCCCGGTATTATCATCTCTATTCTCAGATGACTCTGAATGTTGACTCGCTGCCTCTTCAGAGTCGCTCGTCTCAGCATCATCATCACCCAAAATGGACTCTGAAAGACCGCTCTCGGCTCGGGTGCCTCTAGCTCTGCCTCGATCGCGCACGGGAGCCTGTTTCTCTCTCCTCCCTGCTGCTGAAGGAGGTGCTACTGGTGCTGGTGCTGCAGCTGCCATTGGTGCCAGTGGTATGGGTGGGATCTGAAAAGACAGTTGTCACATGTTAGCCACAATATGCATATCAGATGCAAACATAGTGTGCAAAATGAGTATATGCAGAAGTTAGATATAGTGTGTGAATACAGTATACGAGTGAAGTGTGCCAGATGTAGTGTATCAGTGCAGTTTGGAAAGTTTTCAGTTGAAATGTCAGTGTCAGTGTTAGTGTGTCAGTGGAAATTTGATGCCTGGCATATAAAACTGAAGAAATTATCCGAATACCGTAGAGGCTGAACAATGCCTCTCTCCTCTGTACCATCCCCCATCAGGGAGGCTATCAGCTCGAGAGCGCCTCATGTATACTCAATGGATGCATGTAAATGCAGTTTGAATGATCATTATTTGCAAATGAATATATCTGAAATGAAGTATGGGATACAAATATAAAGTGTGGTTCATACCTGAGTCGGGCCTTGAACCCCGACAAGTTTATGACCAGCCGCCACAGGCTCAATCGGAACCAAGTAGGCATCCCTGGTGTGTCGCCAGCAAGTTAGTGTGGTAGGAAGCTCTAGCCAATCAGCCCTCTGCCTCGCTCGGGAAGCCCCTTTGCCACGGGCCCTACTCGCCCAGGTCACTCTAGGTCTCTCTCTCACGGCAGGCGCTCTCGCCTTCTCAGTTTTGCGAACACCGGTCAATGGTGGCATTACATGTGTCTGGATGAAAACCGCGTAGTCACCCGCCGCTCGGAAGTAGTCGGCGTCCAAGCCTACCATAAACTGGATGACTTCCTCAGTGGATAGGCCATCTGTAGATCGCATAGACTCTGGCGGAGCTATCGGGACAATCGGGTCAGGCAGGCCCATGATTTGGCGCATGAAGCGCTCGCCCAAGAACTAGGCCCGACAGACTGGACCCTCGAGTAGAATGCAGTAGCGGGAAGTGGCCCAAGCTCCAGTAAATTGGTCTTGAACCCCCGCTAGCATTGTGGCCCATGGCTACCATATGATCTACAAATAGAGGTTGTACAAATGATTAATTGCTGTTAGTTACTAAATGTGAATCAGAACAATGTTAAGGCAAAAATGACTGTGCTTTAGGTTACCTTATGGCTGCTACCATGTCAAAGTACCGACAAAAAAACGTGAAGGGCTCATGGGTCCTACGGCAGAGTCGACCGTCATATATTCTCGAATAGGGTATTGCCAATGAAAGCTTCTTTACAGGCTCTGGGGTGAGAGTTGGAAGATATGCGTATACCCATAGCTACAGGGAAACTACAATGATATGTGATCAATACAGTATTGAGTAGATGTAGAAAGTGCAAAACAGAAAACACAGTGTATGAGCAGTGTCTAAGCAGGTACAGAAAGTGCAAAGCAAAAAGCACATATGTTGAAACAGATGTAAAGTAAAAATCGTAAAGAAATTGTAAAGCACTAAAAAGGAAGTTGAGATGTGTACCTCCCAGGCACGCCAATAGCCTCCTATCAAGCCTCCCCGTAGACGAGAGGTAGAGCTCATGTATCCATTTAAAATGGCGAGGCTGGCTCCACCCCAGTCATAAAAACGAACTCGAGGAAGGATCACCAGGGCACTCAACAAACGCAGACCTATGGTGTTCCACCTGTTCGAAAATAAGGTGGTACCGAAGATGAACATCAGGAATCCCGTAGCATACTGCTTGATCTCCTCTATCGTCTCGGGCTTGGTCCCTCTGAATCGCTCAGCGAAGCAAGTGTATTTGACCATCCCCATCTGGTATATGGGTGGGTATGCCCCAGCAGCTCGAACCAAGCTGCCTCCCACTCCTCCATATCTGTACCAAAAGGGATCAGATCGCCCCCTACGTCTAAGCCGGTGATCATGGCAAAATCATAAGGAGTCATCGTCATCTCCCTTGCGGTGGAAAAGTGGAAGGAGTTAGTGGTATCCCACCACCTCTCCACGAGTGCTCCTAGGAGGGGACGGCTCGCGGTGACCCGAGTCAAGCCAGAGCAGAAGAGGCCGAAGCCCATCTCGTCAATGGTATCGCGAACTTCAACTGGGAGCTCGTTATACCAGTCTCGAGCGGTTATAGCACCGTAGCCTCTGAAGGCACGAGACTCGCCCTGTGGCAATGCATGAAATGCAGTCAGGTGAATCCGATAAAGGCAGTGCAAGAAATGCGAGTAAAGAACGACAGCAATGCATAAAAACAGAGTTGATACCTCAATGGCAATGGCCGACAAGTAAGAATTTGGCTTACTCAGCAGCAAGTCCTCCGGCACGCTGTGAGCAAACTCAGTAAAACGTTTGATGCCTCCGAAAGTGGGTAATATGTGTGTCAGAGGATGATATCTCTCCAGATCGAAAGGCCGTACCCTCAGCGGCAACGGCTCTAGCTCGGCCTCGGGCTCGAACTCTACCTCTATGTCGGCCTCAAGGTTAGTTACCGATTCCTCTACCCCGGAAATAGATGGAACTACTGAGGGAATCTCGGGAGGAGCCCCATCATGAGGAATCTCATCCGCCATCTGAAAATAGGTGTGAAATGGGTGAAAAGTGAAGAAAAATGAAGAAAAATAGTAAACTTGGAAAAAGTCAACCCTAGGAGAGAGAAAATGGAAGAAAAAGTCAAAGTCGGGAAAAGTGTACAGAACTCGAGAGAAACTCAAGGGAAATAAACCTAGAATGGTGGAAATGAGGATAGAAGCACCGAAATCAAATTTCAATTGGTTCAAAGTGAAGGAAATAAAGAGGGTTTAGTGAATCAACTTCGTGTAGGGCGTTGGAAAACGCGTAGAAAGGCCGAATTTAGAGAGAAAGAGTGTCTAGAGAGAGAGGGGGAGTGAATTTTCCAATGTGAGGGTGTGAGGAAATGAGCCCTAGTGGCTCATATTTAAAGACCCGAGGCTAATTGACCAAAAAGCCCTGAATCTGCCATCGATGGCCGGCAAGGCTCATTGGTGGCCGGCACCTGGCCGGCGGCATTCCCTTGTGGCCGGCAGGTGGCTGGCGGCTTCCCTTGGGGTTTTGATGCTCTTTTGTGTCATTGGTTTCCAAGAAGTGAAGGGATTCTCCACTGTTTGAGTTCAGATTGTCTCTATGGAAGCTCAAAACTGTGTTTTCGGTACACGATGTTCGACACTTGTTAACATGAATGAGGTGTATTCTTTAAACATATTGTAACTCTTCCGAGAGCTGAATCGGAAGTTGCTACTGAGTTTGTTTTCGTCAAGTCATGCTTTGGTATCTTGCATAGAACATGCATTTCTTATTTGGTGTTGCATGGAACATGTACTTCACTTTGTGGCATAGAATATGCATTTCATATATGTTGTTGTAAAATGTGCATCTCATGGGAATTGCATGCGCGTCTTGCGTTTGCTCTTGAATCATGCATGGAATATGCGTTTGCTCTTGAATCATGCATGGGATGTGTATTCACTTTTGAATCACGCATAAAATATGCTCCTGTTATCAATCATGCATAGAATATGCTTCTGCTTTTGTTTCTTGCATAGAACATGCCATTAACATTGTATCTCGATTGTTTGTCTTGCATAGAACATGCATTCGTACTGTATCGCACTTATTAAGTCTCTTTCTTACAAATGCATGATATTGTATGTACGGTTCATTTAGAGGAGTTCCAGGTAAAATCATTCGTGCCCTTCGAATCGCATCCTTTCACTCTTCCTCCTATTGCGTGAGACGTGGTAGGATTGCTTCGGTTAAAAACATTTGGGTGCGTCCCAGTGTTCACACCACTCTTCCTCTTATCGCGTGAGACGTGTTAGGATTGCTTCGATTAAAAACATTTGGATGCGTCCCGGTGTTCACACTACTCTTCCTCCTATCGTTTGAGAAGCGTTAGGATCGCTTCGGTTAAAAACATTCGTGTGTGTCCCAGTGTTCACTCCAATCTTCCTCCTATCGCGTGAGACGCGTTAGGATTGCTTTTGTTAAAAACATTCTGGTGCGTCCCAGTGTTCACACCACTCTTCCTTTTATCGCGTGAGACGCGTTAGGATTGCTTCGGTTAAAAACATTTGGGTGCATCCCGGTGTTCACACCACTCTTCCTCCTATCACGGGAGACGCGTTAGGATCACTTCGGTTAAAAACATTCGGGTGCGTCCGAATGTTCACACCAACCCTTCGGTTAAAAACATTCGGGTGCATCCCGATGTTCACACCAACCCCTTCGATTAAAAACATTCAGGTGCGTCCTGGTGTTCACAGTAACCCCTTTGGTTAAAAACATTCGGGTGCGTCCCGGCGTTCACAACAACCCCTTTGGTTAAAAACATTCGGGTACGTCCCGGTGTTCACACCAACCCCTTTGGTTAAAAACATTTGAGTGCGTCCCGATGTTCACACCAACCCTTTGGTTAAAAACATTTGGGTGCGCCGGGTGTTCACACCATCCTTTTTTCCTTCCGCGTGCAACGCATTAGGATCTTGGTTGAGACCTCGGGTGCGCCCGATGGTTGTGTCATTCTTTGCCTTTCCTGCATGACGCATAGTGAAGCTTGCATAATTTTCTTATATTCTTTCTGCATGAAATGTGGTTTGGCTCGTGATTCCCACGCGTGGCGTGTTTATTTACTTACTTTTTTTCGTGATTGGAATTGTTGTACCTTGTTTCAGTTATGTGGCATTTTCTTTGCATAGCATTTGCATTTAAATGTTTCATTGTACAGCCTCATTGCACGATCATAAGTTATGTTCTTGTATCATGCATATCATTTGTATTGTGCCCCAGAACTACGCTGGTTTGATTCCTTGCAAAGGGATACGTAGGCAGCTTGCGGGCGCAACCATTTTATTTTTTTTGTCTTGATTGTTTGTCCAAATCTTACAGTCTTATCAAAATGGGTCGTCTCTGGGCTTTGACATTCATTCACGTCGTTTCATAACTCCGAGTTCTGTCAAAGAGGGGCAACTGTAGACACCTCATTTTTTGCGACCCTTCAAGACTTGAATGTTCTTGCAGGTACATCCGATGATGAGTTTGTTTCCTCGCCAAGCGTTCGAAGTCCTCAGTGGAACGCCATAACTTTGAGCCTTTCAAACCCTGCATCCATTTTGTCTCATGTTTGGACCATGCCTTGGTCTTTCCATCTTGCAATCTCTGGTGGCCTACCGGTCATCCCTGGAGGCTGCCGACTATCATTTCTTGTCTGTCGGCCATTGATGTGCCTTATCGGCCATCAATGATGCCTTGATGGCCGGCCAGCCACCAGTATTTTCTGCAGATATTTTATGCCAGTTGTGCCAGCTGTTTGCACAGACGCTTGCATTTGTCCACACATGAAGGGCTAGATCTCCTTGTATAGATTTCATGTTTTCTATATATAGGGACCCCCTCTCTCATGTTTTGGGGTTAGAAAATTTTAGACTCAAAATTTTCCTCTCTCTACAAATTTTCTACACTTTTGCCTATAATTCCTACACTCTTGCCTATACACCCTTAACCAAATCCTCTCATCTCTGAGTTGAGGTGTTCTTGGGCTTGGTTTGAGTTCTAGAAGGTGGTATTTGCTTGGAATTGTTGCTTGGAATCACTCTTCTCTTCAAGAGGTATAATACTAGCTTTGTAGGCTTGCTTTACATACTTGTATTCCTATTCATTGTTTTGGGCTGTTTTTGAGGTGTAAAAAACTCTGTTTTTATGGGCTAATATTGGTGTTTTTGGCCACTTAAGGTTAGGGGGTGGTTCATCCCTCCTTATTCCTTATTTAAAAAGCCTTTGCACCTTTGTTTCCCATTTTCAAACCATTTTTTTTGGGCCTTTAAACATTGATTTTCAGAGTGTTTTAGTGGTAAAAATCAAGTTTTGAAGTCCAAATTTAGAGGGGTTAGCCTCCCCTCCTTGTGTCTTGTTTGCTAGCCTAGTTGGTGCCATGTGTTAGCTTATTTTTCTAGCTTGTTGTAGCTAATTCCAACATGCTTTAGGCTCTATTTTGGGCTGCTTTAACTCTGTTTTGGGTTGGTTATTGTATTTGAGTCTTATATTGCATAATTTTAGTGTAATAGTCGTCACAAACTTGGTATTTTAGGCCTTTAGACACCACTTGTTTGAGTTAATTGCATGTTTTTGGTGCTTTTCACACTTAATTTCAACACTAATCATCTCTGCAACCTCCTCCCTTTCTTGGCTTTTAATTTTGTTTTGAAAGTGGTTTCAAGTCACTTGTTTGCCTAACTATGAAATTGAGGTTTCATACTTAATAGTTTAATCCCTTAGGGGGTTCATTACCAACGGTATGATGCTTCTTTCATACCCAAATAGCTTGTGTTTTGAGCTCTCTTTCCATTAGAGGACTTTAATTCACCTTTTGGACTTAATGGATTAAAGAATGGTTGATAAGTTAAAAAAAGTAATTAAAACTTGGGACTAAAAGATGAGCAATATAATAACTTGATGTGTTCAATCGGACATTAATTAAACACATAGAACTCGGACCATTTCATAGTTGCTAGTGATGAAATGATCTAAGTCTCCAATGTTAACTTCTTCCCTTGATTTTTCATGAAATGGAGGAGGTTTGTGTCTCATTTTGCATTTATTGAACTTGCACATCTTGAGTCACAAGCCATCATGCAATGAAATTGCTTGAGTTGGTGGTTTGTGGCTTAAGTTCACCTTTCCTTGGATTTGTTCATGAAAATGAGAGATGAGTTGTGCAAACAATCTGTCACGACCCAAACTCGCCCCTAAAAGTTTGGTCCACGACCGACCTGTACATAGGCCTCAAAACAGAATTTTAAAATAATATTTAACCATATATGGGGCCTTAGGCGGAAGCAATATCAATAAAAGACAGCATCCATTGAGCTTGTGCATACATGATGGTTTAATTGGACTTAAGCATTTAAATACATTCCAAATATACCTATACAATCATAGGTTTTATATAGATCTCACACACTCTTACATAAGACATAATAATTTATAAAACTCCCAACAATAAATTAAGGCCTCCACGTGGAGACATACCCCAGGTGACTTGGCAGACAAGCGAACCTCAGTACAACTCTAGTGTCAATCCCCCGATGGCTCACGTACAGAAATATACATAAAGCAGAATGAGCAAGGCTCAGTGAATAATAGCAACTTAAGAAGGTTAATTGAATAAGCAAAACCTTGGATAAAATAAATAGACAGATACCAACCATATACAGGTCTTATCCATAACTATATTTCAATACGGTCTCAGGTTCACAAATAATACAGAACGGCCTCGAGCCCATATATAATATAGAATGGCTTTAAGCCCACAGATATGATACAGATCGGCTTTAAGCCCAGATGTGATATAGAACGGCTTTAAGCCCACAGATCTTACAGAACGGCCTCTGGCCCACAGATAATACAGAACGGCCTCTGGCCTAATAGATACAGAATGGCCATAGGCCTAACAGATACAGAACGGCCATAGGACTAACAGATCATACAGAATAGCCATAGGCCCAAATTGGCTTTAAGCCCAGTTCATGTATGTATGGACTCAAGAGGTGTTTCACACGGATTCTAGAGGTGACTCGCATTGCAGCACTTAGTTCCGTACAACACTTTGTTCCATACCAAAAATCATTAGGTCTTAAAGACCGAAAAATCCATATCATGTCATAATATAGCATAACCGGAATGGATAAACAGAAACAGAATAATCTCAGTTTCCTAAGAATACCATTATACAATAGTGCACATAAGTTTCTCATGGTTTAGTTACAGATTAACACAGTTGTCTCGCGTATAACAGAATAAGAATAGTAACTATTATAGAAAGCACATAATAATGTTAAACCTTTGCATTCATATCGTAGGTTCTGAACGACCTCGAGTCCATATGTAACACAACAGAATTATTTCAGGTTCATACGGATACACATAGCTTTTCCAATTATTCTGATTCTTCAAAAATATCCACACTCGATGACTTATAGCTGAACGGCCTCAGGCCCAGATATCATCAGAGCAGATTAGTTTTAGAGTCTTATAGAATTCCAGAGTCATATGAAAGTATTTTCATCATTTCCATCATTCATTCGCATTCTTTCATTCATTCATATAAGTTATATAATTGACATGCGATAACAAAATGCCAATGGTAATCATTAGCTGTAAGTAAAGCGCACTATGACAATACTACTACTCACAGTGATAGGTTTCTGGTAGCAGTGGGACGATGTCCTCGCCTTGACCTGCAAACACAATGCACGTAGCAGATTGTGAGGATGAAATCAACCTCATTCTTATTTTTTAATCAATAGCCATGGTGGTTCTAAACTCATTAATGCTCTGTAGATTAAAATCTATGCCCCAGAAAATAGGAGGAATCGATAGAAAAATGGTTCAGACGAAGAAACGGTGCAAAACTGGTTGACAGAAAGTGAACAGTCGTCACTAATTTGGGCATAACTATTTATGTATTTAGAATTTAGGGGTAAGACCACCACCATTGGAAACTAGACTTCTAGGGCATGATTTTAGGCTCAAGAATCAATCAAAACGGAGTCTAGAGGCAAAAGATATGCTTATTCAAAGTTGGCCGAACAGAGCTGTCTCCCGCACGTGCGGGAAACAGAGCCGCACGTGCGGCTCTGGGTAATTTGGAGTCCAAAAATGGCTCTTTTTGCTCAAACACTTGGTTCTTCCATTCTTAAGCTTGGTTTCTAATATAAATCACTTAAAAACATGTAAAATTGTCCCATAACATGATAATTTAACATCAACCAAATATATTTTCATCTCAAACAAATCAATCTTTGCTTCAAGGTTCAAGATTCATACTTAATCTTTCATGATCTTCAAGGGTCTTAGAACACAACCCACAACCCACAAATTCACTTAATTCTTGCTTGATTTTATTCTTTGGACAATTCTAAAGTGCATTTCATATGGTATTCATAAGATTGAGCCCCAATCATAAACAAACCATAGAACCCAAGGTCTCATTCCTTAAATTGAATGCAATTAAAATACATACTTAGAACCTTAACTCAAATGGTCTCAAATCTTTCCATATCATCATGATTTCATGAAATTAATGTCTTAAACACAAAGATTCAAGATAAATTATCATACCTTAGTTTAATCTTGGTCTTCCTCTCAATTCTCCTCCATTTCCTCAAGCCTCCATGGTTGATTCCCCTTCTCTTTCTTCAATTCCCTTTAATCAACTTCAAACCCCCATGATTGTTGAGTTTTTCTTCAAGAATCTTGGTCTCTTTCCCTCTTTCTCTCTTATGGTTCTCTTCTCTTTCTACCTTGGATATTTTTGGCTCAAATATCTTGAGTTCCCAACTCATATAACATGACTCCATATATATAAATATACACACACTTAAGCTTTTCACAACAAGGAGAGCCAAACACGCCCTTACGAATCGCACAAAATCAAATTTCAATTAAACTTCCTGGGTAACTCTAAAAATTGTGCTGATCATAAATATGTCCCCCGTTCTGGTTTCTGAAGCCTCTAAGGCCTTCAATTGGCAGTATTAAGTTAACCACCCAAACGTACATTAATGAATCAGACAAGTTGGATTTCCAATTAATTTTCCCAAATAGTTCTAAAAATTCCCATTAACATACCCAAGTACTCAATTGTGATTTTTGAACCCGTAAAGGTCAGTAATTTCAATTTTAAAGCCGTGGCTCAACAGATAATTCCTCAATTTGAACAGATATCATTAAATTAAAATGCATTAACTTATAAGGCCATAAGGGTAATCTCTAATACGGATTTTGGGGTCGTTACACAATCTGTGGGAATACCGTGATAACCCTGGTCCGTATTATGCTAATTAATCTTAATTATGATTGTGATTATGTGTTTGATGTGATTTTGAGTGCCATCTATATGAATATATGTAGTTTTGAATTTCTATCTGTTCACCGTAGGAAAATCTGTTTGATTATCTGCTTTAGAATTTAAATTGAAGGCCTTATCGGCCACAGAAACCGAAATTAACTACGCCATTGTGATTGGCATAATTTTTAGAGTCTACGGTAAAATTTAATTGAAAATTTATTTGGATCAAATTAAATAGATTAAATTAATGAAATGGTGCTCAATTATTTAATATTAAAGAAATGTGTTTGAGAATGAGCTTATAAAGGGCCAATTTACACCCTCATTCACTTTGCTTGAGCTCAAAACAGATTTTATACTTTACAGAGAGAGAGAGAGGGTCGGCTAGAGAGAAAGAAGGTCGGCTAGAGAAAGAGAGGGTGAAGGCAATTGAAGATTGTGCAAGAAACTTGAATAAATTGAAGACCAACTCAAGAATTAACCATAATTTGGAAGATTAAAGCTCCTAGGTGAGTAAATTCATGAGTTTGAGCTTGTGATTTTGTGAATTCAAGTGGTTTGGTAGCTTATGGCAAAGATTGAGTTGAATATGGAGTTAGAATGTGCATGCATGCATAGAATTATCATGAATTAGCAAGAATTGTATAATCTATCGTGTAGCTTGTTAATTATGAAAAATTGAATTGTTGGATCATACATGCAAGAATGATTTGGATGAGTTTTATGTGTGTAAGCATCACTTGAGCCATTTGAAATGAAATTGGAGTTAAAAGATTACATGCATGTTTGATTAATGAAGACATGGAGTAATGTGAAGTTGAATACGCATGTTTTGAAACTATAAAGAGAAATGTTGGTTAATTTGAGAATTTGATCATGGTTTTGAATAATTGGTCCCAAATCTCCTATGCTCTCATGCTATATATGCATTTCTCATGTTTTTGGTACCTAAATTTGAGCTTTGGAGCCTTTGAATATCAAATTTGAAGCTCAAGAACAATTCTGGATTTTCTAGAATTTGGCATGTCTGCTCGAGTGGGGAAGGCGCCGCTCAAGCGGGAAATACGAGCTCCCAGAACTTTTTACAGACATGGATGTTCGTTCGAGCGGGGATATTCACGCTCGAGCGGGGAGCCATGTAGCGTGACTTTCAGCTCAAGCGTCTGAATTCACGCTCGAGCGTAAAAATGAGACATCTAGTTCTTTTGTAGATGATGAGGGTCCGCTCGAGCGGGGACCCCTGTTTCAGAAATTTTATGAAAGTGTTCTGTGTTTCATTTTCCGTTCTCTTTCACTTCTAAGTACTCTTAGGCATGCATTGAGCATTATGAATGAATTAAAAGAATAAGAAAGAAGCCTAAGAGGGATATATGAATTAAGAGCGGACTAAATTGATTGTGACCCATATGTATTATGTAATATGTAGGGTCGAGCTCCAGGGTGAACCCACCGGCAGAACACTGTGAGTAATATCTTAACAAAGATATCTGAAGTATGTTATTTGTCCAATTGCTTACTCCTATATAAGTCTTATAGGTTTGTTACATGGGATTGGGGGACAAATATTTGTATGACACGAATGAATGGGCCAGAGGCCGTATGACATGAATGAATGGGCCAGAGGCCGTATGACATGAATGAATAGGCCAGAGGCCGTATGACACGAATGAATGGGCCAGGGACCGTATGACACGAATGAATGGGCCAGAGGTTGTATGAGATGAATGAATGATAGTCTGACATATGAATGATTGGACCAAAGGCCGTCTGACATGAATGATAGTTTGGTATGAACGATTGGGCCGAAGGCCGTCGGATACGAACAATTGGGCCAAAGGCCATCGAATATGAACGATTGGGCCAAAAGGCCGTTAGACATGGATGGATGAGCCAAAGGCCGTCAGGTACGAGTTAATTGGGCCCGAGGCCATTTCATACGTCTAGAACTTTAGTCGATTGATATGTTAAATGGAAACATGAATTGGGCCCAAGGCCGTCTGATGTAACTGTTTCAAAGATTGCTCATGTATCTTCTTTATTTGATATTATTCACTGGGCTTTCGCTCACGCTTATTCATATCTATGTAGGTGAGCGAAGGGACGTCCAAATCCAGTCTCGGTGATATATGTGAGAAACAGTCAAGCTTTTGAAGAGTCAGCCCAAAAGTCTCACGCACTAGACTTGTCTTCGCCTCTTTTGCTCTTTTGATATGGTTTTGTTACATTGGCGAAAACATTGGATCACTTTTGTATATAAACTTTGGGTTTGACCGACTTAGATTCAATGATCCTGTATATACAGAACTTTGTGTTATTACTTATTTTGACGTGAGTTATTAACATACATGTGTATGGATTGTTATGGTGTGCCACGTAAGCACAGCTCTATGGACAATTTGAAATTTTGCTTCCGTTTGGCCCCTTACTCTGATGAGTTATGTCTGGTTTGGTTTGAGGCCGTAGGTAATCCCTTGATTACTGGCCGGTTATGTCCTTAACCCATAGGGGTGGGTTCGGGTCATGACAGAGTGGTATCAGAGCAAGAGTTAATAACTCACACACTTATCCAAATGAGCAATAAGCGTCTAGAAAAGATATAGGATGCATTCATGTGATAAGTATGAATTTGAAGGCATCGAGAATACGCTTAAATGTTTTAACGTGAATGATTATGTGTTATAAGTTTGTGATTTGCTTACATTGCAAATTATTTGAATATGTATGCTCTTTAGTGTATGCATACCTGTGAATCTTTTGTATAAAGTGTAATGCAAGTCTAATCAGATGGTGAGAACAAGAGGTGATGAGATAGTGGAGTCCTTTACTGCCAGAATGGATAGAATGGAAAGATTGATTCAGGAAATGGCAGAGACATTGAGGCAACAACAACAGTGGCAACAACAGTGGCAGCAACCACAACCTCCACCTCCGGCACCACCCGTGCCAGGTTTACAGAATGATGACCAGATAATAGCTCTCACCAAAGAGTTTAAGAAGATGAAACCGCCACAGTTCCATGGTGGATTAGATCCGTTGAAAGCCGAAGCATGGGTCCTCAGCATCGAAAAGCTATTTGAAGTGTTCCCTTGTTCGGAGACAAAGAAAATGCTTCTAGCCACCTTTATGCTAGAAGACGAAGCAAGAAGATGGTGGATGTTAATACGTGAAAATCATAAAGATGTTAATTGGGCAAAATTCCTGGAAGTCTTCTATGATAAGTACTTCCCTCAGTGTGTCCGTGACAGGAAAGTGTCAGAGTTCATGGAACTTAAACAAGACAGCATGACAGTAGCTGAGTATGAGGCCAAATTCACTGAGTTGGCCAGGTTTGCGCCACATGTGATTGATACTGACTACAGGAAAGCAAGACATTTTGAAGGTGGGCTTCGAAGTGACATTCTAGAAAGGGTAAATGTCCTGAAGCTGGAAACCTATATTGGGGTGTTGGACCGGGCCATAATGTTAGAAGCTAACATAGCTAGACAGACTAAACCAATGACAGACTAGAAGGGTAGTAAGAGACAAGGCTTCTTTTCGAAGAAGAAATTTTTGAAGAAGCAGAATACGGGCTCCTCGAGTACTTCTAATTCTTCCCGAGATACACCCCCAATGTGTAATATTTGTAGTAAAAGGCATCGTGGGGTTTGTTACCGTGTGTCGGGAGCCTGTTTTAAATGTGGTAAACAATGGCATATGGCTAGAGATTGTAATCAGAACAGTGGAAAATTAGTTGTTAGCTCAATGGCATCAATTCTAAAACCGGGAAATACTATGAGATCTACTACCACTGGAGATACCGTGAGACAAGGGAGAGTTTTTGCGCTTATTCCAGGCGATACACGGAATGCTAACGCAGTTGTCTCAGGTACTATTTTTATATGTAATTAGGATGCTTTTGTGTTAATTAACTCTGGATCAACACTCTTTCGTAACATGTGCATTTGCATCTAGACTGAGTAGACCTCTAGAATTATTGCCATATCTACTATGTGTATCTGCTCTATCTCGGGAATCTATATTGTGTGAGTCTATATATCGTTTTTGTAACATGCGAATTGGGAATGCTATTTTGTATGTAGATTTGTTGCCCTTGAACTTTAGGCACTTTGATGTAATTCTGAGCATGGATTGGTTAACTAAATATTGTGCCACCATTGATTGTGTGACAAAACGAGTTGTGTTTGTACCACCAGAACAGGAAGAAATTGTGTTTCTGGGTAACGGGGTAGTACCTCCACCTTATTTAATATCTACAATGAAGGCATGTAAACTGATCAGGAAAGGGTACCAGGGTTATTTGTGTTATGTGTTGTCTGAACAATTTGTGAATGTTGAATTGAACAGTATCCCTATTGTTAGAGAATTTCCAGATATGTTTCCAAATGAATTACCGGGAGAATTGGTGGACAGGGAGATAGAGTTTACTATCGAAATTATGCCAGGCACCCAGCCTATTTTTAAAACTCCCTACAGAATGGCTACTGCTGAAATGAAAGAACTGAAAGAACAGTTGCAAGACCTGATTGACAAAGGGTTTATCCGACCTAGTACTTCACCGTGGGATGCGTTGGTGTTATTTGTGAAAAAGAAAGACAGGACCTTACACTTGTGTATCGACTTCGAGAATTGAACATGGTAACAATAAAGAATAAATATCCCTTACCCCGTATTGATGACCTGTTTGACCAGTTGCAAGGATCACAAGTGTTTTCCAAAATTGATTTGAGATCCGGGTACCACCAGTTGAAAATGAAGGCAGAAGATATTGAGAAAACTGCATTCAGAACGAGGTATGGTCATTTTGAATTTCTTGTTATGCCATTTGGAGTGACTAATGCTCCAGCAACGTTTATGGACTTAATGAACCGAATTTTTAAAACCTACCTTGATGAATTTGTTGTGGTTTTTATTGATGACATTTTGATATACTCCAAGAATAGACTTGAACATGAACATCATTTGAGAACTGTCCTGCAAACACTTAGAGAAAAGAAATTATTTACTAAACTAAAGAAGTGTGAGTTTTGGTTGGATGAAGTTATTTTCTTAGGGCATGTTATCAACAAAGAGGGGATTTCATTGGACCCACAGAAAATAGAGGCAATTGTGAATTGGCCTACACCGACAAATGTAACAGAGGTCCGTAGTTTCATGGGCCTAGCTGGGTATTACAGGAGGTTTGTGAAAGACTTTTCAAGGATAGCTGTACCTCTTACCCAATTGACACGTAAGGGGCAACCATTTGAATGGAACGACGAAAGAGAATCTGCCTTTCATGAACTGAAAACGAGACTGACCACTGCACCAGTATTAGCATTGCCCACAGGTACGGAAAACTTTGTAATTTTCAGTGATGCATCTTATAAAGGGTTGGGTTGTGTACTAATGCAGAACGATAGGGTAATTGCCTATGCCTCTCGGCAGTTGAGGCCACATGAGAAGAACTAACCAACACATGACTTAGAATTGGCCGCAGTTGTGTTTGCTCTAAAAATCTGGTGGCACTATTTGTATGGGGCAAAATGTGAAGTCTACACAGATCACAAGAGCCTGAAATACTTCTTTACACAGAAAGAGCTAAATATGCGGCAGATGAGATGGCTTAAACTGATAAAGGACTATGATCTTGAAATCCAATATCACCTCGGGAAAGCTAATACAGTTGCTGATGCCCTAAGCAGAAAGTCAATGGGGAGTATGGCTTGTTTGCTTATTGAACAGAAAGAAATTTTGCAAGATTTTGAGAAGTTCGAAATTGAAGTGGTATTGTGTGAGCAGGGCGGATTGATAGCCGCTATTTTAGCCGAACCGGCAATCGTTGATGAGATTAAACAGAAACAAAAAGAGGATAAATTCCTCAAGAAAGTGATTGATGAATTTGAGACAAGTCTGAAAGTAGAGTTTAGCACTGAAAGCGAAGTGTTGAGATTTCAAAACCGATTGTGTATCCCAAATATTCCGGAACTAAAGAAAAGGGTTTTAGATGAAGCCCATAAATCAGTGTTTGCTATGCATCCAGGCAATAACAAAATGTATCGGGATTTGAAACAAAGCTATTGGTGGCCTAAAATGAAGAAAGAAATTGCAGAGTATGTGTCCAAATGTCTTCAATGTCAGCAAGTAAAAGCTGAACATTAGAAACCGGGCGGTCTACTTCAACCTCTCCCTATTCTTGAATGGAAGTGGAAGCATGTGACTATGGATTTTGTTGTTGGTCAGCCTCGGACTCCTCGAGGTATGGATTCTATTTGGGTTGTAGTTGATAGACTGACTAAATCCGCACATTTTCTACCTGTTAGAACTACATTTGATGCTTATAGACTGGCTACTATATATGTTGATGAGATTGTTCGTTTACACGGAGTTCCAGTATCTATTGTCTTGGATAGAGATCCAAATTTTGTGTCTAGATTGTGGAAAAGTTTGCAAAGGGCTATGGGGACGGAATTGAGGTTTAGCACCGCATTCCACCCGCAGACAGACGGACGATCAAAACAGACAATACAGACTTTGGAGGATATGCTAAGGTTATGTGCCTTGGATTTTCAGGGGAGTTGGGAATACTATTTGCCACTAGCAGAATTTGCATACAATAACAGCTTCCACTCTAGCATTGGTATGGCATCATACGAGGCTTTGTATGGCAGAAGGTGTAGATCACCAATTTGTTGGAGAGAAGTCGGGGATAGAGCTTTACTTGGGTCTGAAATTGTGCAAGACACTTCTGAGAAGATCAAAACTATTCAGCAAAGGCTCAAAACAGCTCAGGACCGACAAAAGAATTATGCAGATGTTCGAAGAAGACCTCTTGAGTATGAGGTTGGTGACCATGTATTTATCCGTGTGACCCCGATGAAAGGCCAAGTCAGGTTTGGAAAGAAGAGTAAGTTGTCGCCCCGTTACATTGGGCCGTTGCAAATTCTGGAAAGGCTTGGTCCAGTCGCTTAC
The DNA here is from genome assembly GCA_036172215.1 of Camellia granthamiana. Lineage (NCBI taxonomy): Eukaryota > Viridiplantae > Streptophyta > Magnoliopsida > Ericales > Theaceae > Camellia > Camellia granthamiana. Next base: position 1,650,080 of record CM069910.1, on the reverse strand, counting down.
CGAGTCGCTTTGCCACTGGGATTCGAACAAATCCATAATGTGTTTCATGTGTCAATGTTGAGGGGTTATCTTTGAGACCTGTTTCATGTGATCGATTATCACCGGGTAGCTCTTGATGCAAATATGGAGTACGCCGAATGGCCGGAACGAATCATTGATCGGCAAGTGAAACAATTGAGAAGCAAGTCCATCCCAATGGTGAAAGTGGAATGGAAAAAACACTATGGAACGGGTGCCACGTGAGAAAAAGAGGATGAAATGTGACTACGCTATCCACATTTGTTTCCCGACGAAGGTAAAATAAGTTTGGAGGACCAAACTTCCTAAAGGGGGGAAAACTGTGATAATCCTGGTTCGTATTATGCTAATTAATCTTAATTATGATTGTGATTATGTGTTTGATGTGATTTTGAGTGCCATCTCTATGAATATATGTGGTTTTGAATTTTTATCTGTTCACCGTAGGAAAATCTATTTAATTATCTGCTTTAGAATTTAAATTGAAGGCCCTATCGGCCACAGAAACCGAAATTAACTACGCCATTGTGATTGGCGTAATTTTTAGAGCCTACGGTGAAATTTAATTAAAAATTTATTCGGATCAAATTAAATAGATTAAATTAATGAAAAGGTGCTCAATTATTTAATATTAAAGAAATGTGTTTGAGAAGGAGCTTATAAAGGGCCAATTTACACCCTCATTCACTTTGCTTGAGCTCAAAATAGATTTTATACTTTACACAGAGAGAGAGAGGGTCGGCTAGAGAGAAAGAAGGTCGGCTAGAGAAAGAGAGGGTGAAGGCAATTGAAGATTGTGCAAGAAACTTGAATAAATTGAAGACCAACTCAAGAATTAACCATAATTTGGAAGATTAAAGCTCCTAGGTGAGTAAATTCATGAGTTTGAGCTTGTGATTTTGTGAATTCAAGTGGTTTGGTAGCTCATGGCAAAGATTGAGTTGAATATGGAGTTAGAATGTGCATGCATGCATAGAATTATCATGAATTGGCAAGAATTGTATAATCTATCGTGTAGCTTGTTAATTATGAAAAATTGAATTGTTGGATCATACATGCAAGCATGATTTGGATGAGTTTTATGTATGTAAGCATCACTTGAGCCATTTGAAATGAAATTGGAGTTAAAAGATTACATGCATGTTTGATCAATGAAGACATGGAGTAATGTGAAGTTGAATACACATGTTTTGAAACTATGAAGAGAAATGTTGGTTAATTTGAGAATTTGATCATGGTTTTGAATAATTGGTCCCAAATCTCCTATGCTCTCATGCTATGTATGCATTTCTCATGTTTTTAGTACCTAAATTCGAGCTTTGGAGCCTTTGAATATCAAGTTTGAAGCTCAAGAACAATTCTGGATTTTCCAGAATTTGACATGTCTGCTCGAGCGGGGAAGGTGCCGCTCGAGCGGGAAATACGAGCTCCCAGAACTTTTTGTAGACATGGATATCTGCTCGAGCGGGGATATTCACGCTTGAGCGAGGAGCCATGTAGCGTGACTTTTAGCTCGATCGTCTGAATTCACGCTCGAGCGTAAAAATGAGGCAACCAGTACTTTTGCAGACCATGAGGGTCCGCTTGAGCGGTGGAACCCACGCTCGAGCGGGGACCCCTATTTCAGAAATTTTATGAAAGTGTTCTGTATTTCATTTTCCGTTCTCTTTTACTTCTAAGTACTCTTAGGCATGCATTGAGCATTATGAATGAATTAAAAGAATAAGAAATAAGCCTAAGAGGGATGTATGAATTAAGAACGGACTAAATTGATTGTGACCCATATGTGTTATGTAATGTGTAGGGTCGAGCTCCAGGGTGAACCCACCGGCAGAATACTGTGAGTAATATCTTAACAAAGATATCTGAAGTATGTTATTTGTCCAATTGCTTACTCCTGTATAAGTCTTATAGGTTTGTTACATTGAATTGGGGGACAAATATTTGTATGACATGAATGAAGGGGCCAGAGACCGTATGACACGAATGAACGGGTCAGAGGCCGTATAACACGAATGAATGGGCCAAAGGCCATATGACATGCATGAATGGGCCAGAGGCCGTATGACACGAATGAATGGGCCAGAGGTCGTATGACATGAATGAATAATAGTCTGACACGAATGATAGTCTGACATGAATGATTGGGCCAAAGGCCGTCTGACATGAATGATAGTTTGGTATAAACGATTGGGCCGAAGGTCGTCGGATACGAACGATTGGGCCAAAAGGCCGTTAAACATGCATGGATGGGCCAAAGGCTGTTAAACATGGATGGATGGGCCAAAGGCTGTCGAGTACGAGTTAATTGGGCCTGAGGCCATTTGATATGTCTAGAACTTTAGTCGATTGATACGTTAAATGGAAACATGAATTAGGCCCAAGGCCGTCTGATGTAACCGTCTCAAAGATTGCTCATGTATCTTCTTTATTTGATATTATTCACTGGGCTTTCGCTCACGTTCATTCATGTCTATGTAGGTGAGCCAAGGGACGTCCAAACCCAGCCTCGGTGATGTATGTGAGAAACAGTCAAGGTTTTGAAGAGTCAGCCCAAACGTCTCATCTACTAGACTTGTCTTCACCTCTTTTGCTTTTTTGATATGGTTTTGTTACATTGGTGAAAACATTGGATCACTTTTGTATATAAACTTTGGGTTTGACCGACTTAGACTCAATGATCCTGTATGTACAGAACTTTGTGTTATTACTTATTTTGACATGAGTTATTAACATGCATGTGTATGGATTGTTATGGTGTGCCACGTAAGCACAGCACTATGGACAATTTGAAATTTTACTTCCGTTTGGCCCCTTACTCTGATGAGTTTTGTCTAGTTTGGTTTGAGGCCGTAGGTAATCCCTTGATTACTGGCCGGTTATGTCCTTAACCCATAGGGGCGGGTTCGGGTCATGACAAATACCCTCTTTTTGTTCTATTTGTTCTCTATTGCAACAAGTTGAACCAATGCATCAGTGGCCGGTAGGTGACCGGCAGATCACCATTGATGGCCGACAAGCCACTTCCATGGCCGGCAGGTGGCTGGCAGTCTTTACCAATGGCCAGCTAGCCACTGATGCAAACCTCATAAGAATGTTGATAAGATGCAGCAAAATTGTTCTGAAAGTGTTCGATTCTGCAAACAGAGGCTTTCGAAAGCGAAACGGAGGTCTTTTCGGGTGATATCCGAGCATGTGCATCTTCCATTTCCCAAGACAGAGTAGTGGCGGAGAAGTCAAATACTTTAATTACTTAGCTTATTTGCATTTGTGTTATAATTTAATTAGCTTACTAGTTAGTTAAATTAAAAGTGTTGTAATAATTAGTTAATTAGTCTAGTTAGTTACTCATTTGGTTTGTAATAATTAGCTTAATTAGCTTAGCTCTAATTAGTTGTTAGTTAGTTTTGCTTTATTCATTCGGACTCTCCTTCATGAGAGCAAAATGTAATAATGTGTATATCTTTCAACCTCACGTCTTTCTTCCTTTTATTTAATCGCTTTTGATGGTTAGTTTAGGGACATATTTCAATTAGCATACTTTATGCTTGCATCCATTTATCTTGTCTTGCATGCACCGAGACTCGACACATCATTCTATCTGCATTGTCATTTCAATACTTCGTTGAATACGTGCTTAAACCGCATGTTATTTAAATCGATCCATATGCCATACTAGTAGCCAAGCCTATTAATTGCATATTGCATGTGTTTCATTAGACATCTTGTATAATTGAGAATCATGCATATTTTTTTTTTTTTAACTCATATCTTCTTAGCTTGGAGTACTAGGTGAGTTTTTAGTGCTTTAGCATACTTGCGTGAGTGTGAGTGATTGCCATGACTAGCATGCTTGCCATGAGGCTAAATGCTTACTTGCTATACTGCTTGAATGCCTATGGATGAAGGTTTATTGTTTGAATTGAAATGATTCAATAAATGTGCGTTTAAGCCCACTATGTCTAGTGACAAATTCACAGTTTTAAGTCCACTTTGTTGAGTGGCAAATTCGCAAACTTTAAGCCCACTTGAGGTGGCAAATTCAAACTCTTTTTATAAAACAAACATGAAATTGAATTGTTCCAACTTGAGCAAATTAGTCTATACTTGTTCGTGCGCATCACATAGTAAAGCTAGCTTAATAACCGGAACAAGAGCACATAATGTACATAAATATCATATCATGATTAGTAGAGGCCGATCTTTGATCGGGCGAGCAAGGGTGCTCAATTCATGACCTTTCCCTTTCGTATCTAAGTTCCCGAGCCGAGGCAACTTTAGTGACCACGGACACGTGGCCTTTGGCATGAGTCTTGAGTTTTCTAAATTTCCCCCAAATAAAATATTTAGGTGTCGACTTTGTATCTGGCAAAACAGTTCAATTTTGGCATTTTTATCCCAAAATTGATTTTCCAAAAGATTTGTCGGATTTGAACTCTTTAGTGTTTATCAATTTCACATTGCACTTGTGAGATTAAATTCAGAACCGCAAAAGTCCGAACTGTAGGGCTTTCTTTCAAACCTTCCGAAAGGGGACGCGAAAAATGCAAGCTACACCTGTCAATTCAAAGGTTTTGGGGCCAAAATCTTTCCTAATAAACACAAGTTGGATACATCGACACTCTCACCAGAGCCTTCCTCAAGATCGACACAGTCTAGGCCTTTAGGGGTTTGAGAAAAAGATTCCATAGGAGAGAAAACTAACGAAAAGAAAATGCCCCAGAACCACCCCCGCCGTCACCCGATCCCAGACCAACTTTGAAAGCGAGAAAGAAAAACACACAAACTCTGAAACGAGGTATAAACCCTAACGACTACCAAAGAGATAGAGATAACTTTCATTGAGGAGAAAGAGTTTTATTTTACAGGGATGGTACTCCCCGACTAGAGTAGCACTATTGCAAGCATATAAAATAATCTCACAAGTTATTTCTATTCACTGATTTTTTTCGCTTCAAATGTATTTCTAGATATCAGGGGGTCCGGTTCTACATGTATATTTAATGTTTGATGTGTGAATCTACGCGAGTGACGAGAAAAAAAAATTAGTGAAATTTATCTACTACATATCAGCCCTTTTATTGGAATGTTGAGACTGAGAGGGGTAATTATTCAGTAATTTCGAAGTATAGACATGTGAAATTCTATAATATTGTGATTGGTACAGAAAGTGAATAGATGGGGTATTGTGTTAGGAGATTGAGAGAACAAGTATTCAAAATAATAATAAAATAATTATAATTATTTTTCATTACTTAATTATTTTTTTTGGTATGCAGTAGTGATTCAGTGAAATTGAATTTGCAAAATGGGGACGAATCTCTTCATCTCCCTTACTCTGCGCTCCAATATGTTTATTTGAGAGTTTCCAAAACCCGGTGGTCCATGAAGGCTACATATGGGCCTCCTAGTTTGTTAAGCTGGGCGGGCTTATTGGGCTTAACCGTTTTCTTTATCCTAACAACTATTGGGTGGCTAGGACCAGAACGCTGCCTAGGCTTTCTTCAGATCCATAAGGCCTTGTTTGAATTGAACATGAATATGCGAAAAGGAAAAATAGAAGAAAGGAAATATATATATATATATAATGAGCTTCTGTTTCATTTTTATTTTTCTCCATCAAATTCAGAATTTAAATCCAACTAAGTTAGCCAGTAGTCACCCCTGTACACTTGTATTTCAAAGCAAGGAGATCCATCATTGCTAAATGTAAAAATTGATAATTCTTTCTCATTATGGATTGAATAATGCTATATGTATTAATTAGTGTACTAACTAGTATTCTAATTGATGATGTGGTATAATTTAAGTAGTTTTTGATATTTGTAATATAATTAATGAGTGGGGTCAATAATAATGTCATAACTAGTATTGATATACTAATTATTATACTAATTGGTGAATGTGGCACCACCGTTATGGATTATTTCTTCTTTGTTGGGTTTATGTAGTTGTTGAATTATAATTGTCTTCATATTGTAAATAAGTCTTATGCCGATCAATTGAAAAAAAAAAAAAATTTAAAAGAAAAGGATATTACTGGTAAAAACTATACGGAACCATCTATAAAGCCCAACCCCATAAATAACAAAATACAAAAACAAAAATAAAAACAATGAAATAATCCATGTATCTGCTGCATTACCATTATTTATATATTCATATTAAATAAAAGATTAAAAAGGAGTATTGCCCATATCCTTGTTTAAAACTTTTTTGTTTATGTGCACACCTGCCACCAATTAATAATACATATGTGTGTGTGTCAACATATATAATAAATAAAATCCCCCCAAACCCCCCCTCTCCATCAACCAGCTGTTAGAAACAAAGTTGCAACAACATTCTTTTTGTACCAATATATGGGACCGTGGTAGGGAGCTCGAAAGCTACCCCCAAATCCCTCTAATTCTGCGATGATGCCGTTTTTGATTTTTTTTTTTTTTTGGCAGAAGAAGGAAGATCAGAGAAGGAAGAAGAAGAAGGGAAGAAGAAGGAGCGGGTGGAGGCAGGACTGAAGGGGGCCAACAGGATTGGAGGAGGAGGCGGAGGAGGTGCGGGGGCTGCGAGGCAGAGACTACGACGACGATCGGCGGAGGCGGGGCTGTGACGATCGGGCAGAGGCGACGGCGGAGGGTTGCGACGGCAGGCGGAGGGCTGCGATGCCCTGCCTCTTCTCTCTCTCTCTCTCTTTCTCTCTCTCCCTCTCCCTCTGTTTCAGCCTGGACGACGAAGAAGACGAAGGAAAAAAAAAAAAAAAGCCGAATGCCCAAAACGACGTCGTTTTGGGCATTCGGAGGATTAGGGGGGAGAAGATTCGAGCTCTGAAACATTATCTCAATATATGTGATGGATGCCATTAATTTTAATACTTGAAAATTACACTATTTATTAATACATATATATAATGTATAATATCCTATATCAAAAGATTTTAATTTTATATATACTTAATTAAATATTTTTCAACTTATCATAAAAGTAGTTAAAGACCTAACTCCCTCAACCTGAAATTGTTGTTTTAAGTTGACTTTAATCAAAATCTACATGAATAAAAAAACCCCACATGTATGTGATTAGTTTTTTTTTTTGGATACTCATGATTAATGGGGCTTTTTTTTTAACTCATGATTAATTTATTATCTGAAAATTATCATTAAAGAAATAGCAACAAAAAATAATATATGACAGAATATGTCACGGTGTAACGGTATTTGGAATAGTGAGTGATACAGTCGTCAATTTATTAAAATCATCAATACTAAAAAATAAAAATATGACTGTTGAATTGACTATAAACTGATACGTATCGGAACCAATTGATACATATGTAATTTTATATTCAATTATATCGATGTGTATCAATATCAAAAACATAAAAATCCAATTAAGGATTGTACCTTTAAATGTCCGAATATTTACACTTTGGATAGGCATTGTTTCATGATCTGTGAATTATACTGCATGTATTATTGTACTTGATGTTTTGACCCTACAAATGATTTGTGCACCTGTTTAAACTCATGGTGTATATTCAGTCCACCTGAATGGTTGTCGGCTTGATTAAATAAATAAAAATTTTCACATATTTTTCTACAATTTCTTCCCCAAAAATCTTCCAACTACATATATCAACCACTCAAATGACCAACATAATTATGTTGTGTTTGCTTCGACCATTTCTATAATTTTAATGACTCTTCCATTCTGACAAGACTTGAAAACTGTTTTCAAATTTTTAATAATTATTTTTGTAAAAAAAAAAAAGAAAAAAGATTTGCTTTTAATTTTTTCATTATTTGTTTTCAGAGACACCAAAGATGAAAATTAATTAAAAAATTTATTCATTTTTATTTTTGCATGGTCATTTTTTTTCTCTTTTTCATGAGCACTAAAAATGAAAATAAATAAAAATGAGCATACAAAAATGAATAATTTTCATTGATTGGAGTATGTTCTTTGGGATCACAAGTCGTAATTTGATGATCTGTTATGTTTGTTTTTCAGTTTATTATGTTTATTATCATTTATAAAAAAATTAAAAAAATCAAATCAATATAATAATTACATTATGATGATTTTATCTTTTTAAATTTGTATTATATTCTTAAAAATATTCATGTGGTCCCATAGAGATATCTACATTTAAGCATTAAAGCATGTCATTTTTTTAAGGAAAAATTGGAAATTAGAAGGTAAATTAAATAAATGCCCATTGGCAGCCTAAGGTTGGTTAATGATTAATAATAAATAAATCAATATGTGTGTGTCAAAATCTACAAATTAATTAGCCAAGTCTTGGTTGCTGGTCGCCATTGAATTGTCACACGGTGGTGTCGTGCAATTAATTATAAATTAATCGAATATGTCTATTTTGGACTTTAGACTATTTCGTACATTTCATAAATTGGTGATGGGACTTTTGGGCATGCAAAGGAACCCCCAACTAGTAGCGTTGATGGTGATCCAAATAAAAAATAAAAAAATCAATTTTAAAAATAAAGAAATTATTTTAATAGAATTTAACTCTCAATTCTCAGGCAAATCACCCAAAACTCGAGTTCATTCTTCTTCTCCCCTCTTTTTATTTTTTATTTTTTATTTTTTATTTTTATGTATATGATTTGTGACAATTGCAGTAATATTATCATATTGTATTATTATACTGCTACCATGTTTGAATTGTTGATAAGTGCGTAGAATTACAAACTTTAATCACTTTAGATACTTTTAGGGACATATTTGTTATTTGTTATTGCTTCTTTAATCTCAACAACAATAATGTCACTAATATGAAAATATCAACAATTGATCTTGAAGTAATATTGTATTATTATACTGTTACCATGTTTGAATTATTTATAAGTGCGTAGAATTACAAACTTTAATCACTTTAGATAATTTTAGGGACATATTTGTTATTTGTTATTGCTTCTTTAATCTCAACAACAACAATAATGTCACTAATATGAAAATATCAACAATTGATCTTTCAAACTCTGCATGTTTTGAGAAGTAGATTAAAAATTAATTTTTTTTTTATTTTTTTTTTTAAAATATAGAGCTGATGTGACTTAAAAAAAATAAAAAAAAGAATAACTTTTAACCAAATTGCCAAAACGATATCTAGTCTAGAAAGCAAAAGCTTGATCTCCCAAGATCAAAAATATTTACTACTTTTCAATGACAATGTCATAAATATGAAAAATGACTTGGACCCTTTCTCTCCCCCACCCCCCACCCACACACACGTGGGGGTTGCAATGGAGGTCGTGGGGGGTGACCCCCACTGGGTGTCTCAATCACTTTTCATAAAAATAAATATATATAATTCTAGTATTGTCGCTGACAACAATAGTAAGCATGAATTGATCAATCAAATCAAATTTTACAAAACTTTGTTTGGCAGGGAGGAATCTCATCTGGGGTGAGTCCTATCCTATCTTCCAGATACCAAATGGCCCCGCGGCGACATCTGTAACGGGAAGGTAGAGAATGGGTGGCCCCCCCCAACAAAAAAAAAAATGGTAAAGAGAGAAAATTCAAACATACTCATATTTATGGGTTGGACAAATTTGATCCAAACTAATTAGGATTAGTTTATAAGGTAAAAAAAGTAAAACTCAAAACAGTAATGGTAAGAGGACTACAATTTTTGTGGCTCAAATGACTCGAAATTGCTAAAAACGACGTCGTTTTGAGTACAAAACAACATCAAAATTGCAAAAACGACGTCGTTTTGGCAATTTTTGAGCCATTTGAGTCACAAAAAATTGTGGCCCTCAATCATTTTTTCAACTCAAAATCTAAAATTGTTGGGGGCCCACTTTTTTGAAAAAATACATTCAGTATGACTGGTCAAATTATGAATTGATGGTGCTAAATTACACATATTCGCCTATTTTGAAAATTGAGTAAAAAATTAAAAGGTTGAGTTTCAGATTTTTTTTTAAAGTTATATCACCTCTTTATTTTGTTATATATTTGAAAAAAAAAAATCAAAAAAAGTTTAAAAAATTAACTTTTAACCCTACTTCTCAAAAATAGTCCATTATTAATTAGTTTTGAAATATCATATAATATTGTCTATGTAATATAATCATAAGGTAATAAAAAAAAAACTATGGGGTAAAATAATGCTTATTCACATTTGTTTAAATATTTTAAACATAAAAAAATAATTCACTTACTGTAGTTTACAAATTCTTATTTGTAAAAAAATCAAAATATCACATAATATTTGAAGAATACTGTATAATTTTTTCTCATTTGCAACAAAGTTTTTTTTTGGAAGTTATAAATTTAGGACCACGTGTTACATTGACCACAAGGGTCATTGTTGTATAATTTTTGGGTAAAATAGTATGATAGATTGAATAGGTCCCCTACAGATTTTCTGATAAATGGAAAGGGGGCCAAGTGAGTTGGAGAGAACGAGAGCTAATTAATACGAGATATCTCTTTTGTACACAAACTTAAAAATACTTAAAACATTTAATTTATCATTTTAAAAAATTATTCTTAATGATGTATCTGATAAGTGTCAAATTTTAATTTGTCAAATATTTCATCATATATATCTAATCTTAATATCACATCATTAGAAGTAATTTAGAGATGATAAAATTAGAAGGATGTAACATTCTTGTTTAATTACAACAAGTCGGTAGATATGGACAATTAAAATCATTATGGGAATCTAGACCTTATTAATTTCAACAAAATCATTTATAGATTCCCAAAAATATTATCTATAAATGGGGTAGGTCATTATCTTAGATTTCAACTCCTACTAATGAAAAGAGACAACTTTATTATGTGAAGTTGCTCAATTATTGCTCCATTTCATTTGACTTGGCACAAAACCCCCCTATCTTATCCAAATCAAACCCATTGCCTAACCATAGAAAATGTTCATCGATGATGGTGATGCAATATAGAATAGAGTAGTGAATTGTTTTGGGATAGTTTTATAGAGTTATTTATACTTTTTTTATTTTATTTTTAAAATATGTGTGTTAGAGTGTTTGATATAATTAAATAAAAAAAATTAAATTTATTAAAAAATAGGAAGATAGTACTTTTACCTTATAACTTTATGATTTTTAATTTTAGCTTGTTAGTTGCACCCAACGGGCTTTATGTCATAGGCTTAAGTGTTATCTTTATTGAAACTTTAGCCAAATTATCAATTTAAAGGTGGTCTTCAATCTTAAAAAATAGAAAATAAAAAATCTACAAGCTAAATGTCTGCTAAATGAGTCATACTACCACTACTAACCTATAATCTGACAATTCGTGTTCCTAACTCAATTGCCATGTATAGTTGAATGACTCACTTTGATTGGATTTCATGTAACTTAAAAGTAAATCATTGACTTGAGGAAAATACTATAGAAATTAATAAATAATACAATATATTTTATTTTACTCACAGACACAATATACAATTGTAAAACTTTAATATTTGAAATAGAAACAACTAGAATAATATGATAAGTGCAATATGTTAGTAAAAAAAAAAAATTATAAAATTTATATATGAATTTGTAAAATATTAATTTGGAGTAAAAAATAGATAGTGTTAAGGCCTCATTTGCAAACAAACTATTTTAGTTTTTTTTTTTTTTTTGATTTTTTAGCTAAAATATGAGGTAAAAAAAATTACTATATTTGATATGACTTTTTGATTTTTCATGAAAAAAATGTGTAAAAAAATAAAGAGAAAATGAAATATTTTTTTATATATAATTTTTTTATATTTTTTATTTTTTAAATAACTTTTTAATTTTTAAACTAAAAATTGATGTTCGCAAATAAAAATTACATCTCCTTTTCTTTTTCTTTTTCTTTTTTTTTTTTTTTTTTCTTTTTTTTTTGTTCTAGAGAAAAGGAATTAGTGAGAGTAGGTGAGTGAGCTTGGAGATTGCTTGCTTGCTTGCAAATCAAGTACGGAATATAGATGACAGAGAGTGGGAAAAAACATAAAGGGGGGAATATAGAAGAGAATCAAGTCGAAGAAAGATGATGATAAAGGTGATAAACGAAATAGAAGAGCTTAATCAACAAGTTTGGGATCTTCTATCAAATTCTTTTATCCTTTTTCTTTTCCTAACAACCACAATCATTAAATTATATTTTAAAATTTATGTATAATTGAACCAACGTAAATATTTTAAAATTAAAAAAATATATATTTCAAAAAATGGTTCCTTGGTTAGTCAAGAAAGCATGACAACAAAGCAGGTCATGAAAGTCAATTTCACCAAAAGTTTATTTGTATTTATTTATAAAAAAAAGTTTAAAAATGGGATTATCTCACATTGGGCCATCTAATGAGACCGACTTATATATTAGGTGCAATAGACCCATCATGAGAGGCAACTCGATAATTTGAATCGTTTATTTATTCAAAATTTTGAACATGTCATATATGTAAAAAATTAAATAATCAAATAATGATAATTACATGATCAGATTACATATATTATTAAAAATAAATAAACAAAAAAATAATTTTGAGAATAAATTATTTATTTTTTAAAAATAAATATAATATAATTATGTGATTATAATTATCTAATCAATTTTAATTTTTTGTATAATTAATCAATTCAAATGATCGTATTATATAAATAGTTTAAATCATTGATAAATTATTTAATTCATGAGAGGTAGATCTGAGTGTGAAATTTACACACCCTTACACATTATAAGACCTGCACTTTATTCTGTATTTTATTTTTGTGCAACAAAAAATTCTCTCTATCCCTCTTATAAATATCCCATTATCTCCTCCTCTTATCGCTCAAAGTTCTCTTGCCTTTCATAGTTTCTTTCTCTCACTACAATCCCATAGAAAACAAACATGGTGGTGGCCACTCCAACCCAAATTCACATTGAAAAAATCAGAGAAGTTGAGCTTCCAATCATCGACCTCTCGGCAGAGAGATCAGAGGTGTCAAAGCTCATTGTAAAAGCTTGTTCAGAGTTTGGTTTCTTCAAGGTGATCAATCATGGTGTTCCTGAAGATGTCATTACAAGGATGGAGGAAGAAAGCTATGGATTCTTCGCTAAACCAGGCTGCGAAAAACAGCGGGCCGGGCCAGTTAACCCGTATGGTTATGGAAGCAAGAATATTGGCTTCAATGGAGATGTTGGAGAGGTTGAATATCTACTTCTTAGCACCAACTTTGTCTCCATTTCTCAAAGGTCCAAAACTATCTCCAATGACCCATTAAAATTCAGGTACTAGCATTCTCATCTAATATGGATGTTTCATATACACGGTGAATTTTTAAAATTATATCGGATGTATTAGAATTAGAATAACACAAATCCAATACATACCATATCAGTCTATATTTAAAATCATAAATATGAGTATGTTTGAATTTTGTAGAGCTAGCTTTACATGTTAGCATCCAATAAGTTAATGAAATTGGTAACAGAAATATACTGGTAAAAACAATAACTAATTCACTTCCGAGATGATGATACTATATTTCTAGTTAGTTTTGTCCATGTTCATATTCATATCATACTACATGATAGTAACAAATAAACTATAGTATTGTAATGCCATGTAAAACTTTTTTTATGAAAAATAATATATAAACTCATTTTTTAAACTCGGTCAAAAAATGATTTGATAATTAGGAAATAAATAAGAGAAAATTTTGATTTGTATATTTTAATAAAGTGACACATCTTGGGATTAGAAAGTATGTTTAATTTTTTTTGACAGATACTCTTTTTTTTTTTATTTGATTTTAAAGTTTAGTATGTATTAGCTAGAGGATCAATATATGCATTGAAAGCTCATATCATCTGCCTATTTTGCGTGTAGTTGAGGGAGGGATGAACGTAGGTAACCTAAGCTATGTTAAGCTCTATTTCTTCTTTCTTTGCATGTATATCATTGGCAGCTATAGCATCCCTTGTCCCGTCCTGTCTCCACCTAGGATAATGTTAATATTTAATTAATTTCATTATTTAATTTTTTTTATTACTAAAAACAAAATTATAAGTTACATATATATTTATTAATATAAATCTGGTTAATTATTTTTGTATTCAATAGATTTTTTTTTTTTTTTTGTATGACATTACTTTTTTATGATAAATTTACTTTATTATATTACGAGCTGTGTTCCCGTGTATATCAAATAAATGATAAATTTTGAAAAAGTAATATCTAGTTAACGGAATAGTTTTGAAAATTTTAATATACACTGAATTAAATTATGGAGTCTAACTTTGATGAAACAAAATTGTCCCTGTTTTTTAACTTATTTTTCTTTGGGTAAAAATCCTATTTCTTTTTAATCTATTGCATCGTTTTTCTTGCTCTGTCACCACGCCTTGGGCTATCGTCACTGCCCTTGCAGATCTATCCACCACAACTCTAGGGCCATGCACCCTCTTGACATCCTAGCACATCTTTGTCTTTGTTTGATGTAATTTATCAATTTTAAAATTTATTTAAATTATTCTATTTTTATTTCATAACATATAAATAAAAATTACACTAAACAAGCTAACATAGATTTCCAAAATAAACTAAAAAAAATTAAAAGTAACTTATTATTATTATTATTATTATTATTATTATTATTTTATAAGCACCAAACAACACAGCACCTCTGTTTGGTGCAATTGATAACTGTGATGTTAATGAAATTGTGTCCAGTGCAAGTGACCAATACCCTAACTCTTCCTCATCTTTTCAATATTGCAACGCTCATGTCCACCTCTTCAAAAATCCCAAACCTAGTTCACTTTTTTAATTTTTATTTTTTCAATTTCATTGTAAGATTTCATTCCTTTGGATTTTTTTATACCATGTTACATTTTACTGATATCTTTTTAGAAAAACCAAAATAAAAAAGGGGAGTCTCTAGAATACTATACACAGGGTTTGTCATTTTACTCATATATATTTCTCCAACTAGGGGGGTTTGTCATTTTACTCATATATATTTCTCCAACTAGGGTTTGTTCTGGTAGAAGATGTAGCAGCACACTTTTTTTGTTCCCTCTCTCAACTCTAATAATGTTACGGGCTGTAGTCCGATTACCGATCAACCAACCAGAAAGAATAATAAAAAAATAAATTATTTAAACTAGAGTAAAAATTTAAATTAATTTTAAAATGTGAAAAAGAAGATAGACGTGATAATACATATATATATATATATATAGCAGTTTCTTGACCTTCTGGTTGATGATGTACTAGAATGCCAGCAACACAAAAAGATTAACAATCACATTGACAAGTCAATATCAGTATTATAATATATCATATATATTATATTTTATATACGGAGGCATGAGAGAAAGGAAAGGAAAAATGGAATGGAAAGGAAAAATGGAAAGGAAAGGAATGTCCAATCAAATCAAATAAATAATAATAAAAAGATTAAAAAAGAACAAGTAGAAACCTCCCAGGTATGGACCAAAAAGCAAGCATGACCTTTCGTACCAAATGAAGAAGCAACCCCACCTCCAAACTCAAAAACTCAAACTAGACTCCAATCCCAACGCCACAAAAAAGTGAGTTTTGGATAAAACAGTAAAATATTATCTAATAGTATTATCATCTAGTTTATATAAAAATAAAAAATTGCACTGTAATAACAGTTACATAGTAATTGAATTATTGTTTCAATAATGCTTGAGACCATTAAAAGTAGTGCTCTAAAAGCACCACTAGTGATGTGGTAGTGGACGGGACCCACTGCTTGTGTCTTGTTTTTTTTTTTTTTTTTTTTTTTTCTTCTTCAGAGTGCTTGCCAACTCATTAGTGGTGCTTTAGAGCACCACTTTTAGTGGGATGTATCATTACCGTTATTGTTTTATTGATATTGTGTAAACGAACATGTCACATGATGTATTTCGTATGTATTCTTGTCGCTTATGATTGATATGTTATAATATCTATTTTAAAGTACTTCATAATTGACAATTTAGTAAAATAAAGAATAAATTATAAATATATTCTTTGAAATTTGGAGATGATTTGAGAAGTTGATCAAAATTTGACTTTTTAATTTTTTTTAACTTTTTTGGCTTTTTTTATGCGAGAGTTGATGTCACCTAAAATAGGTTAAAAGTTTACTTTTGATTTTTTTAGCTTGTTTCCAAATGGTCCCTTGATTAAAATATGAATCATCCACTGTGGTTTTAAAATTACATTTTGGGTGTGTTTGGTTTGTGTTTTAAGATAAATTTTCAAAAAAAAAATTGGGGAGAGAGTTTAGAACTTTTTTTGATTTGTTTAATTGTATATTTTGAAAATAATTTTATAGTTTGAGAGTTTGGGATGATTTGATATTTTATTATAGTTGAGTAGGTATGTGTAAAAGAAAAAATGATTGAAATGTAGAGAGAAGAGAGAAAAAATGATTGATTAATGTGTAGGAGAGAGAAAGTAATTTAGGAAAAAAAATTCAAAAAATTTGAATCAAACAAAATTTTAAAAAAATTTCTCAAAAATTATATTTTGAGATACAAACCAAACAAACCATTTATCTCTAAGATTTCTAATTTAATAACAAATCGCTATTTTTATTAATAAATTGTCAAATCAAGTAGGAGTTTTTAATGATATTAGAAATATGTTTAAATTAATAATTTAGATAATTTTATTATTGTATATGAAAATAATTATAAATTTTATTTTTTTAATTAATTCTATTAAATAAAAATTCTAATAAAAGAGTATTTATAATTTATCAAATCATAAAAAATAACCTATATTTTAAATAAATCTCAATAAAATATTTATAATTTACCCTAAAATAAAAGATGAGAAATTTAAAAATTTATATGTAGGTGTGAGACCGATGAGTTAACCAACCAATTAATGTCTGGTGTGTGTGTGTTTGGGTTTGGTGTGTGGGGGTGGACAGCTGTGCAGTGAGGGGTTACACAGAAGCCGTGAGAGGTTTGGCATGTGAACTATTGGATCTGATGGCAAAGGGCTTGGGCTTGTGGGTCTCATCAGACACATCATCATCATCATCAGATTCAGCATCATCATCATCATCATCATCATCATCAATGTTCAGCCAACTAATCAGGGACGTTGATAATGACTCAGTCTTCAGGATCAATCACTATCCACCACTCATCCTCACTAATCTCAAACACACCACCACAACCACCACCTTAGATAAGGAAGAGGACACGTCATCATCCCCCTTTCATCACCCACATCATCACGACCATCACAACAACAACAACAATAGGATTGGATTTGGAGAACACTCAGACCCGCAGATCTTGACGATCTTGAGATCCAACGATGTGGGTGGACTCCAAATCTCTCCAGAGAATGGGGTGTGGGTCCCAGTTTCTCCTGACCCTGCCACATTCTGTGTAAATGTGGGTGACGTGTTACAGGTAGGTATTCTGTTTATATTTCTCTGTTTCTGTTTACTCTGTTTTCTTTGTTTCAGTCATCGTAGCCATAATAACATAACAGTTTTTGAAAGTTGCAAAAAAAACTGAAATGACATGGGAGCAAGAGATTGATCGGGAAAATTATAAAAAAAAATTTAAGTACTTTCTAATTAATTATTATTTATTATATTCTTTTATATTTTTTAATCATTTAACATAATATTTTACTTATTTATTTTTTTTACCAATTACAATGAGTATTGTTAGAAATTTTAAAAGTTTTACTAAAATTTCTACTAAAAATCTCATATTGGTGTGTGATTCACACCATATATGTCCTACACCTATGTGAGATATTTGATAGTAAAATTTTTAAAATCCCTATTATTTTTTAATTATAATATTATAAAATATCATATACCTATGTTTTAAAATTATGGAATAACACCCCGATTGGAAGTCAGTAATATCACACATTTGTCTGCAAAATTCAGAATTCATATAGCATTTGGATTGATGGGACCCACCCCGCATCAGTTCCCATCCAATCTGTTAAGTTTAGTTTTGTCCAAATTTGTGGAAACTGTTTTCTTATCTTTTAAAAAACAAAAATGCTTGAGACCACCGATTAGTAGTGACATTAATGATGTTGTAGTAGATCTCATCGACTATCATGGTGGTGCTGTGCTTTTGTTTGTTTTTTTTTTTGTTCTTTTTTTTATTTTTCAATTCATTAGTGATGATTTAGTAGTACCAATCACTACTATTTAGAAAATTCAGCGTTGTCTTGGAAAATTTGTCAAATTATTTTCTGTTAAAATTTATTTTATTTTTTGAAAATATCATTTTTACAACATAATATTAATACCACTGTTTTGGAAATGTCCTCCTAACAAATGATTCTAAGGCCAAAAAAAAAAAAAGAGAGAGAGAGCAGAAAATTATATATATTTTTAGAGAAAACTTATACATTTTTATTTGATTTCATTACATTTTTTTTATTGAAATTAAAACACTTTTTAACTTTATTTTATTTATTTTTCAGATATTTTTATTCCAATCTCAACACAAACAATACCTTAGGATACTTGCTAGCATTTTCATTTTAAGAAATACTTATGACTTGGATTAATTCAATGTTCAAAAATTGAACACTGTTTTTGTACAAAATAAAACTAATATGAAAACGATAATTTTCATTATTTTTTTTGTCAAAAACAAAAAATGAAAAATACCAAACATGGAATTTTATTTATTCTCTCTTGGTGATTTAGTCAAGGTATGTATAGCATTACTGCTTGCTAGCGAATTAAACTTTGATATTTGTTTATGAAGGCAATGACAAATGGAAGGTTTATGAGTGTGAGACACAGAGTCATCACCAACCCATACAAGTCCAGAATGTCAATGGCTTATTTTGGTGCACCACCACTCCATGCCACCATTGCCGCAATACCGGAGTTGGTCACGCAGTGCAGGCCATCTCTCTACCGGCCCTTCACTTGGTCTGAATACAAGAAATCTGCGTATTCTCTACGCCTCAGAGAGAGTCGTCTCAATCTCTTTAGAATACTGGAAGATGATGAAATTGCCTTACCAGATGCATAGTTTTAACACCAAGCTAGCTTCATAGATGAACACTACTTTTAAAATAAAAAAAAAAAATACTCCCTAGACGGGAATTTTGCTCTATAATCTTTCCCAGAAATTTTTTGAAGGTAAATCTTTTTTTATGGGAATTGGGTTCTGATGTTTTCATAGTGTAATTTGATGAAGTTATCATAGTGTAATTTAATCATCAATGCAAATTTTGCGTTTTTTTTTTTGGGGCAAATTTTCACTTTACTTTTCTGTGTTTCATGCAATCTCTCTACAGTTAGAAATACGTACACAACTCCTTGTAATTTGTAGATTAAAGTGGATTGTCTATACCGTTAATGACTTAAGTGGAAGACTAATACTCATGTACACAACTGACCGCATTGTCTAAATTACTATTCAAAATACACTTTTACTCCATAGCGCTTTACTCCTAGTGCAGTATTCCTCGACATTTGGATATAAACAGATAATCCCTGTATATTTAGACACGTGGTTCACACTTTTTATTAACTGTAAATCTGACAGTGCTACTTGTTTGGAATGCTTCTCAGCTTTTGGTGGACATGACCAGCTTCCTGAATTTAGATGAAGTGATCATAGGTCAAGAAGCTCTCCAAAACATTAGAGAACAAACTTGGAAGCCATGACAATTGCAAGACAGATTACTCTAGCCATCTCATATATTCAGTAGTCTAGAAACACCACCGTGCCAGCATACTGGTATATGCACGATGTGCACATGACCAATAAGACTGCACCCAAAAAAAAAAAAAAAAAAAAAGAGAGAAAAAAAATGGGGCCAATCTTGTCACCTACCTGACCATCATGGGTTTGTTTGACTCTATTCATCTTATGGTTACTGCTCTTATTGGTCCAGAAACATTATGTTAGCTTGTTGAGTAGAAACATCATGTTAGCATGTTGAGTTGGTGCGTCGCTACTCTCTCCCAACATGCCTTCACATGGGCTGAAGCTAAAAACAGAACAGCAACAGATTTTCTACAGCCTAGCGATAGCTGTCTTGACAAACAGCTTTTGCTGAATCTAAAGAAAGTACACACACTAATCTCAGACCTTCTGGTCGTCAGTTTATGGTGCACAACTAAGCTCTTGAATGAGACTAAAAAACTCACATGCTTCTACAAAAGATAGACTTACTCCATCATAGTCAGAAAGGACTAAAAGGAATATCCAACAAGAACCACAAAGAAAGGCTGAGTACTAGAATATCAGTTGTGCATAAAATGACTAGCAATGTAAATATTTGAAAAGGTCCAAAGTCTGTCACGATCGATATTATAACCAGATAATAGGTCAAAAGGCTCTTCAAAACATCAGCCCTCAACCTTCAAATCAGTTATCTACTTCAATTAAGATGCATAATATTAGAAGTTTACATTGATGTAGTATAGGCTGTTAGAAAATACACAGCACACACTCATCTGTGTATAATTCATGAAGTATCTGATATCTTCTTTGTACAAGACGTCAGCAGCTCCATGTTAAATTTCTAGTTGAAAAAGTTCTTCCTCCTAATGGGTTTCTCCTTAAATGTGAATCTGTGATTTGGCAACACCACGTGAGCATTTCTTTCGACCAGTTTTGCTAAGTGCACAAACACAAATCTCGAGGAGCTCGTAGTCCTCATCCCAAAACAACAAGGATGCCATCTCTGGGTTGTCCAATAGCATCTTTGAGGTCAGAAACCCTGCAATCGTCCATGTCTGGAAAAGTCGAGATTGCTTCCCTATAAATCTCCCACTACGTGTATCATAATATTCAGGCCACTGATCCTCTGATAGCCTCTTCTCAGCCAAATCAATTGCCTTTCTTGCTAATTCTGGCTTCTTCATCTTAATGCAGGCCAGTGTGAACTGTAATATCAACCACTAACAAAAATAAGAGAGTTGAAATGTTGAACAACTCAATATCATTATGGTCTGACTAAGATATTGATAACCAAACTACTTTTATAATATTGTAGTTTCTCACTTCCACAAGTTGTAACAAAGGTCATTAGAAACCATGAATAAATCAACCATAAAAAGTACCTGCCACAGAAGAGTTGGCCAGGATCCACCATTATGATATGACCATGGGCTGCATGCAAGAACAGAGATTTTATTATAATATATGCCATAGCTTAATAGTTATCTAGAGATCCATGAGATTGCAAGAAAACCATGAAAACCCTAAAGAGCCTTACGTATTCTTCGGGTCACTTCCAGTGATTATACGCCATTCATCATACTCCAAAGCAGGGTAACATATCTTTAGAGGCATGTGTGCCACAAAATCATCCCATTTGGCTTCAATCAAATTTAGAATACCCTCATTCTGTTTGGGTGTACCCAAAGATGAAACAATGGACCAAAGATTTCCAAGAGTGAAAAATCTAAAATCCATGTGAGCAGGTTGTAGGTTGCCAATAAGATAACCACCTTCCTCAGAAATCCAATCTACTAGCCAAGAAGGAATTTGATCAGGATAAATATTGAACTTATTGATGGCATCAGTAGAGTATTCCTCTGTCTTGTAACGATAAATTTCATTTATTTTCTTCATATCAACCCAGTAGTACTCTCTGATATGAAATGACAGGGCACTAAGCCGGTTATTGACTGCTGCCACCAAATTCTTGGTTCCGTCATTGACAATAAGCATCTCCCGTGAACTGCGTAGAGCTGAGTAGAATAGAGCCTGTAATTTCAAGTACATCAAGCAAGAGATCACCCAGTTACGACAGGAAGCACATTGAAATATGATGCATAAAGCAGTGGGCATATTATTGAACACCTGAAGGACACCTAACCAATTTGAAATTGAGGAAATACTTGTCTACATCTTATGTAATGTGACACTGGTTTCTCAAACAATTAGATTACTGTAAATTGCAATAGAGCAAAAATCCTTCACATTCAGAGAGGTGCCAAAGCAAAACCAGTAGACAACTGAAATGTAGAAAATTTGTAAAATGTTGCCACAACCTCAATAAACATTGATTCCCAAAAACCTGAACACACACAAGCTTTTCTGACATAAAAAGGAGCTCAGTATTTAAAATGCTTGACATTGGACATGTTAAGGGGCTTCACAATACTAGAGGTACCACACGGGAACTGTTTCATTCATATTTATATTTATGTAGTGGGTGTATTGTATTTAGAAATTAACTAGCACTGAGTGAGGAACCCAGTCCAAATCCTTTCTGTTCAAATCATCAAGAAAGCATAACTTCACCCCTGAATACAATTATTCCATATTTGCCACACCTGAGTTAGAACCACATTCTAAGATAACTTGAAAGCTTGCATCAAAGTCAGTTATGTGACAATTATTAAACATATGAACAGTTGCAGTTGCAGTTGCAGTTGCCAAGTCATGACCACCACGACATGTGACAATCATTGAAATATGAATCTAATATACTTCAGCTTGCTATAATTAAGTGCACAAACAAAATCTAGCAGAAACCTGAAATTTATGAAGGGAAAAGGTCTAGAGCTTCATTAAACAACATCTCAACTTACTTGGATTTCAAGAGGATGGCCATGAATACCCATCCGTCTATCAATCATGCAGGAGCCATCAGTGACTAAGAGAGTAGGAAACATATCAAACCCATCAGTTAAACACAACTTGAGGATTAATCTTATGCCTGTCTGCACATCCACCCTCTCTTGCAGTGTATAATCACCGGTTAGCTTCCCATAAGCTCTCAACAAAATAATCCACCATAAACCTATCAAAACAGAAACAGTGCTTCAAATTCCTGTTTCCAGCTACTCAAGCTCACCATGAAATTACTACGTTACTAGTCAGACCAATGTCATTGTTCAATTGATGAAAAGATTAGTGTATATCCAGAACCAAAATATATTCTGCAGAGCAGCGACATTAAAAGAAATCTCTATAAGCAAAATACCCGATAGCAACTTAGCAAGGGTTGTAACTCCCAAATTCCCAAATTTAATGTCATCTTACCAGAATCAACAGGTGCAACACGCCCAATGGCTGATTCACCAAAATCTGGGTCCAAGACATCCTCAAAGGCTCCATTGCTTCCATCAAGAGGCACGGGTCTGACTTTAAAACTTGCTGGCATCAGCCCCTGCCCAGGGCTGTAGCAGTCCACAGTCTTCTCCCAACTCTAAACAAGAAACAGTGAAACATTCTTTAATTTGAATTAAATTCCGAACAGAGTGCGTTTCAATGAAGAATTTATAACTGAGAAACCTTGAAGTGTAAGTGCAAAATAAAAGGGAAGGAAAACCCTTTCCATTCAAAACTTATTGCTTGGATGAGCTCACCAAAAATTTTAATGAGTCATTGAAATTTGAAAATACAAGATAATTCAAACATGCCAATCATTATAAGCACCATTAAATGAGTAGCAAATTGCATTATTAACGGGTAGAGAGGGGGAGGGGAAGGAGGAGAGAAATTTTGCTATTAAATAGGGCAAAGAAGATATGAAAGTGAGATGAAAATAAGAAAATGATAAGTACCTGCAATTGCAAGGTGTGAAGTAGAAAATTCTTGACAATCTCGCCCTCTCCATTAAGCAAGAATGCGAGTGCCGAAGGGACAAAATCACGAATGAAGACCTGATCATAGTTTAGTGGTTGCTTATCAGCAGGATCTTTAGCTGCAACGGTCCCAACAGGATTTCCACAATAGTCCACAACAGCACCTCGAAGTAACTCCCAAGCCTCCTTTTCAATCTCGGACAGCCTCCTCTCATGGGTAGAAACCTTCTCCTCATTCAAACCCTTTAAATTATCTACATTAACCTTAGAACCATTGACTTCTAACATAGACTCTTTGTCCACTACATCGGGACCTCTCTCAATCCTCTCAATTACCAGACGCTTCACATTCAAGCCAGCCTGAATGTAAATCCTCTCGAAGCCCTTCTCATTAATATGGGTTTCAACTGAGGTTGAATGGTTCCTAAAATCTGACGCCACATTAGCTATAACCGAAACACGCTTGCTTTTATCAACACCTTGACTTGTCAAAACCCTAGATTGACCCCAACTCAAATCGGATACACAAAAAGCCCTCCGATTCAAATCAATAACACATCTAAACCCTAAAATCTTATTGTTACAAGTGTGAAATCGACGTAAACTGTTTGCTTTCAATTGAGATTTTGACAAATTATCAGCAACCAAGTGATTGCATTTCGGATACGGAAATCCGAAAATTGATGAATTCCTACAACTAATCAAGATTTTACAACAGGGTTTCATTGTGGAAATTCCAATACAGCTACAAGTATTCATTTTTTTTTTTTAATATTTAACAAGAATCAGATTAAATTAGTTACAATTACAAGCTAAGTTATGAGATTTATATATACACAGATCTGTTAATCCTGGAAATTTGAATTAACAGAGATTCAATAGGTATATACAAGTAAGACAATTGAAAATCAAGAGAATGAAAATGAAGAAAACAAACTGAAATTTAATGATTACTTACAGTTGATGGGTTTGAATGGGAGAGAAAGATTGAAGAAGAAGATGATGAACAGATATATTTGCGAGGTAGTTGGTCCAAGCTGGGGAGGTGTTTATATAGAAGAAGCAAAGGTAAAGGTTTCTGAGAATCTGGATGGAGGGGTACAATTTGAATGTGACAATTTACTATTATACCCTTCCTATTGCAAAGTAATTTGCCCAAAACACCCTTACTTCTGCTCGTTTTGGAATTAATTATTGAAAAATGCTAGTCTCAAATTTTCTGTCAAATGATTAACTAAATATTTCACATAAGTGTGGGGTCCACAAAAGTGTGAATTTCACACTCATATGAGACATTTAGTTATTTATTTAATAGAAAATTTTGTATCCCTAGCTTCACCTTTAATTATTTAAGTAATTTTTTACGAATAAATGTGTAGAAAAATAAAGGGAATGTTATTTGTAGTATTTTTTTTTACTAAAATAATCTTTGTTGAGGTGGTTGGGGGTTAACTGGTTGCTATTCTTTCCAGAATTAAATTTATGGTTTTTTTTTTTTTTTTTTTTGGATTAATGGAGATGGAATTATTAAATCTAAATTCTAATAATTATTTTTAAAATCTACCAATTTGAATAAAGTGATCTAATCTTAAATCTCAATTTAAAATTTTATTTTTAAAAAAAATGCTTTATACTATTGTCAATTTCAACTAGTGTTAAGTTTAATATACATTGGCCTGTTAGCAAATAACATTGTAAAATGTAAAATAAATTCAGTTACTTGATTTTTATTTGTGTAATTTGAAAATATTGGAAAATTTGTTAATTTTACAAACTTGGCTTGATAAATTTAAAAACACTATAGTATTGTATAAAAAATTAAAAAACCACTCAAATTTAATTTGTAATTAATTTGATCAGAACTCTCTACCTGTGTGTGGGGCTTATTCCAGATATATTAATTAGTACTTTCTCTTTCACTTTTGAAATTTCTTTGTAAAAAATTTGTATTATATTTGATATTCATTATTATGATTATAATTTATTAGATTTTATTATAATATCTTATATGAAACAAATTTAAAAATAAAAATAAAAAAACTCGAGTTTGATCCAAAAAAATAATCGAAGTTAATAAGATGAACATATGAGGGCAACATGGAAGTTTGGTGGAAACAAGTGGTGTGTGGAGGAGGACATAACAGTCATTCAATAGAATGGGTCTATCCAATGACGTGGCCGATCGGTTTTGAATAGTATTAAAAAATGTGCGGAAACGAAGAAAGCGCATCTCTTGGCTCTTTCCCTCTCTATGATATAAAATAATCTTTCTTTATTTTTATAAAAATAATAAATGTGAAGAAAAGCAACAGCACCCCCAGTCCAAACAAAAGTCTAACACGTTTTCAAAATTTGTTTTATGTTTTTTTTAGGATAAATTATACTAATAGTCCTTATAATTTGGGATTTGTGTTATTTTAGTTTCTGACTTTTCAATTATGACACATTTGATCTTAAATTTTGAATCTTGTTTCAAATAAGGACAATTGTAGATTTCATTGTTTAATTTCAAGGGCAAAATTGTCAATTTAATAAAATATAAACTAATTTGACAAAAATAAATGTGAAAAAAATATTTTTAATTTTTAAAAAATTATTTTTATCCACCAATGATAAAATTATGTAAAATTGATAAAAATTAATAAAAATTACATGATTAATTTTTAAAAATTAATTTTACATGATCATTATCCAAACACATAATAAAAATTAATTTGGTAAAAAAAATAAATATATGTCTAAAAGATTTATCAATTTTATATAATTTTATTTTTAGTGAGTAGAAATAATTTTTAAAAATTCAAAAATATTTGTTTGACATTTATTTTTGTCAAATTAGTTTATATTTTATCAAATTGACGATTTTACCCCTTGAAAAATCTAATGATATCTTCAATTGTTCTTATTTGGAACAAGATTCAAAATTCAGGATCAAATGTGTCACAATTAAAAAGTCATGGACCAAAATGACACAAGCCCCAAATTATAGGAACTATTAGTATAATTCACCATTTTTTTTATATAAACAAGTTGGACCCCACGCGTGGGGTCCTATTATCGTTGATAAAAATAAAATAATAAGGCAAAGAAATAATATTTTTTTCAAGAAAATTTCAACACAAAATAAATAATATTTCTTCTTTTCTATCTTGTCAATTATAAACAATATATTTATTATTGTTGATTTGACGCTTTAACTTCTCAATTTCCGTCGCTAAATTTAAATCCTTATTTCCCCTCCATTGTTCTAACACTTCTCAAAAGGAAGTGTAGCACTCTACGGTGCTCTTGAATTTGATTTTACAGTTACTCCATTTCGACAACAATTGCAAAAAGCCTATTTGCAGCATCTATAGTTATACGTGTTAGTACTCAATTTCTTTAATTTGAATTTGATGAAGTAAAGACACTTATCAAGGATTGCTTTATATCATCTCTCTACCACCAACGTGTGATCCAATTCCAAGCCTTTATTTAGATCTGCAAAGCAATAAAAGGAAGAAGCAAAAATGAGAGCGTAAAAAATGTTTTACCAAGGATCAGAACATTATACAAGGAAACAATAATAGATATATTTTGCTATTGAGAGAGAAAGAGTGCAAATGCAAGATTGAAAGCAAAGGCAACCTGCAGGTAGCTATCATTTATCATTTTATGTATTGATAATAATGCACATCTACTGAATCTAAATTTACCAACAATAGCCTCTTCAAAGTGTTCAAGCTTCTTATGAGCCTCTCTTCTTCTAAGCAGAGCTTTCAGATAATTACTTTCATGCAATCCTTTATTGTGTCCTTATATTTTCCCTGAGATAATGTTACACAGGAAAACAAAAAATTAAAAACTATCTGAGGCATAAAACTATCAAATGCCCCAAGAAACCAACTGAATTGGACAAAGAAGGTAGTGATAGTAGAAAACTCCAATAGCAACAGATATGGAATTTGATAATTGTTTCCATTTCTTATATCAATAAGAATATAGAAAGAAAAAAAAAATCAGAAGAGGAAAGTTTCATCACAGGATTAGAAGAATGACATAAGCATTCAAAGAAAAGCAACCTTAAATGTAGGCTGTCATTTTTCATACAATGAATGTTTTTTAAGCTAGAAAACCTGTCTTTAGTCTGATCCAAAAGTCAAAAAGCCATCAAAAGCTCCCAAGAGTATCAACAATCTCTAAGAGCATGCTAATTCTAAATTTCTTAACAAAGCTTAACCCTTTGGCCTTCTAAATTGCTCTTTAACTTTATCAACTTCTTCCAGACTAAACCATTTCAAGGAGAAAATCACCATCAAAAGACATCATACCCAATTGAACCAGACTTCAACAATAACAATCATTGAGTACAAGTTCGACAGAGTCTCAGGCGAAAGCATTGAAAATTAGTTGTGGAATTACAATAACAAATTGAAGAAACCATAACTCCCAACCCTGTTTAATAATTGTGTGATAGAATATTATTAATCTATTTTCACCAATTGCTGATTAGGTGGTCATGTATTTTCCAGGTGCTAGATTTATGCCATTAGGTAATCCTAATCTTATTCTTCGATCTCATTTGTCATATTGAGGGAACTAATATTTTTATAGATTTGGTTAATTTACATGTATACTAAACTACTATAGTATCTCAATTTTTTTTCATTAATTCGTTTGTTTGATTTTGTCCCCCCTCCTTCCCCTTCCTTTTAATTGTTTTCTTATGTTGTCTTCTTTGCTATGTTTCTTTTTCCTTCAAATGAATCCAAAACTCCATAGTATATCTCTCCATGGGTCAAAGAATGCAAGATACTTCAAATGTTTTTCTATTTATTTTTAGCTATTGGGAAAAGGAAGGATTTTATATTTGTTTATTAAATTCAATAAGCTATTAAATAAATTGAAAAAAGGAAACTGGAAATGAAAGACTCTTTCTCACATATCGAATGGGTAATCAATAATTGCCGCTCCTAACATCGTAGTTTTGGCTTCTATAGAATTTTAGTTTCAAAATGCATGCCTTTGCAACTATTATGAGTTGTACATCACCTTAAATACAATTTTCAGCATTTAAATATTAATTCCATCATTAAATCTTTGACTTCAATATGTAAATTAAATTCTAGCATTAAGTATTTATTTTCAGAATTTTTGATTGGCAGATTTGTGCTTAACTCGTTCAAGTAATGCAACATTGGTTATTACCATACTTCGTATATATTTGCACACATTTACATGGAATCAAACTTTCCTCAATACCAATACATGAGCCTTCCTCGAACTAAAGTAGCCCAAGACACAACCAACCATGTTATATTAATTGAGAACACTATGTATGTAATGCAACATTGTGTAAAATGCATCCTAATTTATCACCATCAATGATTTGAGACATTTACGCCACACGATTCAAAATAATATAACCACAACATTTGTCACTTAGCCATAATAGTTTAGAATTCTCACTTTGTGGGTACACATTATAAATTCGTACGTCTATAACCAATCTATTTTTATTTCAGGTTGTATCAAGTACAGACAAGTTATTGTTAGTATTAATATTTATCATTTTTTTCCTTTTTTAATCACCTAAAATAATTTGTTGGTTGGGTAAGTACATTAGGGCAAGGTTTTTTTTTTTTTTTTTCCCCTAGAAAGGTATTATTTTGGAGGAGGGAGTAAACCCATGACATTGGAATGCAATTTTTCTTTTTTCTTTTTCTAGACAAATACTAATAGATAATCTATCTTTTTTACCAACAGTGGGGGATGAAGAAACAATGCTAAGTGCCCTTGGGGAAAGTGAAATACGTTTTATTTTGTTCTAAGCTAGAGAGGAAAGGTAGATTACTATTGTTATAAATTTTCATCATCTCAACTTTTGAGCCGAAAAGGCAACAACAATGGAAATTATATTGTTGATTAGGATGTTTAGCAATATTCCATCCAAAGACAATAAACCCATAAAAATACAATAATTTTCCTAGTCAAAAACACTAAATAACATTCAAAATTGGTTGTTGGTTTTTTTTTCTTTTTCTTTTCAGTGGCATAATGTCAAACACATGGTGAGCAAAATATCAAATTGTATCATAATAATGTAAGAACAAAAATATATAGACACCAATACCTGTTGTAATTTTGGAAAAATATGTCCCAATACCTATTGAGTCAAGCTGCTTTATATGTCATGAACTCTTCTTAGTTAAGAAATGAAAAACTCATCCCACAATAAGTTTAATCTTATTAGCTCCTTTGATTCAGAAGACAATTATAATTAGGAAGGGAAAAAAAAAAAAGCTTTATGTTCTAGGCAACAATTTAGAGCATGAATTTGATGAATAAACAGAAATCAGAGCAAAGCAAAGCAAAGCAAAAGAGGAAGAAAAAAAAAAAACTACAGTGTTCTATTTGTTCTTAACCCTGACATATCCTTCTTCCCTTACTTCAAGTTTGTTCTTACCATCATAAATTTAAAAATTAAAACCAAATAACCAAAACGAAAATATACAAATTCAAGCATTAATCAATAAAAGAAATAGCTCGAAATATAGTGGAAATACAAACTTGTAAAAGATATAGAAGATGATATACTTACCAGGCAACTAAGGAAAATAGTAGAAGAGAGTTCTCATCAAATGGAATTGGCCAAAGTATATTTGCCTATACTGTTGACCTCATTATCTCCTATATCTCAAAGTTCTAGTCCTGGAATGAGAATGCAATGAACAAATGTAGTGTTTTAGTTCACCGGAATGGAATGCTCATTTCATCAAATATTTGTTCTCATATTTGATCGACTAAAAAATAATGACAAAACCCATACAAATGAAATTATCATTCACCAATTCAAATAAAGGAATAAAGGAGAACAGAAGTAAATGACTAATTGTACGAGTAGAGTAAAATTAGAATGGCAAGTATCTCTAATTGGTAATTAAAAAAACACATGGAAAATTATATTAAACACTTAGTCACACATATTGTCAGGCAGATGGTGTGCAAAATTTATCTATGAAATAATCGATACGAACTCAATATGTAACCATACAACTCTAACATCAAAATCTCCATAGAGGAAGAAAAACATATTAAAAAAAAGGGCAAATCAAAAGAACATATACCTAATTGTCCATTTTTCAAAGCTGATCTCTAGACATTGTGGATTGGAACACCAAACAGATTAACAGCTTCTAATTAAAGTCATAATCAATGATTTGATAAGTTATAATTTATAATCTGTTTTCACATTTACACCAAACGGGCCAATGACGAAAATGGTGTATTGATCAAATGAATAACTTATTTTACTTTTTGGTGCTAATAATAATAGCTTTGCAAATGTTAAAAATTGTGACACTCTGATGTTTTGGAGGGTTATTACGGAAAATAAAAATTTCATGACAAATCTTCAATAATTGGGAATTGTGTGTTTTATATATAATATATACAAACGTATACAATAAATGTGAGCGTATATTACATGTGTGTGAAGTAATTGGACAAATTATGATAGCTTGAAATAGTTAAATCTGAAAGATTTGTTTTGTTAAGTAAATAAAGATAATTTCAAATAGAGAAAAATTGTGGCAAAATTGTTTTGGACCGTACACTTTATATAATAATATAACGATTCGTTTGGGAATTGGTTTTTTTAATAATTTTTTTTTTCTCTTTTAAAAAATATAAAAAAATAGAAAAAATAAATTAATTTTTTAACTATTTTAGTGACCAAAATATGTAAGCCATTCTTTTTAAAAATATATATATATATACATAAGTCATTCTTGAGCCATGTAAAAAGTATAATATTATAAATATATAGGCCGAGTCATTCGTGGGCTGGCCTAAACTTAAGAGAGAAAGAAAAACAAAAAATAGTGGGAGCATTCTATTTACACTTAAAAAAATTATTAAATACTCTTAATTTTTAAGTATATCTTATTTAATTATTTAAAATTTTATTTTACTCTCATTTTACTTATTATTTTTTCCAAATTACTCTCAAGGTAAATCCAAATAATAAATAATAACCAAACTAAAAAAACTAAATTATTTCAAAAACTTTTCAATACAGAAAATAATTATCAAATACAGAGAGAAAAAAAACTTATAAGTACATAAGCATTATAAATACAGAAATTATGAAACCCCTTTATGTTTTCCAGTAACTTCACAGTTCATTCATGATAATCTAATCACAATTGTCAATTCATAAAATATCTTAATATGTTAATATTTGGACTGATCAATATTGTAAAGCTTTGGTGAATAGAAACGTGGCCACAAAATAAAATAATTAAGGAATACGCAAGAAGAAAATATTTTTTATTTTTTTTATTTTTTTAGAACAAACATAAAGTTCAACAGAAAGAAAGAATAAAAAAACAAAAAAGCAAAAAAAAAAAATTATTAAAAGGTGCCGCACGATTTAGCTCTTTTTTTTTAATTTTTTTTATTTTTGTGTGTGAAGGATACTAACATGGTCATTGAGTTTAAAGATTATCTCAATTATTTATTTATTTATTTATTAAAAGCTGTAATGTTATTTATATGATTGTGAAAATTGAAAGATTTAACATCGTAATGGAATATATAAAAAAATACAGAAATTAATAATTATATTTTGATTTTTATATGAATGCTTACCTCTTCTTCGATGGGTTGCTTCAAAAAATTATATTGATTATCACTTTCAGTCATTGTTTGATTATTCAAACTTTCTTCTAGTGTTTAGAGTTTCAAAATAATAAAAAAATAATGATATTAATGATAATGGTAAGTTTTGATAGGATAGATTAGAGTTTTGGAGTGAGAAAGAAGAAAAAGAAGAAGAAGAAGAAGAAGAAGAAGAAGACATAATAATTTTGATCTTTTAAGAAAGAAGATGTAGAGATTTGAATAGGAATAATGGATTAGGGTGTACCATGAGAAAAAAAAAATTATTTTAGGATTTAATATGTGTTATCCTTATTAGTAAATTCATATTATGAAATGATAGGAATTAAAATTTATGAATTTAAATTGCGCGCACTAAAATATATTTTGGGTTCACATAGAATCCCCCAAACCAGTGCCCTCAATCAAAATTTGGGCCTAAGGTTAAAAAAAATCAAATTTTGGGCCTCCAAATTGATCCACCACCAAATTGTGAGTAAGGATTTAAGCCTGAGACACTAAGCCCAATTATTGATCTTGCATTATCGGGCTTTCGGCTAGGTAATCAGTTTGAATTGGGGGCCCAATTCAGAAATTAATCTCAAAAAAGTTTTTCTTGATGGATCATAGCCCATGAAAAATTGTCAACTTTGTACTTCTCTCTCACCCATATGAAAACTTTATCGTGAATAAACCATGTACACTGTACGTATCATATAAAGGCCCTGTTTGGTAGGACTTATTTCTAATTTATTTCAGCTTTTAGTTTAATTTAAGCTATTTTGATGTGTTTGATTCAGCTTAACAATACAGCTTATGGCTTTTTGTAAGTCAAAAATCAACTTATTTTTTGAGTGGGGGAGGAAAAACTTAATTTATAAGGCAAAAATCAGCTTATGTTCACAGTTAGAAGCTATAAGCTGTTAGGCTATAAGTTATAATCATTTTTCCATAGCTCTACCAAACAGGGCCAAAAGAATTTCACATTAAAAGTAATTATATTAATATTTTACTTACTGTGTGAGTGAATTTCCGATCACACTGCCCTCCTTAGTGAATCAGCTGTAGAACACAGGCAGAATAGATGGCTCCCTGCAATCTGCACGGAAAGAAAAGGCTCCGGCGGTGGTTCTTCCACCCGGGGGCACTCCGACGATTAAGTCAGTCTCTCTCAAAGATAATACCAATGCTTAAATTAATGCTCAAGACTCAAAATTGCGTACCTTAGACCCGCCGGGGGTGCCCTTCTTTTATAGTCTTTCTCTGTCCTAGTCCCACTAGAAGTCCCACTTCTATGGACTCTCATTCAATACTTACTCTGGACTCTTCAAGAGATAAGGATAGACTCCCTAAGAATACTATCCTTATCCATCTTGAAGTCTTTCTTCATTCTAGGACTCTTGCCCCTTATCTGATCATCCCGGATTCCGATATCTTCGGAGATAACCTCGGCAACTCCGAGATTACCTCGGCGTAACTACCACGACACGTGGCACCTCGGCTGATACTTCGGTATCACCTCGGCCACGTGTTGGTACTCAGAAAATACATCCCCACAACTGCCCCCTAGGTTCTATTACCTCGGCATTCTGAGATGATGGAACCTATATTGAACTTTTTTCTCGTACATCGGCTTAAGAACCTTATAGCCGAGATCATTTATTCCAGGCCGAAGTGTCTTCTTTCAAGAACAAGAATTCTCACGAACTCTCCCAAGTGTATGAGCTGTCACGCACCATTTTACAACCGTTCTACTGACGCGTTTTTTTCTTATTGGTCCGTGCTGGCGACGCGCCTGTTGGCTGTCTTTTCTCTGCATGCGCCGTCTGACGCATGCGTTAACCCAGGCGCACTAAATGCTTCTGATTTGCCGCCGTTTTACGTTTTTGACAAAACAATTGAATCTGCCCTTTGGCTCTTCACCTTTGCATTCGATTTCCTTGCTTTTTCTCTCTCCAACCCTTCCCAAATCCGCCATTGCTCTTGCTCTAAGCTCTGCAACTGGTTTTATTCCTCCATTCTTGCGAAACTTTGGCCATTGTTGCCTCTGTCGTCTGATCTCGGCGAAACTCACTCCGGCCTTCATCTTTTCTGGTAAGCAACTGGCTTTTCTCCTCCAGTTCTTGATTTTTTCTGGAACTTCTTGCTACTTGACTGTTTTGCTCACTATTTGATTTGTGAATCGTTCATCTGAGTGTGTATTATTCCCTGGTTCTTGCATATGTTCTGAACACTTGCACTGTTGCACCTCTTGTTCTTGATCTTCCACCCTTTGTGTTCTTGAATCTGAGGCTTCGTTTTTGCGTTTCTGTTTCCCAGATTTCTGTCCTTCATACTCGTTCTTCGTAGATTTAGGTTTGGGATTTGTCTGTAGGGCCTCCATTTTTTCTAGGAAAAACTGAAACAGATTTACCAATACATACTTTAGGCTCAAGCCGAGGTCCCAAGAGCCCTTTAGGAACATTCTGTCTCTGTAGCCAAATACTCGTATACCAAAACCATGGGTGTGTGGAGCGATAGGGTCAACAACCTAACCAAACTAGAATTTTTTAGGCAAGAGTTCTCCATCCCTGCCGATGTTCACCTCAGGCTAGCTGGGGAGAACGACTCTATTATGCCCGAGGATGATAACATGCCTTTTCCTATAGTAGCCTTTGTCCAGTGTGGACTCCGATTCCCTTTAGATCCCCTTTTTCGCGAGGTCCTTCACTACTACACTTTGAACCCTATGCAACTCACCATCAACTCATACAGGATACTTAACTGTATAATAGCCTTAGCTCAACAGGAGAATGTTAGAATTACTCTCGCCGACATCCAATTCTGTTACAGTATGTGCGCTCTCAATCTGAAAGAAAAGGGCTTTGTATATTACCTTAAGCCAAGGTCTACCGAATTTAAAATTGTAGCCGACCTCCCAGACTCCAACAAAGGGGCTGGTGATGATTATCTCATTGCTTCTGGAAATTGGGAGTTTGGCCCAGACGAAGAAGTCCATCTCTACCCTCTTCCCCGAACAGTTAAAGAGGGCAAGGGTAAGAGCCCAGCGTCAATTACTTAGCTGTTGTTTGTTTTTCTCCAAGTATACAAGAGTTTTTATTTGTTTCTGATGTTGTGCTCCTTTTGCAGACGTTCGTAAGCCTCCCAAAAATTTTCGCCAGTCTTACTTCCTCGGCAAAGACTTAAAGAAGCTTCTGGATCTTCCTATCCAAAAGCAAAAAGCTCCAGTCTTACTGAATTTCATCCCAACACACAGATCAACTCTTCCCGACGTTCCAAGAAAGAAGAAAAAGAGCTCCTCTTCTCTTACTGTAGTAACTCAAACCGCATCCACATCTCGGACTGATCAAGGTTCAACTTCTGATCTAGCCAATCATCCTTCGACCGCGGCACCATACTTGGTACCGATTTCTGAAAGAAAGCGTCGGCGACGACTTGTAAAAACTGCCGAAATGGTTCGCCCGAAGCCAGTTGTGCAGGACCTTCTGGCCGACCTCCCAACCGACGTGGACGCTGCACCAACCCAAACGGTGCCCCCACCGAAACCAAAAAAGATCAAGAAGGCCCAACCAAAGTCCAAGGCTACTGACGCCGAGGTTGAGGATGCCTTACCTATTTCCCAGCTAGCCGAGAACAAAAAGACTTCCTCTGCTCCTGCTAAAAGACCTGCCGAAGCCCAGCCGTCAGGATCCACTCAGTCGAAAAGGCCGAGGTCGTCGTCTGCGACGACTTCGGGGTCCAGAGTTCCTAAGGTTCCCTGGGAGCCTAAAATTACCCTTGAAAACAAGCCCGTTTACGCCCATGAGAGCGCCGACAACGTTAATATCGGCGTGGCGCTTAGTACTGCAGTTCTTCTCGAAGGCGATCTTGAGCGCAATGCCAAGATGAGCGAGTACGAGAATTATGCCTTTATGCTGCAGCGTTCTGTCCAAGTAAGTCTTCAAGTTTGATAACTTGTCTTCCTGTCACTTTCTTTATTCTTATAAAATTTTGCAATATGTTGTAATAATTCCCGCCTTGTTTTCTTTCAGGCCATTCAACACGCCCACTCTCTTTCCATGCAGGCCTTTGAGAACAAGGAAAGATTGGCCAAGATGGAGAAGGAGTGCGCTGCCCTTCAGAAACAAAATAAAAGTCTCAAAAATAAAATGAAGACCTTGGAAGATCAAGCCGAGGCTGCGACGCAGGCTCAGCAAGAGGCTGATGAGAAGGCCGAGGCCACTGAAGCCATTAAAACAGTTGCCGAGGCAAAAAAGAAAGAGGCTCAGGCGAAGGCTGCCCAGGCCGAGAAAGAACTGCACGAGGCGCTGGCCACCAAGGACACCGAAATCAAGGCGGCCGACGACAAGGCGTATGCCCAAGGCATGGCCGATGTTGCAGAAGATTACAAGTTACAAGTTAAGGAGGCGTGCAACAGGGGATTTTCCCTAGGTTGGAACTCCTTGGCCAAAAAGCTTGATCTTCCTGCTGACTCACCCTGGCGTAAGGCTGAAGCTATTCCTTTGCCGTTTCCTCCTCCTCCTCCTCCTCCTCCAAGTCAGTTTGAGGAGGAGGCTGAATCTGAATCCCAGGTTGAAGACGAGGATGAAGACAAAAATGATGGTGAAGCCTTGGTGAGGAAATCCAAGGATGCCACTAAGACCAAGTCACCTCCTCAGGGTGATCAAGTCCTGGACTTAACCCAAGAGGAGGACGAGGAGGTTGAGATGGTGTCCAAGGAAGCGGACTCAGTTCACTTATCGTCTGACCTTCTTCTGGCTGAGAGAAGTGTTGGGGAGACTTTGGCTGAGATTGACGCCGAGATTGCGGCAGATAAAGAGGGCGAGGTTATGGCAGAGGAGGATGCAGATGCTATGGTGGAAAAAGATGCCGAGGTTGTTCTTCAAGAGACTTCCGAGGTTCTAGCCCAACCTGCTCCTGAAGCTGAAGAAACTTGAATGTCTTTTGTTCTTTTCTCTTTTGTACTTTGTTTCTTTTCTTTGCTCTTGTTAATGTTCCCTGAACAATGTAAGCTTCTTCTTTATGGCCGATGTGCCTTTCTTTGTGGCTTTAGAACAATTTACTTCTGCTAGGCCATTGTGCCTCCTTTATATACAACTGTTTCTCTTTGAATGCTGTAGGCTTTAATTTCTCTTCTTTGCTTCTGTTTGATTCTATACTTAGAATTTTTTGCAAGTCTCTCCTCTTTTGTACAATCACCTCGTGGATAAATACCTCGGGTACATTTGCCTGAAGATTTATCTCGGCTAGGACTTCACCTGTAAACAAGTATAAAGCACATTCAATTGTATCTGGCAAACTTTTCTCAAATTTTAACGAGTCTGAATCAATAAACCTAATTTAACTTCATCTTGTAAATTGCTACAAATTTCAACAAGTGAAGATAAACAATTATCTCGGCTTAACTTTAACTTGTAAATTGCTACAAATTTCAACAAGTAAAGATAAGGAATTATCTCGGCTTAGCTTTAACTTGTAAATTGCTACAAATTTCAACAAGTAAAGATAAGGAATTATCGGCTTAACTTTAACTTGTAAATTGCTACAAATTTCAACAAGTAAAGATAAGGAATTATCTCGGCTTAGCTTTAACTTGTAAATTGCTACAAATTTCAACAAGTAAAGATAAGGAATTATCTCGGCTTAGCTTTAACTTGTAAATTGCTACAAATTTCAACAAGTAAAGATAAGGAATTATCGGCTTAACTTTAACTTGTAAATTGCTACAAATTCAACAAGTAAAGATAAGGAATTATCTCGGCTTAACTTCGGTTAAGCATCATCTCCGTTGAACTTCGGTTAAACTTTATCTTAGATTTAACTACTGTTAAACATCTCGGCTTAACTTCGGTTAGGCATTACTGTCTTCTATCTGCCTCTGCTGCTACTGCCAGCTTCAGTCCAGCAATCAATGCTTCATATTCCACCTCATTGTTCGAGGCTTTGAACCCCAGTCGAATAGACTGCTCCAATATCTCCCCATCGGGGGAAATTAACACTACTCCTGCCCCTGCCCCCTGCCGGTTTGAGCTCCCATCAACAAAAAGTTGAAAGGAGTCGCCGATGTAAATGCTGCAGGGTCTGAGTTTTTCCTTCCTTGGTTCTTTAGCCTTAGGCTGGGCTTCTCCTTCCTTGTTTGGACATCGTTCATCTCGGCTCAACGGAGCCTGATGTTCGATGTATTCTGGCGAGAATTCGGCCACGAAATCGGCCAAGACTTGGCCCTTAATTGCTGTTCTCGGTCTGAACTCCAGATCATATTGGCCCAAAACTACGGCCCATCTTGCTATTCTTCCAGTTAAGTCTCCTTGTTGCTACAAGGACTTCAGTGGGTGCTCTGTCAGAACCACTATCTTGTGAGCCTGAAAGTAATGGTTTAGCTTCTTTGAGGCCATTACCAAGGCCAGTATCAATTTCTCCAATGGTAGATACCTTGTTTCTGCATCGGCCAAGGTTTTACTTACATAGTAAACAGCCTTCTGCTCTCCCTTCTCTTCTCGGATTATCACAGCGCTTACTGCGTGCTCTGAAACTGCTAAGTATAAAAACAGTTCCTCCCCAGGTTGAGGTGTTGAGAGGACTGGAGCCGAGGTAAGATATTTCTTCAGGTCAGCCAAAGCGGCCTCACATTCCTCTGTCTATAGAAAATCTGTGGCCTTTTTCACCAGATTGAAAAAAGGCTTACACTTGTCCGAACTTCGGCTTATGAACCTGTTTAGGGCTGCGGCCCTTCCAGTAAGCATTTGAACCTGTTTTGCCGACGTCGGACTCTGTAATTCCAGAATGGCCTTGATCTGGTCTGGGCTGGCTTCAATGCCCCTTCTAGTCACTAGGTATCCCAAGAACTTACCGGATCCGACTCCAAACGCACATTTCGATGCGTTTAGTCGAAGCCGATATGTTTTGAGTATGTCAAAGACCTCTTTTAGGTCAGCAAGATGATCCTTTGGTTCCTTGGTCTTCACGACCATGTCATCAATATAGACTTCTACTGTTCGGCCGATCAAGTGTTTGAACATCTTGGTTACCAGCCTTTGGTAAGTTGCTCCTGCGTTCTTTAACCCGAAAGGCATGACTCTGTAACAATACAGACCTTTGGGAGTGATAAACGTTGTCTTCTCTTCATCCGGGGGGTACATGGCTATCTGGTGATACCCCCTATATGCATCCAAGAAGCTCATTCTTCCATGTCCCGACGTGGCGTCCACCAACTGGTCGATCTTTGGCAGAGGGAAGCTGTCTTTG
The DNA here is from genome assembly GCA_036172215.1 of Camellia granthamiana. Classification (NCBI taxonomy): domain Eukaryota; kingdom Viridiplantae; phylum Streptophyta; class Magnoliopsida; order Ericales; family Theaceae; genus Camellia; species Camellia granthamiana. The sequence continues at coordinate 1,610,640 of CM069910.1, read as the reverse complement.
GGACAAGCTTTGTTCAAGTTTGTAAAATCTACGTAGACCCTCCACTTGCCATTCTTCTTCTTTACTACCACGGTGTTTGATAACCATGTCGGATAATTGGCTTCTCTGATGGCCTTGGCCTCCAGAAGTCTGTCCACCTCTTCCTCCACTGCTTCGACGTGCATCAACGTCGGTCTTCTGGCTCGTTGTATTACAGGTTTGGCCGACCTGTCAACGTTGAGTCTGTGACATGTGACCTCGGGGTCAATGCCAGGCATTTCATAAGGTGTCCAGGCGAACACCTCAATATTCTTCCTCAGAAAGGCTTCTAGCTCCCTTTCCTCTTCTTCGGCTAATCCTGTGCCGAGAAGAAAGAAACGTTCTTCATCGCCCTCCTGGACGAAGATCTTCTTCAATGCTTCTTCACTTTTCTCGGTCGGCTCCTTGCCGACATCATCTAGGACCTTCATCTCCTCTTCTTCAACTTCTGCCTTCTCTGGTTCCCGAATGCTGCAGGTTAACTTCATTGCTGCCATGGAGCAATTTTTCGCCTGCAACTGATCTCCTCTAACTTCCTCAATCCCATGTTCTGTTGGGAACCGTAGCAGTTGATGCAATGTTGAGGGAACTGCCCCCATTGCATGCAACCACGGCCTCCCTAAAATGATGTTGTAAGGCGAGGGCGTGTCAATCACAATGAATTCCGTCTTGATCTTCTTCGTGCCAGCCTGTACTTCCAAGCTTGTTGCGCCCAATGGCCATGTCGGCGTTCCATTGAAGCCGACCATCGGGCCGTTCGACTGATCCATGTCATCAGGGTGAAGGCCTAGCTCCTTGTAACATCTGACATACATGATGTCGCAGGAGCTGCCTTGATCAATCAAGATGCGTTTCACCTGGCACTCCCCAACCTGGAGGGATACTACCAAGGCATCATTGTGCGGGTGCTGAACCATATCTAGGTTGGCTTCTGTGAAAGCTATCATCTGTCCTTGGCATTCTTCAGGCCGAGGTCGATTTAGTCCGACCTGGTTGACGTGCTGCAGGTGTCTTACCCTCTGTGTCTCCCCCCGTATGTCGTTTTCATTCACCTTCGAGTGGATCACATTAACCACCCGAGGTCCGCCTGCCTGTGGTTGCTGTGCTGGCGGTGGCGGGGCTGCTGGTGCTTGAGGCAATCGTGTCTGTTCCTCCCTCGTTTTGGCCTCATCCACAAGGTCTCTCAGATGGCCTTGCCTCACCAAATCTTCTGAGTGTGCCTTAAGGGCTCTGCAACCCTGAGTTGGGTGCCCCTCCTCATTGTGGTAGGCACAACGCCTACCAAGGTTTCTCCCCATAAATTCTCCTGGTGCTCTTGCCGGTGCCTTGAAATAGGGCTGATTCCGAATTTGATCAAGGACTTTGTGGAGCGGAATTCGGAACACCGTTGTCACTGCTTGCTTGGCCCTCAACTCTGTCTCCTGTTTGTTGGGTCCGTTGTTACCTCGGCCTCGCTTCGGTGAGCCGTTGACTTTTTCTGTCTTTGTCTCTTTATTCCCCGATGTATCTTCCTCGACTCTGGCATACTTTTCGATTCTCGCCATGAGCTCTTCCATGCTCTTTGGCAAGGTTTTTGCCAAGGACTTCCGCAGTGGACAGTCATCCTTCAGGCCGTTCTTGAAAGAGACGACCGCCACCTCCTGATTGCATTCAGGTATACGATTGAATACCTCATAGTACCGCTTTGCATAGGCCCTAAGGCTTTCATCTTTGCTGATCTTCAGAGCCATCAATGCATCTACCCTCAATGGCTGAAGTTTGTTTGTTATGAACCTGGCCACAAACATCTCGGCCAGGCCTTCCCAATTCTTCACGCTCCCCTTCGGTAATTTGTGGAACCAATCCGATGCAATCTCCCCGAAGGATGAAGGGAACACTTTGCAGAGCAACGGCTCGTTCCCACTATATAATCCCATTGAATTCAAAAATAATCCAACATGGAAGTTAGGGTCTGACTTACCATCATATATTTGGAACCTCGGCATACTGAATCTTTTCGGCGCGACGAATCTGTCCAATTCCACCGAGAATGGTGTCCTCGGCTTAACCGAGGAGGTCACTTCGACTCCGGCATTCTCTTGTTTCCTCTTGAGGTAATCTCTCAAGTCTTCTTTACTTCTCCCTGGAGCCCGGCTGTCTTTGGACTTCAGCCTTTTCGGCGCACTACTCTCGGCCTCATGGTGGCCTCTTTTCGATCCTTCCCCGCAGGATGCATCGAAACACAATACCCGCCCCTGAACATGCCGATGTTCCTTGGGGTCTGCCTCCTTCTCGCGATATGTCCTTCGGGACTCTTCTCTTCTTGGTTCTTCTCGGCCGACTTCCCTGGAAGGTCGGTGAGAGTGTCTTCCACTCCTCGTGTGCTGAGGGGCTTCGGGGATTACTTTCTGCCCCTTCTTCTGGGCGTTTGCTGCTGGCATTAGTGTGTCCTGTAGCGGGTAGGGCGGCTGCATTACGTTATTTTGCATCATGAAGTTGACGACCGATTAAAGGTCTGCCAACTTGTTTGCCATCTCCTTTACTTCTTCGTCCTTCCTCAGGCATCTGTCTTTCCAGGTCTGGAGGTCGTCCTCGTTATAGTACTTTCCCCGATCCGCTTTCTTTGCTGTGTCGCCATCTCGGCCGACGCTTTTCTCTGCGTAATTCTGATCACGAGTTTCTTCGTTGTGGTTGTCTCCTTCGACATCAAAGTCGATAGGCCTGCCACTCCCGGCGGGAGCGTCGTCCCCAATCTTTTCCTTCTGCGTGTTACTGGCCATCTACTCTTCTTTCGTTCCCACAGACGGCGCCAAATTGTGTGAGTGAATTTCTGATCACACTGCCCTCCTTAGTGAATCAGCTGTAGAACACAGGCAGAATAGATGGCTCCCTGCAATCTGCACGGAAAGAAAAGGCTCCGGCGGTGGTTCTTCCACCCGGGGGCACTCCGACGATCAAGTCAGTCTCTCTCAAAGATAATACCAGTGCTTAAATTAATGCTCAAGACTCAAAATTGCGTACCTTAGACCCGCCGGGAGTGCCCTTCTTTTATAGTCTTTCTCTGTCCTAGTCCCACTAGAAGTCTCACTTCTATGGATTCTCATTCAGTACTTACTCTGGACTCTTCAAGAGATAAGGATAGACTCCCTAAGAATACTATCATTATCCATCTTGAAGTCTTTCTTCATTCTAGGACTCTTGCCCCTTATCTGATCATCCCGGATTCCGATATCTTCGGAGATAACCTCGGCAACTCCGAGATTACCTCGGCGTAACTACCACGACACGTGGCACCTCGGCTGATACTTCGGTATCACCTCGGCCACGTGTTGGTACTCAGAAAATACATCCCCACACTTATGTTTTGTTTGTTTTAGCTGAAAATAGTTTGTGAATTTTTTAACTTTTGATACAACAAAAAATGAAAGTTGATGAAAATGTTTTTTGTGATCAACAAAAAAAAGAAGTTTTTTGGGTGGAAAACTTTTCACTTTTAAAAAGGTAAAAAATATTTTTTAAATTAAAGTCTTACCACCACTACCATACTAATATCACATTAATTATAAAAATTGCAACCAAAAAAAAAAAAAAAAAAAATTTTGTAAAATGTTTTTTTTGAATATTTTCTTCCAAAATAAATGGTGTTAAGCTCGCTAGTCCTACATAGACTTTACTACCTAAGTGAGTGTTTGGCAATGGGCTATTATAGCCACACAAAAAAATCATTAAAAAAGTCAAATAGTCATACAAACAAAATTAAAGATTTATTTCAATTTTTATTATTTTTTACATATTTTTTAGTAAAAAGTTGAAAAAGTCATTTTCAAATACTTTGAACCATGGACCCGTCAATTGTGAAGCCCTAATGGTGAGCCCAAATTCTCCATTTTAGTATAGAGTTTTTAAAATTTTAATAAAATATTCTAATAATATATAACAGTAGGCTTCTTTTAAATTATGTAGTTACTAGTCTATCACCTGTGTTATATATAGGATAATTATAAATATTTATATTTGTTTTAGATTTTTTTAAATATATAAATTATGTTTTTTAAAATTTTTTATAAAAATAATTTAACAATCTTATCACTAGCCATAGTGTATGGGAGAAGTTGAAAAGAGTACTGCAGCAACTATGCACGGGTTGTATCTATAATTATCTGTATGAGGGGATTTTAAATGCTAATTAGAGAATTTTAACCAAATCAATAAATGCAAGCATGTAGAAAGACACGTGGATTGAAAAAAAGTAATAAATGCTGATTAGGGGATATATATGTGAATTGTGATTTTTAAATGTCTTTTTTTTTAAATGTCTTCTTCTTTTTTTTTTCTTTTTTATATTATATTGAAGTTTAATATTTTGATAATAATCATGTGTTGGACTTTTCAATGAATTAAATGTCTTGTTTTTTTATATTATATTAAAGTTTAATATTTTGATAATAATCATATGTGTTGTACTTTTCAAGGAATTCATATGTGTTGGACTTTTCAAGGAATTTTTTTTATACTTATTCTTAATGCATTAAAGTGTTATTATAACGGTAAGGCTTGGGGGTTGTGAAAAATTAATAAATGCTAAGGTTTTTTTTTTTTTTAAATAAAAAAATCAAGAAATTTAGATTGGGATATTGAAACTCCCACAAAACTTGTTTAGATAGATATAAATAAATAGGTAGATATAGATATAGATATTTATATTTGTTTAAAATTTTTTTAATATACAAATTATTTGTATTGGAAAAGATACTGCAGTAATTATGAGAGAAATCAAAAAGTCTTGTGGATTGAGAGAAGTTAATAAATGCTGAGGTTAATTTTTTTTTTTTTAAACAAAAAATTAGAAAATTAGTATTAGTATATTGGAGCTCCCACAGGCCTTAGGGGTTAGAAATCCCCTTTTACTTAATATATAGTATAGATATAGATACACCCTTATGCACGCTAAGCAGCGTCATCTTTACCGACGTTTGCGGTGATTACATCCTCAATGTGCATTCACCATCACCACTAATCCATATCACTTAGAATTAATATACCCATTAATTAATTACCACTAATATATATTATATATATTAATTAACTTGGAAGGAATATATTAAACTCAGCTGCTTGACTCGTGTTTTACGTGCCATTATTAATCTTCATTAGAGTAGTAGTCAAGGGCACTAGGCTGGTAATCCCTAATTGTCATTTGTTTAATGATTTCTAGAACACGCTTGTAATACAATATTAATGTCGGTCAGTCACCCTATAGTTCCACCATTAACTCAAAAATGAAAATCTTCTTCTTCTTCTTTTTGTTTATTTGTTGCTCTCATTGTTCGTGTTGAATCGCCCACTAAGCCGTGACAATGTTGAGAATTATTTGTCGGTAGTATTGGCCTTTCGATTTCGATTAGAGGTGGCTCTTGTTATGTAGGTGTGACTCGTTGCGTTGACTTTGGCTGATTACAATGAGAGATCGTCGTTAAGCAAATTGGGTTAGAGAAAAAGAAATGAGGAACTAATGTGTGGTTTTCTTTATTCAATTATTTAGTCCTGCTTGGAAGTGCTTTGAGGTTAAAGATTTTAGAAAACAGAAGGATCAAATGATGGTGTGTGGGGGTACGGTTCGAGCTGATTGATAATAAAATTATAAATTGAATGATTGGTCGATTAACAAATTACAGTTTGAGCAGTTTTGAATGGATTAGTTGATTAAAGAATATTTTAACCAATTATCAAGCATTTGCATAATATATATAACATTAATTTGTATAATATTTCTCATACATAAAACACAAGCTAATTTTATATAATATTTTTCATATATATAATTACTAATTTATAATAAATTTTAAATATTAAATCTTTCTCACACTCATTTTTTCTTTGATATTTTATTATAGGTTAAAAAACATAGGGTAAATTACACTGACACCCCCTGATGTTTATATTTATTATAGTTCCCCCCCTCATATTTGAGAAATTACACTGACCTCCCTGTTAATTTAATTTTATGTATGATAATCATTACGGTGAGGGAGGGAACTATTATGAAACTTTAAACCTCAGGGGGTAATCTATAATGAAACTTTAAACCTCAGGGAGGGGGATGTAATTTTCAAAAGGTGAGGGGAAAAACTGTAATAAACATAAATCTCAGGGGGTGTCAATGTAATTTACCCAAAAACATATATGTATTAATTATATTGGAGTGGAGCAATGTCGAAAGCAGATTGCAAATTTTAAAATTTAAATCACGGTTAGCGGATTAATACGGATTAGTGAGGTTTTAGCGAATTGAGCGGTATTTTGCACAATCCTAAATGAATCAGCATGCACATTAAGTGACCCATTGATTGTTGGTATTTTTCCATAATAATACAAGAAAAATATATAAAATAAATTAAATAGAAATAACAAAATAATTTTTTTATTAAAGGATGAAATACAGAATAAATGACACAACTAAATACAGAATAAATTAGATTACATTACTAAAAGAACAAATTATTAACATGGATACCTAAAGATTAAAACTCGTCGAAGTAAACTAAATTTTGAAAAATTAAAGAACAAATAATAAGAAAAGAAGCAAACCGAAGCTTGTGTAATATCACAGTTTCCTTAAAACAGATTCATCGCCTCTCGATGGGTGCTAGAGGTATGCCAACATCTGCCTCCCAGGATACAATGATCGAAACCAGCTAATGCAGAAGTACCTTCTGAATAGTTTCGACGAACTTGATAATGGCTGCACTCTCTCTAACAAGAACCAAAGAAGAGGTTAAAAAAAGAAGATAGAACAAAAAAAAATTTAGTGTAAAAAATTATCTCAAACTTTTTATTTCAAAATATTATCTCATTTTCTATCACAAAACCTTTCTAAAAAACAATGTGCTAAGTTGGAGGAGAAAAGCCTCTATACTAGTAGGGGAGAGTCCTGGCCATGAAGGCTAATATCAATGGAGTCATCCATGTCATCAACTCTAGGCATTAGGGCTATACTTACAAAGGTTCAAAACTCCAAAACTATTATATAAATCATAATATGTATATAATCCATAAGTTTTGATAATTAAACAAGATGAGTTGCAAAATGGATACGGGTGTTGGGTCACAACCTGATCCAAGTCCAATCTCAAACACATGCACAAACTAAGCCCAGCACAGCTCAGCCCAAAGCTTAAGACTAGGTCCAAGTCCAAGTCTAAAACCAAACCCAATACATGCACAAGTACAAGCCTAGGCCCAATCCAAACCAAGAGTAAGTCCAAATCTAAACCCAACTTTATTATGCCCACTTTATGACACAATTTTCATTCACAACTCAATGGTTTCGGCTCATTATTTTTGTATTGCAATCTTCTCACTTAAAAGAATATAAAACCACTTAGACCCACCTCAACCGATAGTTGGGTTCCACTTTAATTTCGAATTAAAGTTGCCGAAAACTATTATTTTTATGAATGAAATTGGCCGAATAAAGAAAAACGGACAATGTTTATGTAGCTCACCTTTTTCGCGCCCCCCTTTCGGAAGATCGAAATACAAGCCCTACAGTTCGGACTCCCGCAGTTCTGAATCTAATCTCACAAGTGCAATGTGAAATTGATAAACACCAAAGAGTCCAAATTTGACAAATCTTTTGGAAAATCGATTTTGAATCAAATTGCCAAAAATTGACTGTTTTGCCAAATATAAAGTCGCCACCTAAATATTTTATTTTGGAAAAATTTAGAAAACCCATGACTCGTGCCAAAGGCCACATGTCCGTCATCACCAAGATTGTCTCGGCTAGAAAACTTAGGTACGAGAGGGAAAAGTCATGAATACATTTGAGCACCCCTGCTCACCCGATCAAAGATCGACCTCTACTAATTATGATATGATTTTTATTAACATTATATGCTCTTGTTTTGATTTATTAGACTAGCATTACCATGTGATACGCACACACACAAGTATAGACCAACTTTGCAAGAATTGGAACACTTCGAGTCATGTTTGTTTTGAAAATCGTTTTGAAATATGTACAACTTAAAAAAGTGATCATATATAAACATTGCTCAAATTATTATAATTCAAGCAAATAGCCTTCATCTTCAAGCATTCAAGCAGTTATAGTATTTAAGCACTTAGCCTCATGGCAAGCATGCTAAACATGGCAACACTCACAATCATGCAATATGTTAAAGCGAGTAAATGCTCACCTAGTACTCTAAGCCAAAAGAGAAATGAGTTAGAGAAATGCATGATTCCTGACTTATGCAATATTGTTAGACTTATTTATTTTGATGATTTGTTTAATTATGTTTTAATTTATTTGGAAGAGAAAAATAGACTCACAATTTATTTTAATGATTTATTTAATTATGTTTTAATTTATTTGGAAGAGAAGAGAAAAATATAATCAAAATTTATTTTGATGATTTATTTAATTATGTTTTAATTTATTTGGAAAAGAAAAATAGAATCAAAATTTATTTCGATAATTTATTTGAAAGAGAAAAATAGAATCAACATTTATTTTGATAATTTATTTAATTATGTTTTAATTTATTTGAAAGAGAAAAATAGAATCAAAATTTATTTTGTCCCATTATTTCTCACCTAAACCTTTATCCTAAATGTTGTTAAAATGTATTTAATATTTGATTAAATCAGGAGTTCAAACAGCCCAAAACAAAGGTTCAAATAGCCCAAAAACAGAGGTTTAAACAGCCCAGCACAGCAGCAGTTCAAAAGGTTCAAGTGGAAGATATTCAAATTAGTAATGATGGAGTGGAAGATATTCAAATAAATACAACGGTTATAAATTCAAATGAATACAACGACTATAAAAGGCTATAAGTTTCATTATATATACCAAAACCTCTAATGAAAACAAGTTACAACAAAAAAAAAAAAACTAAAAAATATTCTTTGATCTATAATCACTCACATCTATTCTCTGAAAAATTCTCTGAGAAGTGTTCTTCAATTTTTGTTTACATCATTTTTCAGAAATTATACACTGAGACGTATAGTTTTAAGCCCATCTTTTCTGTGTGAGATTTACAGAAAAATCAGAGTTTCATTTTTATATCTATCTTTGAGAGATAATTTTTATAACTTTCTGTGAAAGTAAAAACATATTCTTTTCAACCTTGTAAAAGTGTAGTACACTCAGTGTTCTTGACTTAAGAAGTCTGTGTAAAATCCGTAGAGGATTGCTCCATCTATGAAAACGTTACTAGCACTCTGTGAAGTTAGAGAATAGTTGAAAATCTCAAGTGAAGCTTGAGGAGTGGACGTAGGCCAAGTTGAAACCGAATCAGTATAAAATTGTTTGCCTTTCTCTCCCTTATCTCTTTATTTTATTTAAATTGTCATAGCTATATTTTATATTTTTATTGTGCTAATTGACATAGTTGTTAGAACACTTGTTTTAATTATTTTTATTTCATTAACTATATTTATCTATTGTGCTAGTCATAATTTTAATTAGGGTATTATTATTTTATTTGTAAAAACCTAATTCACCCCCCCTCTTAGGTTGTTTTTTGGGTAACAATTGGTATCAGAGCCTAGACTCTTGTTTTAGATTTAACTATCTGAGAGTTTCGATCCATGGCAGCCTTAGCTGAAGGACAAGCCACAAATAGGCCACCATTGTTTGACAGAAACAACTATAGTCATTGGAAGGATAAGATGGCCATATACCTACAAGCCACTGATTGTGCCATGTGGATTATTGTCACCAAAGGTCCAAAAATTCCTACCAAATTAGTAGACAATATTAGTGTACCTAAAATTGAAGATGAATGTGATGAGAGGGATCATAAATTATTGCAAGCCAATGCTAAAGCCAAACTCACCCTTATTTGTGAATTAGACTCTAAGGAGTATAATAGAATTTCAAGTTGTGACTTGACAAAAGAAATTTGGGACAAACTTGAGGTAACATATAAAGGTACAAACCAAGTGAAGGAATCTTATATTGATATGCTTGTTCATAGTTATGAATTGTTTAAAATGAACTCTGATGAATCTATTTCAAGTATGTTTACTAGATTTACTGAAATTGTAAACTCTTTGAAATCTCTTGGCAAAACTTATACTAATAGTGAGTTGGCGAGAAAAATTCTTAAGTGTTTACCAAAGAATTGGGAAGCAAAGGTCATGGCCATTATAGAAGCCAGAAATCTCTCCACACTTAGATTGGATGAGCTTAGGGGTTCCCTTCTGACTCATGAGATCACCATGAAAGGACATAAGGATGTTGAAAACAAAAAGAAAAGTGGAATTGCATTCAAAGCCTCATCAAATGAAGAAGAACCTGAAAATTCCAGTGAGGATGAAAGCTATGCCATATTCAGTAGAAATCTCAAAAAACACTTTAAGAAAAACAATTATGGAAGAAGAAGACCTTTCAAAAAAGAGTATAACAAAGATAACAAGAAAGAGACTATTATTTGCTATGAGTGCAAAAATCTTGGACATATGAAGATGGATCGTCCAAAATTGAAGAATCATGGAAAATACTACAAAAGAGACAAAAAGGCCATGGTAGCAGCTTAGGGAGAAAGTGAAGATGAAAGCTCAAGTAATGAAATTGAAAATGAAGTAGCCAACTTATGTCTTATGGCTCTTGAAGATGAGGACTCTACTCAAGATGAGGTAACTACTCTTTATAAAGAACTTGAAAATGCATTCCATGAACTACAAGATGAATTTAGAAAAGTTTGTGCAAAAAATAATGTATTGAAGAAATCTGTTGCATCTTTATCTATTAATATAGAAGAATTAAAGAAAGAAAAAATTGTTTTGAAAAATGATTTTGATACTATCTCTAATGAGAAAACTACTTTAAAAAACAATGTTGATGATTTAACAAAAACACTTGAAAATTTTGTAGAAGGTAGAGATAATCTCAACATGCTTCTTGGAAATCAAAGATGTGTTTTTGATAAAGTAGATATTGGATATGACCCTATTAAGAAACAAAAGAATCTCAATACAATTTTTGAAAAGGCACCTCTCATGACACACCCTCATATTACTTGTCATTATTGTAGAAAGAAAGACCATTATATATCTTATTGTTCATTCAAAAAGAATATGAACATGGGAATTAAAAAGATTTGGATTTAAGGGATCTAACAAAACTAACCAAGAAGGACCCAAGAAACTATGGGTACCAAAAACCAACACTTGATTGTCATCTTGTAGGTTTGCTTTAAGTCCAAAGCTAAAGAAGGGAAGTGGTACCTTGATAGTGGATGTCTAGACACATGACCGGAGATAAATCATTCTTTACTAAACTATCATCGAAAGATGAAGGATTTGTTACTTTTGGAGACAACAAGAAAGGAAAAATCATTGGTATTGGTAGCATCGGTATTTCTCCTAACCCTTCTATTGAAAATGTTTTACTTGTTGATGAACTTAAGCATAACCTACTTAGTATTAGTCAATCATGTGATAAAGGTAATCGAGTTATTTTTTATCAATCACATTGCACAATTGAAAGCACAAATGATCATAAAGCTTTATTTGTTGGTAATCGCTACGATAATGTTTACGTTTTTCATCTTAATGATCTCTATGCTAGTGATGTTAATAATAAAAATAGTTGGTTATAGCATAGAAGACTTGGTCATGCTCATATGGATTTAATTGCTAAACTTTTGAGAAAGGATTTGGTCATTGGACTTCCAAAAATTAAATTTGAAAAATATCATCTTTGTAGTGCTTGTCAACATGGAAAACAAACTAAAACATCATTTAAATCAAAATCTCATATTTCCACAACTAGACCTTTACAACTATTGCATATGGATTTATTTGGTCCCTCAAGGACATCTAGTCTAGGTGGTAAACATTATTGTCTTGTCATTGTTGATGATTATTCAAGATTTACATGGGTTATGTTTTTAGCACACAAAGATGAAACTTTTTCTTCTTTTACAAAACTCTGTCGTAAAATTCAAAATGAAAAAGGCTTTCTTATTACTAATATTCGAACCTACCATGGTAGAGAACTTGAAAATGAGAAATTTGAATTGTTTTGTGATGAGCATGGTATTGGACATAATTTTTCAGCACCTAGAACCCCTCAACAAAATGGTGTAGTAGAAAGGAAGAATAGAACTTTAGAAGAGATGAGTAAAACAATGCATTACGAAAATAATCTTCCTAAATATTTTTGGGCCGAAGCCGTTCACACCGCATGCTATATTTTAAATCATGCGTTAATTAGATCTATTCTCAAAAAGACTTCTTATGAACTTTGGCAGAAAGCCCAACATTAGTCACTTGCATGTTTTTTGTTGTAAATATTTTGTGCATAATAATGGTAAGGATAACTTAGGTAAATTTGATTCAAAATCTGATGTTTTTCTTAGCTATTCCTTAACTAGCAAAACTTATCGTGTTTTTAATAAAAGAACTCTTGTTGTGGAATAATCTATACATGTGGCATTTGATGAAACTAATATCTCTGCTCAAAAGCAAATTGTTAGTGATAATATAGATTTGAAACCAAATGTGGAAGATTCAAGTATCTACAAAGAAGAGAACCAACCATGTAAGTTGAACAAAGAAATTGAACAACCTATTCTCCCACCTCAAGAAGAAGAAGGAAACAATGATGAGTTGCCAAGAGAATGGAAGTTTGTTCATAATCATCCTAAGGATTTAATCCTAGGTGACGTGCAAAAGGTATTGAAACTCGCTCTTCACTTAGAAACATTTGTAGTAACTTAGCTTTTCTCTCACAGATTGGGCCTAAAAACTTTCAAGAAGCCGAATTCAATGAACATTGGATGATAGCTATGTATGAAGAGCTTAACCAATTTGAGAGAAATAAAGTGTGGGAACTTGTGCCAAAACTTAAAGATCATACCATTATCGGTACCAAATGGATCTTTCGAAACAAACTTGATGAATCCGGCACAATTATAAGAAACAAGGCTAGACTTGTTGCACAATGATATAATCAAGAAGAAGGTATTGATTTCGATGAAACATTTGCTCTGGTTGCTAGATTATGAGCTATTCGCATGTTACTTGCATTTGCATGTTTTAGAGATTTCAAACTTTTTCAAATGGATGTAAAAAATGTCTTTCTTAATGGTTTTATAAATGAGGAAGTTTATGTTAAACAACCCCCATGTTTTGAAGATCATGCTTTTCCAAATCATGTTTTTAAACTATCAAAAGCTTTATATGGTTTGAAACAAGCACCTCGTGCATGGTATGAACAATTAAGTAAATTTTTGATTGAAAATAATTTTTCTAGAGGAACGATTGACACAACACTTTTTGGTAAAACTAAAAATGATGATTTACTTATTGTGCAAATATATGTGGATGACATTATATTTGGTGCTTCTAATGAAACCTTGTGTAAGGAATTTGCTAAGTGTATGCAAGGTGAGTTTGAGATGAGCATAATGAGGGAGCTAAATTTTTTCCTTGGGCTTCTGTAGACACCCCATTTTTGATCGTCCTAAAGACTTGGATGTCATCGTTTGAGTGCTCGATGATTACACATGTTAGCGCTCGTTTGGAGTCCCTGAGGTTTTCGGCTACGCGCCTTGCCTCTAGTCTCTGAACTCTCTTGGTTTTGTGCTTGTTTTAAGCCAACTCTTGGTCCCCCCCCCCTTTTGCCTAGAGGGAGAAATAGTGGTGTAGACCACTTTTCTCCCATGTCGACTAGTTTAGGTGGTTGGTTGACTAGGATGGGTGGTCGGTCGACCACCTCAAGTGGTCTGCAGCATGCCACCACCTTCTCCTTTCTTGGGAGACCCCCTTTTTGCCCTGTCGACCAGCTTTTTCCCTTGTTGACCACCTGAGGTGGTCGGTCGACTAGGTGGGGTAGTCGGTTGACCACTTTGAGTGGTCGGCGGCCATTTTTCACTTTCTGCAGATATTTTTGGTGCCAGTTGTGCCAGCTGTTAGGCACGAAAGGCATCCTCCCTATGTAGGGAGGGATTCAAACAAGCTTTGGCTTGCATATTCTATATAAGGGGAGGTGTCTCCCCCTTCCAAGGGGTTCAAAATTTTGAAGAGGAATTTCTCCCTCTCTCTCTCTAGAATCCTCTATCTCTTCTCTTTTAGTGCTTGAAAGTGAGCTTTCTTCACACTTTTGCAAAGAGACTCCTGGCCAAACACCACCATCATTGAGCTGAGGTTCTTGGAGGTCATATTTGAGCTTTGAAAGTTGGTTTTAGCTCAAGAAAGTTGCTGTTTTTGCTGTGCTTCAAGGGTGAGTCCTATACCCTCTTTAAAGCTTTGTTTTGGTTGCATATTTGGCCACATTTGCATGCTATTTTAGGCTTTGCTTTCAACTACAAAAACCTTTGTTTTGAAGTGTTTTAAAAAGGTTGTTTGAGACTTTGTTTTTGACTGTCTTGGTCACCTCTTGCATGCTTTTTGTACTTGTAGTGTAATCCTACTTGTAGCCTTGCAAAGTAGCATGTCTTTGTGCCTTGAATTTGCTTAGTTCAAGCATGTTTTTAGCCATTATTTGCCATGTCATAATTCTGTTTTGTGTGTTTGGTTGCCTCTTTCATGCTCCTTGCACTTGTAGTTCAATTTTGTTCACTAACCTAGTGTATTCGGTGTTTCAGCCTATTGATCTAGCATGTGTATGCTCTACTCCAGCACATTCTTGGCTATCTTTTAGCATGCTTTAGGTCTGATTTGAGTGGTTTTGGTCATGCATGCTTGGCTTTGCATAGCTATAGTGTATTTGGCTTTGCTAGCCTTGCACTTTGAGACCTCTAGCATGTCATATTTGAGCTTTTTGCATGGCATAGCATCTTTTGGCATGTTATTTCAGACTATATACCTCTGCCATATTCTTGCATTTATTGCCCTTTCGTTATGTTTGAGGTTTCGGCCTTATGCTTCGCTTGTGAGCCAACTTGCATGCATGTTTGTCTAAACTTTTGGGCTATCATTTTAACATGTTTCAGCCTCAGTTTTGACATGTTTTAGGTCTGTCCATAGCTGGTTTGATCATTTGTGCTTGATATTGCATGCCTCTTGTGTGATGCTCTTCACTAGCCTTAGTGTTTTTGGCCTTTAACTTGTCTTGCATGCATGTCTTGCATGATTTAGCGTCTTTAGCATGTCATTTAAGTGCTGAAATATATGCCATTACATCCCACTAATTCACTCTTTCCAAATTAGAGGACTCTCACTTTTGGACTTAACCGATTAAGGGATTAATTGGTAATCTAAAATGTGTAAACAAAATGAATCAAGTAAAACATGGCCAAGATAAGCATGTTGTTTGTATGGCATGTGTTTGGATCGGACGTTAATCCAAACACAAAAAATGTGGGACGTTTCATACTTATAGTGATGAAACGTGTCACATTTCTCGGTCGCCGACGCCTTTGATTGTGCATGATAGGGTGGAGGCCTTTCGAGTCTTACGTGTGCATTCATTAAGTTCTGCACAAGCTTGATCCTTTGGCCACCATGCATTGAAAATGCTGGGTTGTTGGCTCGAGAGTCAAGTGTCATACTCCTTTGAGCTTGAGATATGATAAGGAGTGTGGAAGTGCATACATTTCCTTGCAAATATACTGTCTTGCCTTTGTCTATGCTCTGTTGCAGCAACAGGAGGAATTTCAGCCCTCAAGATGTTCTTGAGATCAGAAAGAAGCAATATGGAAATCGGTGTAATTTTCAAAGGTTCAAAAGAGTGCAAACAGAGGCGTCTTCAGGCAAGGCGGTGGATTTCCGGAAGGACGCAACCGAGCATGCATATCTCTCTCGCCCGCGAGACCATTTATCGCTTCTGTTAGCTAGTTGTAGTTAGTTACCTGTGCTGTAATATTTTAATTGGCTTAGATTAGCTAGTTATTCAATTTGGTTTGTAATAATTAATTAGCTAGAATAGTTAGTTAATTAGTTGGTTTGTAATAGTTAGCTTAATTAGCATAGCTAGTTAGCTTTCATTTTATTCGGACCCTCCATCGAGGGGGCAAATGTTGTAATAAGTGTGCGTGTGTGTGTGAATGTCTTCCAACCCCACGTCTTTCTCCCTTTTACTTATCCGCTTTTGATGGTTAGTTTAGGGCATATTTCAATTAGCATACCTTATACTTTGCATGTTTGCATCATTCATTTGTCTTGCATGCACCGGGCTCGGCGCATCATTCAAACTGCATTGTATTTCAATACACTTCTTTGAATACATGTATCAAATGTCGCATTCATATGCCATCTTAGATAGCCAAGCTCATTTAGTTACATTTTGCATGTGTTGCATTAGGCACTTAACATAGTTAGGATCATGCATTGATTTCTAACTAGTTGTTGTTTTGGCTCGGAGTACACTGTAAGTGTTTATGCTTTAGCATCCTTGCATGTGTGTAAGTGATTGCCATGATAGCATGCTTGCCATGATAGCATGCTTGCCATGAGGCTATGTGCTTAAGTGATTAACAGCATGAATGCTTGTGGATGAAGGCTTCATTGCTTGAATTTGAACAATTCATCAAAATGTGAGTTTTAAGCCCACTTGAAGTGACAAATCATCATGTTTTAAGCCTACTTGAGGGTGGCAAATCTGTATTTTAGCCTACTTGAGGGTAGCAACTTCAAACTATTTTTGAAAAACAAACATGAGATGTTTTGTTTCAAATTGAGTGATTTAGTCTATACTTGCATGCTGTGCGCATCACATAGTAATTCTAGATTAATAACCGGAATAAGAACACATGTGTTTATAAAAACAACATATCATGTTAGTCGAGGCCGATCTTTGATCGGGCGAGCGGGGGTGCTCATTTCAGGACCTTCCCCTCTCGTACCCAAGTTCCCGAGCCGAGGTAACTTTGGTGATGACGGACACGTGGCCTTAGGCACGAGTCAGGGTTTCTTAAATTTCCCAAAAACAAAATATTTAGGTGGCGACTCTAAAATCTGGCAAAGTAGTCCATGTTTGGCGCTTTTAATTAAAATCAATTTTCCAAGACGATTTGCTGGATTTGGACTCTTTGGTGATTTATCAGTCTTACATTGCACTTTGTGAGATTAGATTCAGAACCGTGACAGGAGTCCGAACTGTAGTAGCTAGAACCCAATCCGCACCCTCTCCGAAAGGGGGGCGCGCGGAGCGCGTTCGGGCGGTCTACAGCTTTAAATCAAACAATGTAAAAAGGAATTTTTATCAACCAAGTTAAGTACACAAAAGAACTACTCAAAAAGTTTGATATGTATGACTCAAAAATAGCTGGAACACCTGTGAGCACATCCATTAAGCTAGACAAGGATGAAAAAGGTAAGTCCATTGATCAAACAAAATATTGAGGTATGATCGGCTCACTTCTTTATTTAACTGCAAGTAAACCCGATATTATGTTTAGTGTTTATATATGTGGTAGATATCAATCAAATCTTAAGGAATCACATCTTAGTGCTGTTAAAAGAATTTTTAGATATCTTGTTGGCACTCAAAATTTGGCATTGCTTTATCCTAGAGGTGTTGCATTTAATTTAATTAGTTACTCGGATGCCGACTTTGTCGGATGCAAACTTGATAGAAAAAGTACCAGTGGCACTTGTCACTTCCTTGGTAACTCATTAGTATCTTGGTTTAGCAAAAAGTAAAATTTTGTTGCTTTATCAACAGCCGAAGCTGAATATATAGCTTCCGGAAGTTGTTGTGTCCAAATACTTTGGATGAAACAACAATTGGAGGACTTTGATTTGCATTATAATCATATCCTTATTAAATGTGATAATACTAGTGCCATCAATTTAAACAAAAATTCGGTTCAACACTCACGAACAAAACATATTGAAATTTGACATCATTTTTTAAGTGATCATGTTCAAAAAGGAGATATTGTACTTGAATTTGTAAACACCGACAAGCAATTGGCGGATATTTTCACAACACCCCTAAGCGAGGATCGCTTCAATTTTATTTGTGGCGAGCTTGGAATGTCGATTTCTACTTAAAAAGTTTTGTTATGACTGTGAAACTTGAATTTTTGTTAAAATGATATATCTGTATTGCTTCATTAAGTCCTTCATACATTTATTCTCCTTAACAGTTTGCTATTCTTAACTGTGTAATTTTTTATTGGGTTCTGCATCTTGAGGTAAAATTAACTTTGCATACATTGATTCTTTTTTAAACTCTCATGGTTTTTTTCTTTTTTTACATTACCATTCCAGCAACACCAACGTCCCATTTAGTTTAATTTCTGCTGGTATTATTTTGTTATTTTTTTATTTTTCTATTAGGCTTAATTTCTTTTATTTTTATTCTTATTTTTTGTTTGGGCTTAATTTTCTTGTTTTTTTTTTTTCTGTTTTTTAATTTCATTTTTCAGTGTTTAAACATAAAAATCAAAATATAAATATTTACATAAAAAAAAAAAATCTTCATTTTTTTACGGCCATACACCAATCAAAATAAACATATTTACATTAAAAAAAAAACCCTTCATTTTTTTCGGCCATACGCCGATCTTACTTACTCACCTCTTCCATCGTTTTTTTCCTCTTTTTATCACCTTGGGAGGCCCTTAAAGGCCCTACCCCCGTGCTTTCGTCGAGAGCGACGACTCCTTGCTAACTATCAAAGGCCAAGAACGACGTTGCTTCAAATTGGGCCATGAAGGTGGTCTTCCATTTAAGCTCTTTATTTTTGGCCTTCAGTGCGTAAATCTCTGTTCGCGCATCCTTGTACATGCGCTGGAGTAGCGAGAGTTGGGTGTTCACTTGGTAGAGCTCACTTGTCCTGTTCTGCAGTCGGTAAGCTAATTTTGTGATTGCAGTCACCGTCTCCATACAAGACATCAGTGTGAAATGATTGGTTTCGATATCTAATTGAGCTGCCATTATTTGCTCAATTGACATCATAAGAAGGTTAGGAAGAGTAGGAGCCGGGGCACTCGGCCCGGAAAGAGAGTCAGGGGACGAGACGAGGCCATGTACTAGAAGCGAGAGATGTAATCGACTAGAGAGTCGTTTTTGGCAGCCTTTTTGTTCTGCTCAGTCTCTCTGTTCTATCTCTCTCAAGTAGAAGAAGAAAGAGATAGAAGCGAATGAGAAAGAAGAAGAAGAAGAGCATGATTAAGAAGAAGACGGAGGAGAAGAAGACAAGAGAGAGAGAGAGCCGAGGCCGTTGATTGACCCGTCTCGCTTTTGTTAGTCGGCTGATGTAAAAACGAGGACGCGTGTCCGACGTGATTTTCAACGGAAAAGATAGAGGCGCGCGAATCGTATATATATGTATATATATGTTTTGAATTGTATAGATGCCATTTATCACTATCATTTTCCTCCTCCTCCTCCTCCAGATTCTGACCCATGATTTCCTTTTGATAATGTCACAGGGGGAAAAATTATATGATGTTATGTATTATGGTATTATTTTCAAATTATGGTATTATTTGAAAACTAATCTGATGATTATGTATTTATAGTTTGATATCTTAGACTCATATCATGTCTATAATTAAAGCTTATTTATTACACATATGCTAACCTATGTATTTAGGAATGAATTTAGAAAGTATAACTTGAGGGGGAGCTTTTCTTACTCCCAAATCAAATCAAAACATCATTGTGTGCCATCATAAAAAATGGGGAGATTGTTAGACTTATTTATTTTGATGATTTGTTTAATTATTTTTAATTTATTTGGAAGAGAAAAATAGAATCACAATTTATTTTGATGATTTATTTAATTATGTTCTAATTTATTTGGAAGAGAAAAATAGAATCAAAATTTATTTTGATGATTTATTTGAAGGAAAAAAAATAGAATCAACATTTATTTTGATGATTTATTTATTTATGTTTTAATTTATTTGAAAGAGAAAAATAGAATCCAAATTTATTTTGTCCCATTATTTCTCACCTAAACCTTTATCCTAAATGTTGTTAGAATGTATTTAATATTTGATTAAATCAGGAGTTCAAACAGTCCAAAACAAAGGTTCAAACAGCCCAAAAACAGAGGTTCAAATAGCCCAGCACAACAGCAGTTCAAAAGGTTCAAGTGTAAGATATTCAAATTTGTAATGATGGAGTGGAAGATATTCAAATTAGTAATGATGGAGTGGAAGATATTCAAATGAATACAACGGCTATAAGTTTCATTATATATACCAAAGCCTCTAATGTAAACAAGTTACAACAAAAAAAAAAAAAAACCATAAAATATTCTTTGATCTATAATCACTTACATCTATTCTCTAAAAAATTTTCTGAGAAGTGTTCTTCAATTTTTGTTTATATCCTCTTCCAGAAATTATACACTGAGACGTATAACTTTAAACCCATCTTTCCTGTGTGAGGTTTACAGAAAAACTAGAGCTTCATTTTTATATCTATCTTTGAGAGATAATTCTTGTAGCTTTCTGTGAAAGCAAAAACACATTCTTTTCAACCTTGTAAGAGTGTAGTACACTCAGTGTTCTTGACTTAGAAAGTCTGTGTAAAATCCGTGGAGGATTGCTCCATCTGTGGAAAGGTTACTAGCACCCTGTGAAGTTAGAGAATAGTGAAAAATCTCAAGTGAAGCTTGAGGAGTGGATGTAGGCCGAGTTGAAGCCGAATCACTATAAATTTGTTTGCCTCTCTCTCCCTTATCTCTTTATTTTATTTAAATTGCCATATGTATATTTCATATTTTTATTGTGGTAAAATCATTAATTGACATAGTTGTCAGAACACTTATTTTAATTATTTTTATTTCATTAACTATATTTTTCTATTGTGCTAGTCATAATTTTTATTAGGGTATTATTATTTTATTTGTAAAAACCTAATTCACCCCCCTTTTAGGTTGTCTTTTGGGTAACAAATATGACTAATGCAACACATGCGACATGCAACTAAATAGGCTCGGTTACTTAACATGGCATTTGAAACAATTTGATAGCATGCGGTCTAAGCACATATTCAAAAAAAAGTATTGAACTAACAATGCTGTTAAAATGATGAACCGAGTCTCGGTGCATGCAATACAAGTGGATGTAAACATGAAGTATGGTAATTGAAACATGATGTCCCTAAAATAACCATTGTAAGCTAGTAAATAAAAGGGAGAAAGACGTGGGATTGGACGACATACACATTATTACAACATTGCGCTCTCACGAAAGAGAGTCTGAATGAATAAATTAAGCTAATGTCACTGTAGACACCCCATTTTTGACCGACCTTAAGACTCGGACGTCACCGATTGAGCGCTCGGTGATGTTGCATATTGTGCTCGTTCAGAAGTCTCAGAGTCGCGGCCGTGCGCCCTGCCTCCGGACTTCCGAACTCTCTTCTGTGCCTTGCCTCGGTTTGCGAACCAGACTCGGTTTTCTCTGTTTTCTTTCCTGAGGGGAGGGAGAGGTCCCGTAGACCATCTCTCAGTGGCCGTGGGCTACATTTTGTGCCCGTAGGCCATTTTGCCCATTTCGGAGCCCGGTTCCCGGTTTTCGGAGCCGTCGGGCCGTGTGCCTCGGTTCGGGACCACCCAACCATCTCCGATTCCTCCGGTTTTTGGCATGCATCTCATTTACTCCCTTTCAAGGGACAATGGGGTCTTAGATACCCACTTCGTGGCCAAACACCACTTTCGGTGCTTAACGGCCGGTTTTCGAGACCCCGAACTGCGTGTTTTGGCCCCCGAGCATTCATTTTGCATCGGTTTTTGTTCATTTTTGGCAGGTACCTCTGTTTTATCACCAGGAAGATCACTGGAGGGTGGGATCCTAGCAATTGTCTCAACAACCAGTTATGCTCTCCCAGCGCCCCCCGGCGCCCGTTTTTCTCACTTCCGGGCTAATGTTGAACACCCTAGGGCCATTTTCTTCGAGCCAAAACCACATATTTGTGTTGTACACACATGGGAGGACCCTAAAAAGTAGTGCTCGGCCAGTAATTCAACTTTTCATTTTTGAACCCCTCCTAAAAGTGGCCTATTCTCTCTCCTGTTTTAGAGTTGCCAATTTTGAACCACATGGTTGTGAAGAGGAGACCTGGGAGGACACCAATATGTGAAGCTCGGCCATTAATTCTCACTTTCCATTTTGACCCTAGCTGGCCGGCCACCTTTTCTGGCTGGCCGGCCACTTACCAAAAAAAAGTGACTTTTTTCCCTTTTTGAGCTGGCCGGCCATTTTCCTCTCCCTCAATGTATTCCAGCTGTGCCAGCTGATTTCCAGTTGGACCATCCTCCATACATGTGTATGGAGGATTAGAGAGGTCTTGGAGATATTTTTCATGCCTCTCCTCTATAAAGGAGAGGCTTGGCTTCTTGGCTCAAGGTTGGACATTGTTAGACACATTTTGGGAGAGTTCCATACCTTCCACCTTCCATTTTCTCTCCATTTCCAAACTCCAAAGTCCTTTTCTTGCACCATTTCTACATCAACCCCTAGCACAAGACCCCCACACTCCATTCCAATACTTAGAGCTGGTTTTTCAGAGGCTTAGAAGCAACATTCCTCAAGCCAAGAAGTAGAAAAAAAGAGGTCTTCAAGGGTAAGTTTCAATTTCCCTCTTTTGTAGCATTTTCTTGCCTCATTTCTTAGGCCTATTTGCTCACTGTTTCAGGCTCCGACCTTAACTAAAACTAGGTTTTTTTTTAGCCATTCTTCATCTTTGTTCAAGGGCTCAACCCTGTTTGAGCCCTCTATTTGGTACTTGTTTCAATATCCTCTTATATGCCAATATTTTGCATGCTTTTTCTATCCTACATGTGATCTGTTTCCGAGCATAATATAAACTGTGAGTGGGCCTATTTTGAGCCCCTCTTCAACATTGAACAAGGGCTCAACCCTTTTTTGCCTCTCTATCATGCACTTGCTTCATAATCTCTCATATTTACCGTAAGTTTGCATGATTTGTTTGACCTACATGTAGTCTGTTTTGGAGCATATCATGAACTGTGAGTAAGCTTATTTTGTGTCCCTCTATAATATTGTAGAAGGGATCAACCTTGTTGGGGGTCTCCATGTTGTGCTTGTCTTTATATCCCTCTTTGGCCCCCATTCTTGCATGCTTTGTTAGCCTATTTTACTTCTGTTTTTGGGCCATCCTCAGAACTGAAATGGGTCATATTTTGACCCCTTGGACATATCTCATTAAGGGACTTTGGCTGTTTGATGAATGCTTAACCTACTTCATGTTATAGCCCTTCGTTGGCCTCAATCTTGCATGACATTTTTAGCATGTTTGCATACTGATTTAGGGGATTTCTTCTACTGTAAATGTGCATATTTTTGGTCCCTCATCAGTGTTGTAGAAGGGTATTTTGCTGTTTGGGCATCGCATGTATCGCTTGCTTCATAGCCTCCCTTGTGGAGCCACTCTTGTATGCCATTGTTGTCCTATCTATGCTTATTATTTCGCCATGTCTTGTACTGTAAAAAATGCTATTTTGGGGCTGCCTTGCTACTGTTTTGCATGTCATATACCAATTATGCATATTTAGTATGGCTGTAGGCCACTTCGGGTGTTTAATATCGCATTTCGGGACCATTCCGTGCATTTGGCGTCATTTCCCCACCTTTCGGGACTGTTTTGCATCATTTGTGAGTGCTGAAATTCCATTTGCATGATTGCATATCATTTTTCATGTCATTTCGTGCCTTAGGGCCATCGCCTCGGTTTGCGTGCCAGTGCACGCATTTCGAGACACTTCATTTTCATCCATCGGCCTCTTATGTGAGTGCGGCTGAGGCTTACCCATGTTAGTGTAAGTCCATTTTGTATCCTGTATGCCATTTTAGTCTTATTGCATTCCGTATGCCGTTGCCTCGGTTTGCGTGCCCACGGGCACGCATTTCGAGGCATCTCATTTTTCATCCTCCGGCGTCCTATGTGAGTGTGGCTGAGGCCCTCTCATATTGGTATAAGCCCATCATTGCATTTGCATGCTATTTCTGTGCCTTAGGGCCATTGCCTCGGTTTGCGTGCCCACGGGCACGCATTTCGAGGCATCTCATCTTTCATCCTCCGGCGTCCTATGTGAGTGTGGCTGAGGCCCTCTCATGTTGGTATAAGCCCATCATTGCATTTGCATGCCATTTCATGCATTTATGTCACTGTCTCGGTTTGCGTGCCCGTGTGAACGCATTTCGAGGCACTTCATTTTCATCTGCCGGCCTCTTATGTGAGTGTGGCTGAGGTCCACTCGTGTTAGTGTAAGTCCATTTGCATTGCGTATGCCATTTTATGCCTTAGGATCATTTCCTCGGTTTGCGTGCCCGTGTGCACGCATTCCGAGACATCTCATTTTCATAGCATTGTGTATGTTAGGATTGTATCTTAGTTGCATTTCATACATATCATGCATATTGCATTGCGTTCGGGGTAGGAGTTAGCCCAGGCACGGGAAACGAGGCACGTTCCGTACTCCGAGTGACGGAACGCGTCTTAATTCCCAAGTCACCGACACTCCGGATTACCCATGATGGAGTTAGGTTTTGTTGTAGCATTCATCTGCATTCATCCTATATTGAGTTGTGCAATTCGGCTCCTCGGCCATCATGCATCGAGATGCGTGATTGGTGGCACGAGGATCGAGTTTGTGAAATACATTGCTATGCCCCTTTCCTGCTCTCTGTTGTAGCAAAATGAAGAATCAGCAACTTTTCGGAGTCTGGCATGCATTTCGAGAAACATTGCAAACAGAGGCTAATTGGGGCATCCCAGTGGATTTCCGCGCAAGGCAGCCCAAACATACATCGTTCATCAGAAGCAAGGCAGTCCCTGGCTTGCATGCCAGTTTACAGTTTTTCTTAGTTAATTTGTTAATTAATTAGGGATTTGTATATTATTTGGACTGTAATATTTTGGACTGTATTATTCTTTTATTTGGACTGTATATTTATTTGGACCCTCGGCGCGAGGGCATAACTGTAATAAGTGTGGGTGTGTGTGATGTATGTCTTCCAACCCCACGTCTTTCTCCCTTTTATTTACCTGCTTACAATGGTTAGACATAGGACATATTTCAATTAGCATACAGTATGATAGCATGTTTGCATCATTCATCTGTTTTGCACGCACCGGGCTCGGCGCATCATACAAACTGCATTTGTATTTCAATTCCAAGTTGAATACATGTTAGCTGTAGCATTCCATATGCCATGTTTAGAATAGCCGAGCCTGCTATAGTTGCATCTTGCATGTGTTGCATTAGGCATTTCAGCATACTTAGGATCATGCATGGATTTCTAATGTAGCTTCTGTTTTGGCTTGGAGTACTCGGTAAGTTTTATGCTTTAGCATCCTTGCATGCGTGTGAGTGTTGCCATGAATAGCATGCTTGCCATGAGGCTATTTGCTTATATGATATAACTGCCTGAATGCCTGTGGGTGGAGGTTGTGTTATTTGGATTGGGACAATTCATCAAATGTTTGTTTTAAGCCCACTAGATAGTGGCAACACCATGTTTTCTAAGCCCACCCGAGGGTGGCAAAATCTGCATTTTAAGCCTACCTGCGGGTAGCAAACCATCTTTCAAAAACAAACATGAAGTGTTTTGTTCCAATTCAGGCGATTCAGTCTATACTTGTATGCTGTGCGCATCACATAGTAACCTAGGCTAATAACCGGAATAAGAACTCACAATGTTTTCAAAATCAGATATCATGGTTAGTAGAGGCCGGTCTTTGACCGGGCGAGCGGGGGTGCTCACGAAGTGACCTTCCCCAATCGTACCCAAGTTCCCGAGCCGAGGCAACTTTGGTGATGACGGACACGTGGCCTTTGGCACCGAGTCAGGGTTTCCTAAATTTCCCCATTAAAAAATATTTAGGTGGCGACTCTGTATCTGGCAAAGCAGTCTATGTTTGGCACTTCTTTCAAAAAATCTGTTTTCAAAACGATTTGCCGGATTTGGACTCTTTGGTTCGAGATTTAGAACCGTGACATTTGAGTCCCTCGAACTGTAGTGACCCAATATCGAACCAGAACGGGGGAGGACTCGCACTCCTGCCCCCGGGATGCGTTCGGGAACGTCTACAGTCACGACCCAAACCCGCCCCTATAAGTTTGGCGTCGTAACCGACCAGTAATATGAGATTAGCAAAGGCCTTCCTGTATAATCAATATAATAAAAAATAATTGGGGCTAACGGAAGCAATATACAAAAACACCAATAGTCCAATGAGTTGTGCATCTATATGAACAAATATTTACATGCAAAAACGTTAATTTACCCACATTCAGTACATAACTTATAACTTAACATCTTATACATAACATATGCACATAACAAAAGTGTACTTCACGATCAAAAGCCTGACAACGGCCTTCCAAGCCTAGCCCCAACTCAGAGGCACATAAAACAACTCGGTAGGCTTCAAAACGGTGGCTTAGCTGAAGACCCCTTCTAGGCTTGCCTTTTAGAACGCTCACCTATACATATATATAAAAACAGTGAGCTAAAACCTAGTGAATAACATTAAAGTAAAGGGATTAGTGAACGAATTCCAAATATATCATATCCGTAAAACAAATCATAACACAATCATTCATATCAGTCTCATATCAGAACATAACATAATGGTACATCTCACAGAACATATCACATATCGTGTTCCGACTAGAGTAATCGATTCCGGATACCGATTAAACACATATCACCATAATGAAGTGACTAACGAGATCTCGTATCACATATATGTCATGGACCCGCATTTACATGCCGTCCCCCATGACTTGGGACTATCTGTGGATGCCATAATAGATTCACAAATAGAACATTCGTTCATATAATTAAGATGGCATTTCAAGAAACCATAGCTTATCGATAACAATTAAAACATAATTTATATCAACATATTTTAATAGAAATGTTATTCACAGTGAGCTTCCAGAATGGTTGGTCAAGCAGTCCTTGACTCGTAACCTACAATCACAAATATGCATAGCACGATACACAATCATCTTAAACATATTTAGTTCACTTAGGCTTTTAAATATAGATGACTAGAATTATGAATTAATTAGATTATTAATTTCCTTTAGTCTCTAATTAAAAGATGTTTAGCCATGTATTAACCAAACTAATTAAATATAAATAATCTAATCATAAACCAATCCTTATTAAGTTCACTAATTACACAATCAAGCCTAAATTAGACTCATACACATTAAATTATAATTATCCAGTCATGTTTAAATTACTGAATTAGAAACTCATAAATATACACATTTTGCAATTTCAACTCCATTTTCAAGCAAATCAAGGCCCAAATAATTAATCTTCACATTTATTCCCATAATCTTAAGCCTAACTCAATTATAATTGAATTTAATTAATTCTCAATTAAGGCTTAATTTGATTACATCTAATTTTATGAACCTAAATCAAATTTTTAATTGAATTCTTATAAAGCTCTAAATATCAAATTAAACCCATTCTTCCATTTTTGAAACTCAATTTCATGAAACATTCATTTTCTTGAACCCAAACTCTAATTCATGTTTAATCTCTTCTCAAACTCCATAAATCATGTTTGAAAATAAGTTCAGAAAACAATTGTTTTGTTCATGGATTCTTGAAAACATGACATGCATGTAACGATCATGCAAACTAATAGGTGTTTGAACTAAAATTATGCCATGCATGTTGAGTTTTAAGCATGTATTCTTCTAATTCCTCATTTTATAATTATATAGACCCAACTCTAATATTTACTCCATGAATTGAATTGTTTAATCTTAAAACTTGGATCCTTAAGCTTAAAATCCTCAACTCTCATGGAAAATTACTTCATTTTGTGAATCCGTGCAAGAGAATGTATGTATGTTCATGAATCTTTAAAAATCTTGACATGCATGTATACATTTTCCATTTATATCAACATCTCTTACAATCAAGTTTAATTCACCTCATCAAGTTTATATTCTTCTTAAATAATCTAGAATTCCATAAATATGAATGTGATTCTTCAATTGGTGAGATACAAGCAAGGAATTCTTACCTAGAGTTAGAGAATTAAGTTGAATTCCTACTTTTCCTTCAATCTTCTTCTTTCTCTGGGTGTTCTTTTCTTCACTTTCTTTTTCTTTTTTTCCTGGGTTGAGTTTACACTCTCAAGTCTCTCTTCCTCTCTCTCTCTCTACGTGTATAGTGTGAAGCAATCCAACAAGACCAACTAGCTCTCTCATCTAAATTCATTTGATAAGTATGAAAGACACTAGGCTCAAATTAAATAGATTAATAAATTAAGTAAAATTACCTAAGGCTAAGAGATTAATTAAGATTAATTTGACTCAAAGTAAATTAGTCTCAACATCTTAAAATCTTAATTACACTAAGTTAAATTATACTAACGTGTATTAAGCTCAAATTCCCATTCAATTATTTAATTCTAACCTATTAAAATTAGCGAATCAAACGGAATCAATTTTTAATTAAACTTCCCGGGTAACTCTAAAAATTCCAATTAACATATCCTTGTATTCAATTTTGATTTCTGAACCCATTTATGTCATCAATTTCAGTTTCAAAACCGAACTCACAATGGATAGCTTCTCAATTTAAACAAATATTTACAATGAATCAAATTAGATAGTTCACAATTAATCACTTGGCACATGTCATAATTAAAATTCAATACATAACTAATCACTTATAATTACGATTAACATTTTGGAGTCGTCACAGCTAATTATTACAAAACCAAATAAATGACTAGCTAAACTATTTAACTAGTTATTACAATACTTGAATTAACTAATTAGTTAACTAACTAATTAAATAATTACAACACAAGTGCAATTAAAATGAGTAATTAAACTAAACAACTAACTACTACGCCTCGGGGAAACAAGGAATGTTCATGCGCATGCTCGGTTTCCACCCGAAAAGCCACCATTTTGCTTCTGAATGCCTATGTTTGACAATTGAACACCAACACTGTTGCTCACTCTACTTTGCCTTAAAAACATGCTGCTGAAATTTGCATCAGTGGCCGGTCGGCCGGCCAGTGATGAAGGTTGCTGGCCACCTGCCGACTATGAAAGGCCACTGATGCACAAGTTCATCTTGCTGCAACAGAGGACAAACAGAGCATATACAGGATATTTTCAAGGGTTTCTTTGCACAACTCACCTCTCATTTTCATGAACAAATCCAAGGAGTGATGAACTTAAGCCACAAACCATCAGCTCAAGCAATTTCATTGCATGATGGCTTGTGAATCAAAGTGTGCAATTTCAATAAATGCAAAACAAGACACAAATCTCTTCCCTTTCATGAATGATCAGGGGAAGTGATGACCTTGGAACCTTGAATCATTTCATCACTAATGAGTATGAAATGGTTCAAGTTTCCACGTGTTCAATTAACGTCTGATTGAACACAACCAAATTATTATCTTGCTCACTTTTAATTCCAAGTTTTAGTTACTCTATTTTAGTTTACCAACCATTCTTTAATTCAATTAAGTCCAATGGTGAATTAAAGTCCTCTAATGGAAAGAGGGCTTAAAACACAAGTTACTTTAGGTATGAAAGAAGTATCATACGATTGGTAATGAACCTCCTAAGGGATTAAATCATTAAGTATGAAACCTCAATTTCATACTTGGGCAAACAAATGATTTGAAACCACTTTCAAAGCAAAATAAAACGCTAAGAATGGAGGGATGTTGCAGAGATTATTAGTGCTAAAATGAAGTATGAAAAGTCCAAAATAAGTGCTATCAACTCAAATAAGTGATGTCTAAGACTTAAAACATCAAGCTTATGAGGACTATTTACGCTAGGAGCATGCAAAACAAAGCTCAAATGCAAACAACAGCCCAAAACAGTGCTAAAACAGTCTAAAATAAGTCGTAAAACATGCTGAAATTGAATTAAAAATAGCTAGATTAAAATGCTAAAACATGGCATCAACTAGGCTAGTAAGCAAGACACAAGGAGGGGAGGCTAACCCCTCCAAATTTGGACTTCAAAACATGATTTTAGCCACTGAAAAAGCTCTAAAAATTAGTGTTTAAAAGTTTGGAAAAAGATAGTAAAAAGGTGGGAAACACAAGGGTAAAGGCCTCCAAAACAAGGTATAAAGAAGAGTTATCAACCCCTCAACCTTCAATGGCCTTAAACCCAAGCATCAGCCTAAAAAAAACAATAAGTTTTGACAGCCCAAAACAATGG
Organism: Camellia granthamiana; assembly: GCA_036172215.1. Taxonomy (NCBI): domain Eukaryota; kingdom Viridiplantae; phylum Streptophyta; class Magnoliopsida; order Ericales; family Theaceae; genus Camellia; species Camellia granthamiana. The sequence goes on along the minus strand of CM069910.1, from coordinate 1,580,516 downwards.
AAAAACAGTAGGAATAATAGCAAATAAAACAAAGCTACAAGCAAAGTTTTATACCTCTTGTAGAGAATAAGTAATTCCAAGCAACAAAACCAAGTAAACACACCCTCTAGAGCTCAAACCAAGCTCAAAAGTACCTCAGCTCCAAGATGAAAAGATTTCATTAAGGAATTATAGGCAAAAGTGTAGAGATTTAGTAGAGAGAAAGAGAGAATTGTAGAGAGAAAGAGAGGAAAATTTTTTATCTCAAAATTTTCTAACCTTAAAACGTGAGAGAATGGCCTCCTATATATAGAAAACATGAAATTTCCTTAAGGAGATCCAGCCCTACAGGTGGGGATAAATGCATGCATCTTTGCAAACAGTTGGTACAGCTGGCATAAAATATCTGCAAAATACACTGGTGGCCGACAGCCTCAAAAAGTGGCCGGCAAGCCACCAAAAGCTATAGGCTTGAAAGACCAAAGCTCGGTCTAAAAATGAGGTAAAAAGGGTATAGGGTTTGAAAGGCTCAAAGCTGTGGCATTCCATTGAGGACTTCGAGCACTTGGTGAGCACATAAACTCATCATCAGGTGTGCATGCAAAGACATCCAAGTCGTAAGGGCCGTCAAAAATGGGATGTCTACAGCTTAACATCAAAGACTCGGAGAGAGAACACACAGAATAACCTCGTATCAGAAAAAGTAGTTGTTGGCCTTGAACCTTTCGTATTGCAAGCCTATCGGATTTACTAGTTGACCAATAAACGTGATGTCTTGAACTGTTCTGCCGTTTGTGTAAATTGAAACAATAGACCTCACACAGGAGTTACTTCAACTATTATTCTTGTTCTCACTGATGTGTCCAGTTTGACCCTGGAACACTGGACTGGTTCAGTGAGTATTTTTAAAAAATTCAACCTTGTCAATTCTTAAAGAAGCGGCCCCACTTCGCACTCATATAGGTGACCTACATAAGGTATCTCGCTATACCACAGTTGACTATTCACAACACTTAGGTCATTAAAAGTATCAGTTTAACCTTTCACCCCATAGGGTATCACTGTATAAAGAAATGTGTATGAGAATTTCCCTCCATAGTGATTCACCCGTTATACGCAATTAGGTTGTCCCTTTGAATCTAGATCTTGGGATCTCCAGTCAACTAGGTTGGGTTTTCCATTCCTGTAACATTCACTAAAGCTTTTAACCCCATTCCTTTTGACAACTTTCCTACTAACTCGCGATTTAATCCTTTGGTTAACGGATCCGTAATATCTTCCTTAGACTGTATATAGTCTATAGTGACAACACATGAGAGTAGTCATCGTATGAACTATATTTTCGACAAAAATGTCTAGACCTTCCATCTGTGCCCTACCAATACTTGATTGGTTGTCGCAAAGTACACAAAATTGCTAGCACAAGTTTTGATCAACATGGAATATCCTTAATAAAATGGCAAAGCCATTCAGTTACTTTATTAGCTTTATCTAAAGCACTGAATTCCGATTCCATCATTGATCTCGTGATACACATTTGCTCGGAAGATTTCCACGACATGGTTGTAGCTCTAAATAGAGAAAACATATCCACTAATGGATTCGTAGTCTTTGTATCAGATATCTAGTAGGTGCCTTTGTGCCTTTCTAGTACAACTAGACATCAAGTGTTATGCAACCTATAATTCTGGGTGTAGTGTAAATAATCCAACACCTGTGTAATGCCCTTCCAATGAGTAGCATTAGGATTACTCGTGTATCTACTAAGCCTACTATCTGAGTAGGCTATACCTGACCTTGTACAACTCATCAGATACTTTAAACTTCCAATGACCCAAGAATATACTAGTTGAAATGCACTTTAATTATTATTCTCGGCCAAATGTAGACATAAGTCTACCAGTGTCCTCGACACACTTGTATCTGATTTACTAAATTTTTCAAGTATTTTATCAACATAATGAGACCGAGAAAGTACAATACTACAAGATGTTCTGGTAATCTTAATACCCAGAATCACATCTGTAAGGCCCATATCTTTCATATCAAACTTAGAATACAACATCCACTTGCTAGTATTGAATATCTTCTTATAACTACCAACAATGAGCATGTCATCTACACACAGACACAACACGACATATACTATTGTTAATGTCTTTGACGTAAACACATTTGTCAATACCCACTTGACAACATAGTGTAGTCAAATTTCTTATGCCATTGTTTCGGTGCTTATTTCAAATCATAAAATGATTCTCAAGCTTACAATCTTTCCTCGTCTTAGAACTGACAAACCATTCGGGTTGTTCCATAAAGATTTATTCAACTAAATCTTCATATAGGAAAGCCATCTGAACATCCATTTTGATGTATCTCCAGACTTCGCACAATTGAGATCATTCTCACCATAATTGGTGATCACGTATCAAGATAATCTAGACCTTCTTTTTGTCGGTATCCTTTGATAACAAGCCTATCTCATCGGCTTTCATTCACTTGCATCCCAAGGCTTACTATCTATGCAAGATAAAGCTAAATTAATAACTTTTTTCTAGAGAAATCACAACTTCAAAGAAGCTTTTAGCCTCACTAGCCACCATATGCATTTGAGAAGATTTAGATAAAAGAACTTTAAAGTCCTAGCATGTTAACATCTTCTAAGTTATCTCTTTTCTCATAAAAATCGTTTCCTTAATTCCATGATGGTATTTTTGCGTAAATTTGAATATCAGATTTGTCCACAAGAAAACCGATATGCATTACTATATTGTGCATTATCGTTGAACACAAAGTCAACAGATTCTTAGGGATATCCTACCCGCTTAGGTTTATGTATTGCTATCTTTTGCATGACATCCCCACATTTGTAAAATTTATACAAAGGCTTTCGGCTTTTTTAAAAATTCATACAAGGTTTTTAACCAATTCCTTGTATCACAATGATTATGAAACTTTCTAAATCATATCACATAAAACACATTCTCAAATCGTCATCAACCGAATTAGGTCTTTTCCGAATTCAAGGCACCAAACAAATTTGGTTAAACTTGTCACTCTGAAGCCAATAGCCTTACTATTAGGAAACATAGATTCAATATTCAATAGTCTACTATTCGGAACTTCATAATATGGCCAGTAGTCTTATCATTAGGAATCACTAATTTCTTAGCATGTGGTCATTAGACTTTCCACTATTAGGAATCACAATATTTTGACATGTGATCAGTAGTCACTCCACTATTAGGAATCACAATGTATCGACATAGGATTAGCAAACCATTTCATTACTATGAATCATCATGTCTTGACATATGATCAGTAGATTCTTTTACTACTATGAACCATCATGACTTAATATATGATCAGTAATTTATTTACTATTAGGAACCACAATCTCATAACTATGTAGCCAGTGGTCTAACACCTCTTAGGAAACCACCAGTTTCCTATCTTTGTAATCAGTGACCTTGCACTCACTAGGAGCCACCAATTTAAGAATATATTTAGAATTATAAAAATTTTAAAAATACATTCACCCATCCTAACGGGTTATCTCATCTTTACTTTCAAGCAAAGTCACATAGCAATCATACATGCTATAATTGACACAAGGATAACATAGTAATTGCCTCTGATAAATTCAGAGATATTATCATGTAATCTTATAATTTCCTTTAATCACACTTGATCTCTCTTGATCTTCCCTTAAGAACGTCACAAGGTTTGAGATTGTCAGGTGGAATAACATTTTCTATTGTCACCTTTTGAAGTTATTTTTGAAAAATATAACAAAATTTCACTATTTTGTTTTTTCAGAAACTAACCTTAACACTAGAAAATCCCAAAATTTGAAATTTAATTCAAAACTGATTTCACCACTTACCCTAGAATCGAACATGGTCAGGAAAGTTTCCAGGAAGACTGGAGGGGTCACATCGGTCCCACGTAAGACCTAGTTAACCTTAGACAAAACTTTCACGAGCATGTTGATTCCTAATTCATGAGAAACAAATTTAGAATTAAGTTTTTTAAGGGATAAACTAGGTTAAAACAAACCAAGTTTACAAAACTTATAAGTAATTAAAAATTGCTATCAGAATTACACCGCTTATAAAAGTTAGCTAGTACTCGCAGAACTGAGCCCATTATTTTTGAATAAAAATCAAAAATATTTTAGCTCAAGTTAAAATTTGGTTTCTTCTCCTAAAACCAAAACACTTTGGAAATAATCAGATTATAACCAAAGACTTTCTCCAAACTTGGTTTTCCAACACTTTGGGAATAAAATGATTAAACTCAAAGACTTCCTCAAATCCAAAGGTTTGAAACCAAATCCGTTTCAGTTGCCATTTCTGAATATAAATCAGAAATACTCTTTAGCCAAGACTAAACACTTTGGTTTCTATTACAGAAAACCAAACCACTTTGGAAATAATAAAATTAATTCCAAAGATTTTCTCTAAACCCGAAGGTTTATTAATTCTTTCTTTCCCACTTACCTTTCACTATGGTGAAATTATTACAAATTACAAATTAAACCTTCTACAAATTAAAATGCAATTGTTACAATTACAAATTATCTAAAGCTGCAAAATGGAGTTCATGATTGCATCTGGAATCATTTGTTTAGCCAAGAATACACTTCTTCACTTGTAATGCTTATCTTTGTATAAAACACATTACAAAACTCTATTCTTGTTGCTGTTAAATCTCCAGGCTCACTATTCATATGCACACTTGGATACAAGATGAGTTAAAGTAAATATTACATAAGTAATTTCAGTTATAACTCACAATATATAATTTAAAGGCTATAGATGCATTGCAGTTACAAGAATGTCATGACTTGCATGGCTATAAATCAATTATACATATAGGAATATTATGGTCATAATGTTGGCAATCCAATCATGCAACTGTGAGAAAATATATGTAAAAATAGAGTTAAATTTTCACTTATCATTTTTGAATATAAAAATATTTTGGAGTAATTTCCTTGATTACACATCAAGACATGAAAGAACTCACAATTGATACAACTAAAAATAAATAGAATAAATAAGAATTAATATCACTATAATACCAAGTTATACCACCATGAGATAATGCAACATAATCATAAGTAATCACATAAATAAGACCACTATTTTACTAAATTTTCTCATAAATCAAACTTGTTTGGAGATACTTTATACTGTTGAAAACCTCTCTACTAGTCCAATCTCTTGACATTCTCAAAATTCAGCTCTCTTTTTTTTTAAGAATTTAATTAATCAAATTAAATTGAAATTGTTACCAAACTTTCAAAACAACATACAGAATAAATCTGAAATTAAATTGAACTCTAAAGTGAATAATTAAATTTACTAAAATTCTAAAGGTCCAATATTATTTCTTATTCCACGCAATAGTAATCATGTTCAAATAAAAAATTAGTAGTCCAATTTACTAATTCTAATTTATTTTATTTGTTCGTATTATATATTCTCCTTTCTTGCTGAGGTAAACCTGTAAAGAAAGTTACCTACAAAAGAAAGCAAAATAACAAACAAATCAAATCAAATAGTCAAAATTTTACATAATAATTCTTAATTTTATAAACTCCTACCAACTTAAACACTAACAATCAAATAACTCATGCAATAACAACTAATTAACATAAAATAAATTGCATGAATAAATTATTAGAAATAAACAATTCAAAGCAATCCAATGACTCTAGACAATAAAATTAATTTTAATTGCAAGAGTTACCAGAATAAATTAAAATAAAAACTATTTTTTTTTTTCAAAAACTATTTATAAAAAATCAGTTTTAAGATTGTTGGTATTTTTCCATAATAATACAAGAAAAATATATAAAATGAATTAAATAGAAATGACAAAACAATTTTTTTATTAAATGATAAAATATAGAACAAACGACACAACTAAATACAAAAATAAATTAGATTATATTACTAAAAGAACAAATTATTAACATGGATAACCAAAGATTAGAACTCGTCGAGGTAACTAAATTCTGAAAAATTAAAGAACAAATAATAAGAAAAGAAGCAAATCGAAACCTGTGTGATACCATAGTTTCTTTAAAACAGATTCATCGCCTCTCAATGAATGCTGGAGGTATGCCGACGTCTACCTCCCAGGATACGATGGTCGAAACCAACTAATGCAAAAGCACCTTCTGAATAGTTTCGGCGAACTTGACAATGGCTGCATTCTCTCTAACAAAAACCAAAGAAAAGGCTAACAAAAGAAGATAGAAAAAATTTTCTTTGATGTAAAAAATCATCTCCAACTTTTTATTTTAAAATACCATCTCATTTTCTATCACAAAACCTTTCTACAAAACAACATACTAAGCTGGAGAAGAAAGATTCTATTTATACTAGTAGGGAAGAGCCTTAACCATGAAGGCTAACATTAATGGAGTCATCAAATGTCATCAAATCTAGCCATTAAGACTAGAGTTACAAAGGTTCAAAACTCCAAAACCATTATATAGATCATAATATGTATATATAATGCATAAGTTTTAAGAATTAAACTAGATGGGTTGCAAAATGGATACGGGTGTTGGGTCATAACCTGATCCAAGCCCAATCTCAAACACATGCATAAACTAAGCCCAGTACAGCTTAGCACAAAGTTTAAGACTAGGTCCAAGTTCAAGTCTAAGACCAAACTTAGCACATGCACAAGTATAAGTCTATAGGCCCAGTCAAAACCAAACCAAACCAAGAGTAAGGCTTTGTTTGTCATAACTTAAAAAAGTTAAAAAATCAAAAAGTCACTATCCTATTTAAATCACATCATCTTATTTAAGTCACATCACCTCTCTACCACATCACTTCAAACTCAATCCATACCCAACCTATAAAAATTCAAAAAGTACACTTATTTAGATCATCCCAAACCACCCTTAAGTCCAAATCTAAACCCAATTTTATTGATGCCTACTTTATGAGACAATTCTCATTTATAACTCAATGATTTCGGCTCATTATTTTTGTATTGCAATTTTCTCACTTAAGATAATACAAAACCATTCAGACCCACCTCAACCAGTAGTTGGGTCCCACTTTAATTTCAAATTAAATTGCCAAAAAACCATTCAGTGTGTTTGGTTTTAGTTTTCTAAATTCAGTTTTCTGAAAATTAAGTTTTTTCTTTTGCGTATTTTTTTAGTAAATATTTTTTAAATTTTGAGCAATTTTTTTTCTTTTACTTTTTTAGATGCATTTTACTTAGATGTATCTAAATAGTAAAATATTTGTGAAAAAATATTTTAAAAAATTAATAAATACACAAAAATACGAAAAATGTATTGATTTTTTTGTATTTTTGGTATTTAGTGAATTTTTTTTAAAAAAATTTCACAAATATTATACTTTTTAAGTGTATTTATGTTAGGTGTGTCTAAAAATTTTAAAAAAAAATTTGCTTAAAATATTAAAAAATTTATTGAAAATAAAAAAATAGGAAAAATAAAAACGTTAAATTTTCTGAAAAGTGTTTTCTAAAAACTAAAAATAAACAAGCTGATTATTTTCCAACATTGATTACATATTTCTCTCTCTCTCTCTTAATGAAAATAAAAAATAAAAAATAAAAATTCAAATGTGCCTATTGTCAATAAAATTACATTAGATGAAGCTAGGCTGCATTCTATTCTCTCTCTGTTTTAAAGAAAATAAAAAATAAAAATTCAAATGTGCCTATTGTCAATAAAATTACATTGGATGAAGCTAGGCTGCATTCTATAGAGAAGTTAATAATGAATTTTAGTTTTTAATTGCCACAATGTTTGATTCTTGCTTGTTTAACCATGACACTTGACTTTATTCTAGCAAATGACATACCCTAATTAGACTATTTAGCTAATCTATGTACACAAAATTAAATAGTAAAGAAAGACATAGAGGGACGCATTAAAATTATGGGTTTGGTTATGGTGTGCAACTTACACCTTACACCTTATTCTTTACACTTACACCTTGTACTTACACCTTTTATACCTTACACCTTACACCTTTTGTGTAAGTGGCACATGGTGTGCAACTTACACCTTACATTTACACCTTACACTTACACCTTATACTTACACTTACACCTTACACTTACACCTTTTGTGTAAGTGGCACATGATGTGCAACTCACTTACACCTTTTGTGGGTTGCACACCTAGGAAAACTCCTAAAATTATTTTCATTCACTCATTGGCTGACTTAAAAAAAGAAAAAGAAAATAGAGATGGATGTTAACGTGTAGATGTGTAGACTCTTTTTTTTTTTTTTTTTTTTTTTTTTTTTTTTTTTTTATGTAAATAGAATTTTATTAAAAGTTACAAGTCAAGATCACTTGTCGACAACGTTATTCATGCTAATCTGTTTACAAATTTTAGTTATCAAAGATAAAATAAAAATACAAAAAAATTCATTCAATCCTACTGTCAAACTTCACTGGAATGAAGATGAAATAAAATAGGGTAAATTACAAATACACTTTTTGAGATTTATTTAAATTACAAATTATTTTTTGTGGTTCTAGAAATTTTATTATGCCTCTTAAGGTTTCTAATTGTATAACAAATAGGTCATTGTATTAATAAATCATTAAATTAATTAGCAGTTTTTAAAAATGTTAAAATTTTGTTTCAATTAATAATTCAGATAATTTTATTATTATATAGGTGAACAGTTAGAAATTTCACTTTTTTAATTAATTCTATTAAATAAAAAATTCTGACAGGGAGATATTTGTAATTTTTCAAATCACAAGAAGCAATTCGTTTTTTAAGCAAACCTCAAAGGGTATGTTTGTAATTTACCCAATAAAATATGGTTCACTAATAAAATGAAAAGGGAGCTGCTTGCCTCCAGTCTGAGATCGGACTGGACGGTGTTGTTCGGCCCATGGGAGCCCACCATGAGTCCCGTTTTGATAATCTGAACCGTTTAATGTATAGAAATCGTCGAGTACTATATATTTTCAAAAAATCAAGTTGATCGGATATCGATAACTATGTAATTAAGTCAGTTTTGTATAAAAAAAAAAAGGACGGTGAACAAATTAACGGTTGACAAAAAACTGATCCGATAAGATAGCTATCGATATCCGATCAAGGTGATGTTTTACAAGCAGATAGTACTCGACGAGTTCTACACATTAAATAGTTCAGATTACCAAAATGGGACCTATAGTAAGCCCTCATGGGTAGAACAATACCGTCCAGTCCAATTTCGAACTGGAGGTAATCTCCTTCCAATGAAAATATAATATAAATAATAAAGTTGTCTTGCTCATGGAAGAAAGGTGGGCCACACCCAGTGAGTGGCATGTTAAAAATATAATATAAATAATAAAATTGTTACTCTTTAATAGCTTAAACAATTTAGATAAGTTAGTGGTGAACAATTTAATAATCATTCATTGAGAAGTTATAAAATGACTATTCCATTTCTTTGAACTAAAACACTATTTAAGTACATCAAATATAATAGGACACTACATGACTCATGTCACAAATTAAAATACTATAGTTATCTACGATCTCCCAATCTCATAAAATAATAGATCTCACCATCTTCACCGATTATAATCTATTTGGGCCACTACCAAACTATGCTCATAGAATAAGTTCTCATCCACAAGTATTAATCTAGTTCTTAGGGTTGATTAAGAAGTTATCAACATATGGATAAGCACGACGTGAAAACATATGATTTTACTAAGAGTGGAATACTATCATGAGCATTCTCATTGTTTCTTACGCGTTGGAAAATCATTCTATACATATAGAGTAGTGATCAACAATTTTAAAGAGATTAGAACAAAAATACTTTTAAGACTTTTTGGTTGATAGAGGCTTTGAAAAGACCTAAAAGTTGCACTATTAATTGTAACCTAGTGAGCATTCTTAGGTTTCTTACGGGTTGGGAAAACATTCTATACATATGTAGGAATGATCAACAATTTGAAAGAGATTAGAACAAACACTTTGTGTCATCAAACTTGTGGTGGAGAGGCTTTGAAAAACCTAAAATTGCACTATTGTGACCTCGCTTTCAATACAAAGCTTCACGCAAGTGATAAGCGAGAAAGAAAAAATAATAATAAATAAAAACACATAAATGTATAACAAAATTGGATTAAAAAAAAATGGACATGAATTGATAAGATTTTATAGATGTGAATCCTACTAATAAAGTTATAAAAATCTTCTTGGTTCATATAACACTACAACATTAAAAATATTTTAGGGAATAAATTTTTGTCTCAAAAATTAAAAATTTTGTTGAAAAATATATTATGAGGCCAACTTTAGTTATCATGTGAGTCGACACGAAAAAATTGTTCAAAAAATTTAATAAAGCTATCTTCGATAACAAAATTTTAAAAATATTTCTAATAAATGAACTTTTAAAGACAAAACAAATTGGTGCCAAAAAAAATTATTTTTTGAAACAAAAATTTTGATTCCAAAAGAATAATGAATTCATTACTAAGGGCTAGTTTGGCATGTACTAAATAAGTCAAAAAGTCACTATCTTATTTAAGTCACATCATCTTATTTAAATCACATCACCTCTCTAACACATCACATCAAACCCAACCCAAACCCAACCTAAACCCACCAATAAGTCAAAAAGTTTACTTTTTTAGGACATCCCAAACCAACCCTAAATATACAATTCCGTTGATAACGAAGATATTTTAGTTTCTAAATCTTAATTTTATTCTTAAATTTTTGTATTTAAAATCTTAATTTATTATAATGTAATTTTGTATTCGATTTTTTTTGGGATGAATTTAAGCTGTAGTATTCATAGGCAAACTGAAAAAGGAAATGAAAGCGAGCAAGCACGTTATATCAATCAACTTAAAAGTTTTGTTCAAAAAAAAATAATAAATAAATAATCAAATAATCAACTTAAAAGTGATAAAAGTGTACTTGATGGTGATACCATGTATCATATGGCATTTACCATTTGGGTCTGAGTTCATGTATGGGGGGAAATTATCGTATGCTATGCAGTAATACTCCATCAGCCCCAGGAATCAGTATTTTCAAAAATTATAAATGTTGTTTATTTCTAAAGATAATTATAATGTAAGAAAATAGTTACAATTATCAAATTAATATAATTTTTAATTTTTCATACAAAATTTTAGTAAATAAACAATTTAAATTATTGGTGTCCCAAACAAATCAAATTGTACTGTTCAGTCTTATACCACATCTAAAGATAAACCTTTTTTTTATTTTTTTATTTTTAAATCAAAATAGTAATATATAAATAAAAAAATACTTATAAAATTATGTGATAGAGCTGTAAATTTATCACTTTAAAGAAAAAAATTCCACCAACATATTTCTTAATCTTAACATTAAAAATTCATTAATCTTAACAATATTGTTACATCATTTTGGTGAATGATTTTTTATAAAAATTCTACAAGATTATATCAATTTTTTTTTTTTTTTTTGACAAATGATTTATTTATAGCTTTAACAACTATATTAAAATGAATAGATCTAAAAATAGAAAAATATTCCATATTTCATGTGAAAATACCACAATAAATAGCTCAAATCTATTGAGGCATTGCTACGTGACTGCCTATTGTGCCAATAAATCATTGCTTCAAAAAATGCATTCCTAATAACACTCTAAATCACACTCTATATTAAAATGTCAATAAAACTTGAATTAGAATTTAGAATGTGATTCAAAATGTGTCCTAGGCTTTCCGCTTTTGAATTTAATTTCTTTTTATCTTAACCAAAAAAAAAAAAAATACGCTCGTTAAAGAAAACTACATATTTATGATGTTATCTTGGTACTTAGACTTGTTTTAAAAAGTAGATTAAAAATTGATTTTTTTTTATTTTTCTAAAAAAAATATGTAAAAAGTAAAGAAATAATGTGATTAAAAAAACCAAAAAAATTAAAAAAACAACTTTTAAACGAGTCGCCAAAACAAACCTTAAAATCATTCTACATGGTGGCTTCTACAAGAAATCAAATTCAAATGACGGTAACCCTCCTCTTTTCATAGACTAATAATTTTTTTAGAGTGATTTTATTTTGTACATTTTAAAATGTATAAATAATATTTTTAGTAAATCAAAATAGTTAAATTCATAATTTTATATAGAATAAGGTTTTGTTTGGGAAGAGTTAATTTAACCTGACTTTTTAACTTTTAGGCTAATTTACAAATTAGCTCCATTTGAGAAGAACTTTTAGCTTTTTTTGTTTGGATGTGATGGTTGTGAAAGAAAAAGAAAAATGATTATAATTTAGATATGACATTTTATCTGATTAACTTATTTAGCTTTTTTTTTTTTTTTTTTTTGTCTTTTTGTATTTATTTAGGCAAAAAACTTATTGCCAGGGTGGATTGGGGTTAAAATAGTCACAAAAAGATAAAATAGGTTTTTTAATCCCAGGTTAAAAAATATCACATCCAAACAATAATTATTTCATTTTTTCTTTCATAAAAATCAAAAAACCCAAAAGTCAATCTCAAACGAGACTTTTTGAAAGTCTCAAACTAAAATAGTTAAAAAGTCAAAATCAAAAGCCAACTAATATTCCGAACAAAGCCATAAGATTATACAATCTTGACACATATACAGTTTCCTATCAACCATATGTGTTTTTATCTAAATGACTAAGTTACTAGTTACAAGAAGAGTCAAACATAAAATCTTAAATATATCGACCTAAAGTTTTATCTTGCACCATCTGATCTAATATGGGGTGTGTATAATAAAATCTTTCATTTAGAAAAATTATGGTACGCACGTCTCAAAATATGTATACCATATGCACTTTATAACTATAGAAAAAAAATTGTATAATTTCATATTTTCAGAGTCATAATTAAAATAAAATAAAAAAAGTCATTACCAAGCACAAAAAGATCATAACCAAATATCTCAAAATAATGTCATAACAAAAGAATTTTTTTTTATTATAATTAAAAAAAGAAAATGAGATAACTAAAAATATATATAATATGAGAGTGTATAATAAAATTCTCCATTTCTTTAACACACTTTTTCATCTCATTACGAGATTTGAGTTTTTTTTTTTTTTTTTTTTTTTTTTTTTTTTTTTTTTGAGGGATCAAATTATGAAAAATGTGATGACTTTTAAATAATTTATCAAATTTCTTATATAAATGTGAGATTCATACAAATTCACACATATATAAGTTCTACACCTATATAAAAAATTTGAAAAATGTTTGGTAACTCAAAATTTTGTAACTAAAATGGCTCAAATCTGTCAAAACGACGTCGTTTTATACTCATTTACACTCAAAACAACGTCATTTTGAATTATTTGAGCTATTTGAATCACAAAATTTTAAACTATCTAACATTGTTGAAAAAATTTAATGAATTATTTAAAAGGGAACTCTCAAATTATATGTTGAGTCCACGCAAAATGGCATCAGATGCAATCATAATAACCACGTGGGACAATCGTAATGATCCCGTCAGGCATTGTCAACAAAGTCCTCTTTAAATCAGTCTATTTTCGTGTCTGAAGCTGAGATCCACTTTTAAGAAGAGAGTTCGATGTGGCTAAAGAAAGAAAAAAAGAGAAAAGACTCAAAAAAATCAACATGGCGGAAAGACAAATATATGATGGAGTCCAGTTGTAATCCCCTGTATACATACAAACATACATACATATATATACACACCAGTTGACATCCTCTTCCTTTTGATTAACTTGTTAACACATAATTGTTACCATGAATTTTAATTGGAATAAGAAATGTAGGTTGTGATTCAGAGTCCTTGTTTGGGAATTAATTTTTAAATTTTTAAGAAATATGCGTAAAAATTAAAAAAAAATAATATAACAATTTATAATGATTTTTTTATTTCGAACTTAAGTTTCCAAACTAAACATCAATTGATGTAAAGAAAGAATTTGAATCATATTGAAAATTTTGAATAAATTTTTTAGATTTGTAACATTAATGCATACATAACTATTAAGATGTTGTGAAAAGGAAAAATCAAGCGTATAGACTACAATTCTCTGTATATATTTATTATTTAGTGACAACAATATGAATGGGGAGGGAAAATGTGATTTATGGTTGGTTTGGGGTTAGATTTTTAGTGCTTTTTAGTTGATACCTTTGAATAGTTGCTAAAAAAAATATTTTATAACTAATAACAAAAATATTAATGACGAAAATTAACTTTTTTGTTGCTAATAATAAGTTCGGTAGTGATTGGTAGCTCGAAAGTGAGGCTCGAGGTTTGGCTCGAGGGTCAAAACGACGTCGTTTTGACCCTGTTTTTTTTTTTTTTTTTTTCTTTTCTTTTTCTTATTTTCGACTTCATCTTCTCTCCGACATTTTTTTTGCAGAAGAAGACCAGGAACGGGGGGGGGGGAGGGGGGAGGAGGAGGAGGAGGGGGGAGGAAGAAAGAGGGAGGAGGAACTGGAGGGGGCCATTAAAATGGCGGGTGGCGAGGCGAGGCGAGCAGCGGCGGAGGCGAGGCAGGCCGGTGATCGCTGGTGCTGCGACGATCGGCGGCAGCGAGGCGACGGAGGAGCTGCGACGAGGACTACGGCGGAGGCGGCGGAAGGCGACGACGGACTGGTGCTCTCTCCCCCTCTGCTTCTCTTCTCTCCCTCTTTCTCTTTCTCTTTCTCGAGCCATTTCGAGCCTCGTAGCAGTCGAGCTACGAGGCATTTTCCTAATAAGTCTTTTGAGATTGACTTTTTTAAATATTTTTGAAAGTAAAAAAATATTAATGTATTTATAAAATTTTAAAATTTTTTATAGAACATAAAAATTGATGTGAAATTTGACTACCACTTGATAATTTTTTTAACTTTTTTAATTAAAAATTAACTTTTTGAGATTGTTTTTAATCACCCAAAGTTTCGTTTGACAATATATATTCGTATTAAAAAATTTTAAAAATTATTCATTATGTTTATTTTCAGTTTTTTTAAAATACTGTTTAAAAAATTCAATTTTTTTGTTTTTCATATTTTTTTATTTTTACTGAATCTTTTTAATATTTTAAACAATTTTTTTAAATTTTTAGATATACTTAATATAAATACACTTAAAAGTATAATTTTTGTGAAAAAAATCTTTAAATAATTCACTAAATACCAAAAATATAAAAAAATAAAAATTCAATATATTTTTAATATTTTTGTATATTTATTAATTTTTAAAATATTTTTTTACAAATATTTGACTTTTTATATGTATCTAAGTAAGTTATATCTAAAAAAGTAAAAAAAAAAAAATTTAAAAATTGAAAAATATTCTTAAAAAAAATAAAAAACTTAATTTTTTAAAAATTAAATTTAAAAAATTGAAACTAAGCCTCCGTTTGAGAAGTGGGTTGGCTTTTTAACTTTTTGACTTTTTTGACTATTTTAGCCTGGGCTTAAAAGCTTAGTTTGGGAAGGGTTTTTTGACTTTTTTTGTGAGAGAAGAGTGTAATGATTATGGATTGGATGTGATATTTTATTTTTTGTGACTAAAATAGCTTATTTTTTCTTTTATAACTAAAATAACCAAAAAAGCCTAGAAGTTTGCTTCCCAAATGGTGCCTAAATATACTGAATATAATTTTTATAGACAATTCCAATGAGCTTAATTTTGATCATCCAAACAAATTCGAAGGGGAAACGTGGCGTTGAAAGAATTCAGCAGCAGGGGAAGTAGATGGTTTCAAGGGTTGCGGCTGGGTGAGTGCTTCAGTCTAGGAAGCCTACAAACCATAAAAAAAGAATACTCTTTTTTGTTAGAGGGAACACGTGGAAGCTCCTCGACACTTCTCTCACCTGGGACCACTTTGGTGGCTTGGCCTGTCTTCTCTTCAAGGCACGCGGCCTTACAAGATTCCACCCGCCATCCCATTCTCTCTCTCTCTCCCTCTACCCTTTCCATCACGTTTTCTTTCAACTTCCGCTTTTTCTCATGACCCTCAAGGCCTATTTTGGAGAGTGGATTATAATTCACTTCTCAGATTACAACTCATTTTTTTTTTAATAAAAAAATTATTTTTAAATTATTTTTTTATTTAAAAAATTAATTATAACCATCTTTTCAAAATAATTCAAAATAAAAATAAAACAAATAAAACAAAGACAATTACCAATTTACCTCAATCATTACAAAATTTATTTATTTTTAGATGTCTTGATTTGTTAGTCAAATTCCGTTTATTTTGACGTGGACTATTTTTAATTTTTTTTTATTATAAATTAGTTTTATATAAAAAAAAATGTGTTAAAAAATAGTGAGTTCTAAAATTGGTTTACGAAAATTTTAAAAATAAGTAATTTTCTAGAAAATAATGCAAAAATATTTTTCTTAAAAAATATCTTACTTACTTTTCGTTCAACTAAACAAGAACAAATAAATAAAGTATTTTTGATAAAAACATTTTAGGTCAAAACAAATAGAACCTTAATCCAAGTTGCTCCTACTAAACTTGGCCTTTAAATGGTTTCCATTTTTTTTCTAATTAACATTGATTTTTTTTTAAAAAAAATTAGGGATTTTCGGGGTGTGTAACTTGAAGAAAAAAAAAAAAAAAACCGTAGTTAAAAAAGCCAATTAAAAAAGTTTTAAAAAATGGAACTATGAAATTGTGATTAATGAGGTGTGATTTGAGCTCAAATATGAGGTTTATGAATTTATGTTAACAGTGAACCTTGTCTACTTAAATGGGTTCTAAAGAATGTGTCCGTACCTTGGCAAACAAAGCATATGGCACTAGTGAGAGAATTTAAATCATAGGATGGCCTAAGATGAGACGATCATGTGACCCCACGAGCCAATCACGTGGCTCTCACTCAAATATGACATGATAAGATTATATCATATGTGGCAAATGGCTTGACTTTAGAATAAGATTAGATAATTTAAATTAAGCAATGTCCCTAAATCATTGTTAGGGTGCATTTTTTTTCCTTAATCTAGAACTAGGACTAAGGTCTTTTGATATGGTTCAGGCCCCATAGACTATGTTTCAAATATTCCATGACTTAAAAGATAAAGAAATAAACCAGTGAAAACGATTCTAAAGTAAGTTAGTGGAACCAATTATTCACATCTAAAATTTTAACAAACTCCTCCAATAATACCATCTACACTATAATATTTGTTTATTTATTTATTTTACAAAAGTCAATATCAGAGAGTTGGTGTGTAGGTTGTAAGAATAATATAACAATTATTGTGGAGTAAATGTCGGGATTCGAATGTTTAAAAGTCTAAAAGTAGTGTCTAAAATTCTACTAGTAACATAAGAATTATTGTGAAACAGACCTCATGACATGATACGAATTTCACCAATTACATAAAATAAAATAAAAAATCTATATAAAAGAATAGAATCAATTTTTCATAAGGTTGAACCCCTTTCACACAAAAAAATAAAAATAAAAAATAATTCCATCATTGTTCACAAATTTTATTTGTATTGTGAAGCGGAGGCTAAGAATTGCATCGACCATTAAAAATAAGTCAATATCAAAGAATGAGATCAAAAAATCTCAAATTACAAGTTTAACCCCCAAATAAAAATATATAAAAAAAAAAATCAAAAGATATTTTTAAAAAAATGTTATACATAAACGGATTTCAAATATAATTTTCATACCCATAGACAAACACATGGATTTCACGTGTATGTATTAGTGTGGTAAGAAAATTGGATGATAAATCTGTTTATGTATAGCATTAGTCTAGACAAAATACCAATTTAAGGTTACAATCCACAACTAAACCTCTGCCCTTGTACACAAAATTTACTTGTATTTGGTGTGTTTGTGTCTTGTTTACATGTTGTTAAACTGCTGCTGTAAGAACAAAATGTCCTCAGCGTTCCACAAATTGTCGGATGTGTCCCCGGCATCAAACCACTGGTTGATCTGCTCCATGGCCTGGAAATCTAAACCATGGTTAAGGTAACCAGAGGGGCTGGTTAGGGAATCTGGGTAGCTAACCTGATTAACTTGGTAATAATCCTGGTTTTGGTTGTTGTTAACCGGATTATTGTAATACTCAGCAGTCAGGTCAGAGGCCGGCGAAACCTGCGTCCCAAACGAGTCGGATGACGCCGCCGTGCTCGAATTCTCCGGCGTGAAACTCGGGGCATGGACACCGGGCGGTGGTGGAACAATTTGGGGTTGGCCGGAGCTCATGCTGATGTTGTTGGTGGTGGTGGTGTGGTGGTGGTGGTAGGTGGTGGCGGAGGAGGAGCCGGAAGCTGTAGCGGCAGCCTGAATTCTCTCCACCAACCTCGGCATCCAGAGATAGCGCATGGTGTCCTTGAATTGCTTGCTGTTCACGTCACATTTGAGCTGTTTCGCGTGCTTCTGAACCCGGGTTCGCCAGTAGTTCTTGATCTCATTGTCAGTCCTTCCGGGTAAGTGCTGAGCAATTTTCGACCACCTTTATGTTCAAAATTTAAATACAATTATAAATTCTCATATCCAAAAACAGAAAAATGCGATATAATTGACAGTACTAATGAAATTGAATTAAATTGAATGGCATATATGCATACCGATTGCCCCAGCGAGAATGAAGTTCAAGAATTAGAAGTTGTTCTTCAAGAGTAATATTTCCGCGTCTAACATCGGGGCGCAAGTAGTTGAGCCACCTTAATCTGCAGCTCTTCCCAGTTCGCTTAAGACCTGTTTCATTGAATTATACAAGAAAAAAATTGGTAAAGGTTTCACATATAACAAAGTATAGAAAAGAAAGAAAATATGTGTAGTGCTTTTTTTTTTTTTTCAAAAAACTTTATTAAGTTCTTTTTTCTTTTTGATGTGGTACGGCTAAAGTAGACATATATGTATTTATTTGATCATAGTCTCAAGAAAGTTTAATCCTTATCTGTTTGTTTTTTCAAGAAAATGAAGCTTCAGCTGTATTAATTTGTTCAAATTTTTAAATTAAAAATTTTTTTTTGCTAAGAATTAGACAGAAAGAGATATAAAGTAGGATGGATAGTGGAGAATTTACAATTAAAAAAAAAAATGATCATTTCAATTAGATGTATTTAATTCACATTACCAACTGGGTTTGCAAAATCTGTCATGCAAAAAATTGAAATGGGTATATGTGTATATCGATGAAATGATCATAAATTAACCGATATCATACAGTATTAACAGATTTTTAAATTAATATACATGCAAAACATATGTACCTGCACAACGAGACAGAGAATTCCAACGGCCTTCACCATGGTTAGCGATGTAGTTCATGAGAGTCAAATCTTCCTCAACAGTCCATGGGCCTCTTCTCAAGTCCATCTCTTCTTCACTTTGGATGTCAGAGTTGCAAACTACTCTACCTTGAACATCCATTTTCCTTTAAATGGAGAGTCGGATTGATTGATACAAAATAAAAATAAAAAAGGAAATGAAAAAGAAAGCCTTTGATTGATGAGAAAGAAAGAAGAGACAGAGATGTTTAGAGAGAAAGAAACATAAAAATAGAGAGAGATTGGATTAACCCAAAAGGATAGAGATGGTGGCCTTTATATAGATACAAAAGATAGGTTTCAAAATTGTGGAAAAAAAAAAGTTGACATGTGAGAGAATACAAGCCGCAATAGGAACTGAGTTTAGTGGTTAATAAATTATTATCATTAAATTAAGACTTTAAAATTTGTTTGTAATTATAGTTAGCAGAAGAGGGAGGGGGGCTTTGAAGGTTGACGCTTTGACTTTGCCCTATGTGAGTGAGATGATAGCAGTTCCGTGGAAAATGAAAATTTTCTTTTCCTCTCCAAACAAGTTGTCAATTTTCTATTTCTCTTCTCAAGCCTTTTGCTTGAAATTTCTGACTTTCTTGTTTTTGTTTTACACTCTCTAATTCTTTTAAGGTAAATAAATAACATTCATATGATCTATCTACCGAATTTTTATACTTTTTTTTTCAAATTATAATTATCATACATTAAAAAAATTTATTAGCTTTTTAAAAACTATTTTTAACTACAAATAAAAATTAAATTAAATTACATTTACATTTACTTTTTTGAGATTTGCTTAAAATACGAATTGCCATTGTAGTTTTAGAAATTACAAACATCCCCTTGCCATAATTTTTTATTTAATAGAGTTAACATAAAAAATAAATTTTATAACTATTCTTCTATATAATAATAAAATTATTTGAATTGTTAATTGAAATACATTTATGATAATATTAAAAAATTTAATTAATTTGATGATTTATTGATAAAATAGATTATTTATTATGCAATTTAAAATTTGAAGAGGCGAAATAATTTTCATAATCAGATAAAATATTTTGTATTTTAAACAAATCTCAAAAAGTAAAATTATAATTTATCTTAAAAATTATCATTACCCGTGATTATGTGTATACACTCCATAGATTCTAAAAATGTGTATCACTCTTTTTTTTTTTTTTTTTTTTTAACAACAAATGTGTATCATACTTTGTGTTCATACGTTTTGCTTTTGTAATGAATTTGGAGTGTTACTATTAGTCCCTCACTTATTATTTTGAATCCCTTATATTTTTAGATTCTTACTTATAAATTTCAAAACCTTTAAAATTTCACTTCTCCTCCAAATAAAACCAAAATTATCCTTCTAAAACACTTCACACCCACTAAAATGCTTACGCTTCTAAAAAACTTCACACCCACTAAGGCCAAGTTTGGCATGACCTAAATAATACAAAAAGTCAAAAAGTCACTATCCTATTTAAGTCACATCATCTTATTTAAATCACATCACCTCTCTAACACATCACATCAAACCCAATCCAAACCAAACCCATATAAGCCAATAAATCAAAAAGTACACTTTTTTAGAACATCCCAAACCAACCCTAAATGCATATACCTCAGCACATTCCTAAAATCAATTCATCCCCCAAAACCCCGGTCAATCATCTTTTCCATCTCCTTTATTTTTATTTAAAAATAAAATAAATTGATGTTATTTGCATGTAATTGAATTCTTATTTCAATCTTTGATTTTTTTTTTTTCCCTTTCCATTCAATGTTGCAAAATTGATTCGATTCTTTGAGTTTTTTATTTTATTTTTTTTAGTAGTAAAAGTGAAACTTTATTGATGAAAAAAGATATACAAACGAAGGACTTACATCAGTAAAGTAGGGAAGTGCAATAAGTATCATAACTACACTCAAATAATGCCAACTAAGTTGGCACCGAAGAGGTAGCATAATCATATGCCAGCACTACACCCATGATTGGTAAGGATCCAATCAACCAGCCAAAATTAGAAAACAAAAAACAATATAAATAACAGAATATACCCAAAGTAAAAATATCCCCAACCCAGCAAGTAAACACCCCAGGCCTAATACTGCTCTTTAGCAGCAGTAGACAACTTGCAGGTAATCAGCAGTAGCAATGGAACTAGCAGACTACTGGCATCAGCAACATAACGTAACTGTCTCACCCATCTCTTCCAGATTATGCTGTTTTCCATTTAAACCACATTCATTTCTCACTCGCCAGATTGAACAAAGCATTGAATTGGAACAATCCTCTATATCCCTGTCAAAATTATAATTTCCACCAGCAAAACAATAGCAGCTGCAAAACTCAACAACAACAATAACAACCCAGCAGCAATGGCAATGGCAAAGCCCACATTTCAACCTAGAAAACAACCAACAACCAATACACTTGTGGCAACAATCCAAATAGAACAGAAAAAACAGAACATCGGCAAAAACAAAACACAAACAGCAACAAAAGTTCAAAAAAATAGCAACAACCAAAACAGATAGCAGCCAAAAACAGTAGCACACAGATCATTAACTGAGAAAAAAAAACCAGCAGCACCTCCACCATATCACAGGCAACTCAAGAGCACCCCAAACAATTTCTGACTTGATTAAAATTGAAAACAACATCATTAACTGAGAATGAGGTACCACTGATGTGAGATCTCAGCCATATTGCTATTCTCACCTTGATACATTCACACAGATCATTAAAATTGGGCTGAACCTCCTGGAAAACACACTCATTCCTATACCTCCACACAAACCACAATATTGTTGTAGGTAAAGCCCTCCAAACCTGATTAACTTTCTTTTTAAACTTCCAACCCAACCACCAAAGTATCAGCCTTTCAATGGAACTAGGCATAGCCCACTAAAAACCCTACCATAGAGCAATAATAGACCATATTTTCCAAACAAAAGGACAATGAAGCAAAATATGGTCAACTGATTCAATTGCCTCATGACAAAAAATGTAATTCAGAACATCAACAGCCTCCAAGATACCAAACCTGTGAAACAGTTCTTTTGTTTTCAGTCTCCCTCTCCAAGCTAACCAAGAGAAAAATTTAGCTTTTGGTGGTGAGAAGTTATTCCAGATTAGGTCAACTGATCTCTGAATGGGGCCACCATTTACCAAACCCCAAGCATAAGTAGAATGGACCTTGAAGACCCCTGTCTGTGTAGACTTCCAAACCAAACAATCAACTGAGTCACTTCGTAAAATGGGCCCATTCCCTAAAACAGTGGTTAATCTGACCAACTCATCTTCTTTTCAAGCTCGAAGTGCTCTTCTGAAATTGAAGGCCCACTGTAGACACCCCATTTTTGACCGACCTTAAGACTCAGACGTCACCAGTTGAGCGCTCGGTGATGTTGCATACTGTGCTCGTTCAGAAGTCTCAGAGTTACGGCCGTGCGCCCTGCCTCCGGACTTCCGAACCCTCTTCTGTGCCTTGTCTCGGTTTGCAAACCAGACTCGGTTTTCTCTGCTTTCTTTCTTGAGGGAAGGGAGTAGTCCCGTAGACTATCTCCCGGTGGCCGTGAGCTACGTTTAGTGGCCGTAGGCCATTTTGCCCATTTCGGAGCCCGGTTCCCGGTTTTCGGAGCCGTTAGGCCGTGTGCCTCGGCTCGGGACCGCCCAACCATCTCCGAGTTCTCCGGTTTTTGGCGGAGACCTCTGTTTTAATGTTTCGAGGAACACTGGGGCCCCTGATGCCCACTTCGCAGCCGAACACCACTTCCGGTGCCCGGCGACCCATTTTCGGGACCCCAAACTGCGTGATTTGGGCCCCGAGCATTCATTTTGCATCAGCCTTCTCCGGTTTTTGGCGGAGACCTCTGTTTTAATATTCCGAGGAACCCTGGGGCCCCTGATGCCCACTTCGTGGTCGTGTGCCACTTCCGGTACCTGTAGCCGGTTTTCGGGACCCCAAGCTGCGCGGTTTTGGTCCCGAGCATTCATTTCGCATCCATTTTCTCCGGTTTTTGGCAGGTATCTCTGTTTCGTCATTCCAGAGGACACTGGGGTCGCAGATGCCCACTTCGCTGCTGAACACCACTTCCGGCACCTGCAGCCCATTTTCGGGATCCCGATTTGCTCGGTTTTGGCACCGAACATTCATTTCTCATTAGTTTTTGTTCAAACTTGGCAGGTACCTCTGTTTCAACATCAGGAAAATCACTGGGGGGTGGGAGGCCAGCAATTATCCCAGATAACCAGTTTCGCTCCTCCGGAGCCCGTTTTGCTCACTTCCGGGCCAATGTTGAACACCCTAGGGGTATTTTCTTCCAACCAAAGCTACATATCTGTGATCAGGGGACATGGGAGGACCCTAAAAGTTGGTGGTCGGCCAGAAATTCAGGGTTTCATTTTTGGGCCTCTCCTTCAAGCTCTATGTTGTGGCTCCTGCTTCAGTGTTGCCAATTTCCGACCTTGGAACCTTGTTCTACACATCTTGGAGGACACAAAAAGTTGGTGGTCGGCCAGCAATTGTTGGTTTCATTTTTGGGCCTCTCCTTCAAGCTCTATGTTGTGGCTCCTGCTTCAGTGTTGCCAAATTCCAACCTTGGGTCCTTGTTCTACACACCTAGGAGGACACCTTTGCATGGTGGTCGGCCACTAATTCAAAACTTCATTTTTTTACCTGGCTGGCCGGCCATGTAGGGTGGCTGGCCGGCCATGGAGGGTGGCTGGCCGGCCACCTTGAAGAAAAATACCTGGCCGGCCAGATTCTTGCTTTCCAGCCTGTCCCAGCTGTCCGGATATCTTCCAACATATCCCGGGGCATCCGGGGATATTTCGGGAGGGAAAGATTGGGTGCTTTCCCTCCCCTCTTACACCCCATTTCTTGTCTATTTGAAGGGCCCTCCTTCCCCTTTGCTGAGGTTAGAAAAAATGGCTTCAAGAGCTCCATAGCAAAAAACCTAATTTTCATAGCCAAAAGCTCCAAAATTTCTTCAAGTGTTGCTTGATTCCTTCACCAACACCTAGCTTCACCATTCCAACTTTGATTCCAGCAGCTAGGAAGTAAATTTCAGAGGTTGAGAAGCTACAAATCAAAGCCAAGAAGCAAAGAAAGACAAGTCTTCAAGGGTGAGTATTCAAAACCAACTTTTAGGGCTTTTTTTCTTGATCTTTTCTTATACTCTAATTGGTTGAGAATTGGGGGCTCCGACCCCTACTGCTTTTGTGCTTGTTTTGAGCCCCTCTACAACTTTGTAGAAGGGCTCAACTTCATTTGATGCTTCTATGATATACTTGTTTCAATACCTAGCTTTTATGCCATTATCTTGCATGCTAGTTTTGGCTTATTTGTGCTTGTTTTTAGGGGTCCAACCCCTACTGCTTTCTTGCTTGTTTTGAGCCCCTATACAACATTGTAGAGAGGCTCAATTTCATTTGGCCATTATATCCACCACTTCCTTCAAATTCCATCAAGTGTGCCCATTTTTGTACACAACTTTTGACCTATTTCTATTTGTTTTTGGGACTTCGACCCCTACTGACTTTGGTCTTATTTTGACCCCCTTTACACATTTCATGAAGAAAATTTTGTCATTTGGTGCTTGTTTTGCATGACTCTTGTTATAGCCTCTTTTGAGCTTCATTTTTGCATGGAATTGTTAGCATGATTTTATTCTGATTTTGAGGATGTCATCTTCTTCAATTGTGCTCATTTTTAGCTCATCTTCAATGTTGTAGAAGAAAGTTTGTCCATTTGGGGTTTGCATATATCACTTGTCTCAATACCCCTCTTTTGGCCACTAATTTTGCATGCTTTGGTTGATCTATCTATGCTTGCATTTAGGCCATGTTTATTACTGAAAAAATGCCATTTTTGGGACTGCCTTGCTACTGTCCTTGCTGCCATGATCATATTTTGCATGTATAGCATGGCTATAGGCCATTTCGGGGCTTAATTTCACATTTTCGGGATGATTGCATGCTTCGGGTTTCATTTCGAATTGTTTCGGGGCTGTTTCCCCCTTCATTTAGGTGCTGAAATATGGTTTGCATGCTTGTATATCATTTCCTATGCCATTTGTATCATTTTTGCATTGCCTCGGTTTGCGTGCCCGTGTGCGCGCATTTCGAGGCACTTTATTTTTAATCCGCTGGCAGCCTATGTGAGTGCGGCCGAGGCTCTCTCATATTGGCATAAGCCCATCACTGCATTCCGTATGCCATTTTATGCATTCCTCGGTTTGCGTGTCCGCGGGCACGCATTTCGAGGCAACTTTGTTTTTACCCGACGGCCTCCTATGTGAGTGAGCTGAGGCTCTCCCATGTAGGTGTAAGCCCATCGTTGCATTCCGTATGCCATTTCATCCCATATCATCGCCTCGATTTGTGTGCCTGTGGGCGCGCATTTCGAGGCACTTCGGTTTTATCTGATTTTGCATCGCATATCATCGCCTCGGTTTGCGTGCCTGTGGGCGCGCATTTCGAGGTACTTTGGTTTTATCCGATTTTCTCATTTCACCATCGCCTCGGTTCGCGTGTCCGTATACACGCATCTCGAGACATTCTGTTTTATCCGCTTGGCATTGCGTATGCCTCTGCCTCGGTTTGCGCGCCCGCGTGAACGTATTTCGAGGCACTCTGTTTTATCCGATTTACATTTCATCATTGCCTCGGTTTGCGTGCCAGTGGGCACGCATTTCGAGGCACCTCATTCTTATCATTCCGGCATCCCGTGTGAGTATGGCTGAGGCCCTCTCATATTGGTGTAAGCCCATCATCGCATTTCGTGCCTTTATGTCATCGCCTCGGTTAATTTCGAGGCATCTCATTTTCATAGCATTGTGCATGCTAGGATTGTATGTTAGTTGCATTTCATGCATATCATGCATATTGCACGGGAAACGAGGCGCGTTCTGTACTCCGAGTAACGGAACGGGTCTCAATTCCCAAGTTACCGACACTCCGGATTACCCATGATGGAGTTAGGTTTTCATTGTAACATTCATCCGCATTCATCCCATATTGAGTTGTGCAATCCGATTCCTCGGCCATCATGCATCGGTATGCGTGATTGGTGGCACGAGGATCGAGGCATGCATATATTTGTGAAATACACTGCTGTGCCCTTTTCCTGCTCTCTGTTGCAGCAAAATCCAGAATCAGCAAATTTTCGGAGTCCGGCGCGCATTTCGAGAAATACTGCAAACAGAGGCTAATCGGGGCATCCCAGTGGATTTCCGCGCCAGGCAGCCCAACCGGCGGCATCCGTCAGAAGCAAGGCAGTCCCTGGCTTGCATGCCAGTTTTACTTCTTAATTAATTTGTTAAATTAATTAGGAATCTGTATATTATTCGGACTGTATTTATTTCGGGCTGTATTATTCTTTCATTTGGGACTGTATATTTATTCGGACCCTCCGCGCGAGGGCAATGTTGTAATAAGGGTGTGTGAGTGTGATGTATGTCTTCCAACCCCCATTTCTTTCTCCCTTTTATTTACCCGCTTTGGATGGTTAGATATAGGGCATATTTCAATCAGCATACAGTATGACAGCATGTTTGCATCATTCATCTGTTTTGCATGCACCGGGCTCGGCGCATCATACAAACTGCATTTGTATTTCAATTCCGAATTGAATACTTGATAGCTGTAGCATTTCATATACCATGCTTAGAATAGCCGAGCCTGCTATAATTGCATTGTGCATGTGTTGCATTAGACATTCAGTATATTTAGGATCATGCATGATTTCTAATAAGCTTCCTGTTTTGGCTTGGAGTACTAGGTGAGTTTTTATGCTTTAGCATCCTTGCATGTGTGTGAGTGTTGCCATGATAGCATGCTTACCATGAGGCTAAATGCTTATGTGATATAACTGCCTTGAATGCCTGTGGGTGGAGGTTGAGTTATCTGAATTGGTGCAATTCATTGACTGTTTGTTTTAAGCCCACTAGATAGTGGCAAAATCACTGTTTTTCTAAGCCCACCTGAGAGTGGCAAATTCGCATTTTAGCCTACCTGCGGGTAGCACCTTCACACCATTTTCAAACAAACAAACATGAAATGTTTTGTTCCAAGTCAGACGGCCCAGTCTATACTTGTTTGCTGCGAGCATCACATAGTAACCTAGGCTAATAATCGGAATAAGAACATACAATGTTTTCAAAAACAGATATCATGGTTAGTAGAGGCCGGTCTTTGACCGGGCGAGAGGGGGTGCTCACGATGTGACCTTCCCTAATCGTACCCAAGTTCCCGAGCCAACTTTGGTGATGACGGACACGTGGCCTTTTGGCACCGAGTCAGGGTTTCCTAAATTTCCCATTTTAAAATATTTAGGTGGCGACTCTGTTATCTGGCAAAGCAGTCCATGTTTGGCACTTCTTTCAAAAAATCTGTTTTTCTCAAAAACGATTTGCCAGATTTGGACTCTTTGGTTCGAGATTTGGAACCGCAACAAAATCGAGTCCGAACTGTAGCGAGGTCCCTCGCGGGCGTTGTTACACCCACCCAAATTGATTAGATTTTCTAGCTATTTGCAGACTCAAGGACAGCTCTTTGTCTTTCACCAATTGGAACAATCTTGGAAATTAACTTGAGAGATTTGTTGAACCCAACCAAGGATCTCTCCAGAAACTAACTCTATCTCCATTCCTTATTAAAATTTCTACATTATCCTTGTAGAAATGAAACAATTTGCCATTCCTTTGAACTAGAAATAATATGTTTTCCCATATCTTCGATGTAGAGCCATTAGCAGCCAAAACAGGGAGCCACCTTCCCTCTATAGAACCATACTTCTCACAAATAACCAACTTCCACAGAGCATCATCCTCCTGGCCATACCTCCACCGCCACTTTAATAGCAAACTGTCATTGGCTAACCTAATATTCTTAATCCCCAGACTCCTTTGTTTCCTACTCCTGCAAACCTCAAACCAACTTACTAAATGGAGTTTCCTATTATGTTCTAAATGTCCCTATAAAAATGATGTTTGAATCCTATCAATCTCTTTTGCAACACCCTCCGGCATTTTAAAAAAAAGACATATAATATACAGGTAGAGCAGACAACAGAGACTTTATAAGTATAACTCTACCTGCAAAAGAAAAAACTCTTCTCTTCCACCCAGATAACTTCTTCTTGAATTTCTCCACAACTGGTCTCCAAGTCTACCTCTTACTAGGACTAGCCCTCAATGGGAGCCCTAGATACTTCAATGGTAACTTTTGACTTGAATATTTTAATTTTTGCAGCAAACTTCTCAACCACTACATCTGCCACTCCCACTCCATACATAACACTTTTATAAAAATTAATCCTTAGACCTGAGATTACTTCAAAACACCTAAGGATTCTTTTGATAGCCATAATTTCCAACCATTCAGCCTCACAAAAAATCGCTGTATCATTAGCAAATTGCAAATGAGATATAATCAAACCATTGCCTCCTACTGATACACCTTTAAAAAGACCCAATGCCTTAGCTCTTGATATGAGTAAATTCAGTCTCTCCGCAACAACAGTAAACAAGAACGAAGATAATGGATCACCTTGCCTTAAACCTTTTTGAGGGCAGAACTCAAGTGATAGTGACCCATTGATAAGAACTGAAACTCTTGCAGAAGAAATACAACCCTTTATCCATTTGGTCCAAGTAGATCCAAACCCAAAATTCTTTAACATATGAATGAGAAAGTTCCAATTTACAGTGTCATAAGCTTTTTCAAAGTCGAGCTTTAGGATTAGCCCTTTTCTATTAGACTTCTTCCACCAATCCACAACCTCATTTGCTTTAAGAACTCCATCCATAATACTCCTTTCACTTAAAAATGTTGACTGAACTCTATCAATAAAGCTTGGCAATACTACTTTCATCCTTCAAGCCAGCACTTTAGACAACACTTTATAAATGGAACTGACAAGACTGATGGGTCTAAAGTCTTTAATTGATTCAAGACTATCAACTTTGGGGACTAGGGTCACAAAAAAGCAATTAATTCCTCGATTCTTCGAGTTTAGCTGCCGCAAATGTGTTTGTAGTTTGTTTATTCACCATTAGTCTAGGATTTTTGTTTTGCTTGCCAATGTGTGGTAGCTTACAAATGGTTTATTGTTTAGGACTTCCTTTTGGTGGTACATGTTTTTGTATTTTGTTTGGTGATCATAAAATTGAGATTTTGCAGAAATATATTTTGGTTGATTTCTCTCTTCATTTTTTTCTCCTGATTTTTTTTTTTTTTTAAACTAGAAAAAAGGATGCTCTATGGTGTCATTACTGCATTGTTAGGTCCTGGCCTCGAAGTGGTTGGTTGCCAACCAGATTTGACCCAACTCATAGGAAAGAACCCACCATCGAGGTATCAATGGAGCTCAACTACACGCCATAGAAAAATTCAGAGTCAATCGGAATATAATGCGAGATCTCAAAGAAAGCCAACTGAAAATTCAGCCAATTTTTGCACTCCCTAATATTCGATCCTAGGTCATCTTTATAAAGAGAACTGCTTTCTTCACTGAACCATCATCCTTGATGATATTTTTTTGCTAAATTAATGGTCTTAAATTGTTTCAATTAGTATTAAATATCCATGATCCATGTACTCGGAAGAAACAAAGTCTACAATGTTTGGTACCAATATATGTGCATTTATGCCTATATAATCTCTGTATGAGTGTTTATGTGCATTTTACCATTGTTGAAAAAGCATGTATAATAGAATGGTTATCACTATGGATTTTACCATTGCCAAAAAAGCATGCATAATGGAATAGTTATCATCGTTATCATCGTTGCCCCCTAAATATAATCACTAAAGGGTTTTCAATATCTTAACGGCTCACATCCCTTTCAGAAGTTTGAAATATAAGGCCTACCATTCGGACTCCTGCAATTCTTAATCTAATCTTATAAGTGCAATGTGAAATTGACAAACACCAAAGAGTCCAAATTCGACAAATCTTTTGAAAAATCAATTTTGAATCAAATTTCTAAAAATGGATTGCTTTGCTAGATACAGAGTCGCCACCTAAATATTTTATTTTAGAGAAATTTAGGAAACCCATGACTCGTGCCAAAGGCCACGTGTCTGTCATTACCAAGATTGTCTCGGCTTGGGAACTTAGGTATGAGGGGAGAAGGTCATGAATACATTTGAGCACCCCGCTCACCCGATCAAAGATCGGTCTCTACTAATCATGATATGAATCTTATGTACATTATATGCTCTTGTTCCGATTTAATAGGCTAGCATTGCTATGTGATGCACACACACACAAGTATAGAATAACTTTGCAAGAATTGGAACATTTCGATTCATGTTTGTTTGCAAATTGTTTCGAAATATGTACCACTTGAAAAAGTGATCACATATGAATATTACTCAAATTATTCCAATTAAAGCAACAAGCCTTTATCCACAGGCATTCAAGCAATTTATCACTTAAGCAATTAGCCT
Organism: Camellia granthamiana; assembly: GCA_036172215.1. Lineage (NCBI taxonomy): Eukaryota > Viridiplantae > Streptophyta > Magnoliopsida > Ericales > Theaceae > Camellia > Camellia granthamiana. The sequence goes on along the minus strand of CM069910.1, from coordinate 1,549,784 downwards.
CATGGCAAACATGCTAAACATGGCAACATCAACATTCATGCAATATGCTAAAGCGAGTAAAGGCTTACCTAGTACTCCAAGCCAAAACAAACAAAAGAGTTAGAAAAAATGCATGATTCCTAACTAGGCAAGATGACTAATGCAACACATGTGATATGCAATCTAAATAGGCTTGGCTACTAATATGGCATATGAATCAATTTGATAGCATGTGGTCTAAGCACGTATTCAAAGAAGTATTGAAACGATAATGCAGTTAGAATGATGAACCGAGCCTCGGTGCATGCAATACAAATGGATGCAAACATGGAGTATGCTAAACAAAATATGATATCCTTAAACTAACCATTATAAGCTATTAAATAAAAGGGAGAAAGACGTGGGGTAATAGCTTCTTGCTCTATATGTACAGTACTAACAATGCCCAGTTCCTGAGCCAATTGTTTTACTTTGGTGTTTTCTGGGAGTTTATCCTTTCCATCGGCCATTCCGACCATTGCAGCAGTTCCCGCTTTCTGCTCTTCCAACTTCAATTCAGTTCCCTCATCTCTATCGGGTTCATCACTTAGCCACCTAGAATTGTCTGGCGACCCGTTCAGATCAAACCAATCAATATGCACGTCCCCTTGAGCTTGCTCATCAAAGAACTGCAAATTGTCTATGTCCTCCTCTAGGTTGACTAGATCATCCAATCCCTGAATTGGGCCATCCTCTCAAACTACACTAACCTCCATCCCAGCTGACAATACTACTTCCGGTTTAGCTTGATTGATTGGCACAATATAGCAGTACGGGTTGTACACCCATTCATCAGATAAGTCCGTAGTGCCCTCGGGCAACGAACTTGTACTCTCCTCGACCAACCCCCCTTCTTCTACCTTCGTCATCACCACAGGTTTGGGTTGGGATGTAGACGTGTTCATCATGCACAAGTCCGTGCTCTCAGGGATGAACAATGCCTGTTTGGGTAGATGGGAATGGGTAATATATATACTGGGGTCATAAAGGACGACCAGTGTGTGGATGAGGTTTATTCACCGGGGTGGAGGGACTTGATTATGTAGCGGGAGAGGATTTGTAGTGACGTTGGGTTTTTGGGGAGGTGCTATCACCTTATTATCAATGAGATCTTGGATCTCATGACGCAGCCTATAACATTGATTAGTGTCATGACTGTGCTGCTGATGAAAAGCACAGTATTTGGCCGGGTTGTGTTTTGAAGAGAGAGGATAGGGTAGTAGGCTTTGTTCTAATGGTTTAAGATGCCCTTTTCTAATCAGGACCCCTAGGGCTTTGGATAAGGGCATGTAGAGCGGGGTAAAGACCCTTTGAGATCGAGCCTGGCTAGTTGAGGTTTGTGGAGTTGTGTTGGATGTGTTGGCGAAAGAATTGGCAGTTATGGATGTGGTGGTGACCATACTTATATCTGAAGGCCATGCAGAGGTGCTACTAGTCGTGGCTACATTGGAACTGCTTATAAAGGGCCTCTTGGGCTATTCCTTCACATTGTCTATCAGTCTTTGTTTCATCGCATCCTCAATCTGAACCCCTATTTCATGGAGCTCAGCGAATGTAAATAATGGAAAGACGATCATCTTCTGTAATAATCTCCTTTGCAAATTGCGGACCACTATTCGGATCTGATCCTTCTCTTCAAAAGCTCAATCAAGACCTCAAGGTACCTGAGCTCAAAGGTGATCACTTTGGGTTAAGGATTGATATGCAAAAGTAGAGTGTAGCTAAAAACTAAGCATAAAATTTCAAAAGAGAGAGAGATGTAGAGAGAAAGAGAGAGTTTTTGAGTTTTAAATCTTCCAACCTCAAAACATGAGAGAGGGCCTCCCTATATATAGAAAACATGAATTCTATACAAGGAGACCTAGCCCTCCACGTGTGGACAGATGTAAGCATCTGTGCAAACAGCTGGCATAAAATATCTATAGAAAACACTGGTAGCCGACTGGTCATCAGTGATGGCCGGCAAGGTACATCAATGGCCGGCAGACTAGAAGCTCTGGTCGACAGCCCTCATAGATGGCCGACAGGCCACCAAAGACTGCAGGGGGAAGAGACCAAGACATGGTCCAAAAAGAGACAAAATGGATGCAGGGTTTAAAAGGCTCAAACCTGTGACGTTCCGTTGAGGACTTTAAGCGCTCAGCGAGCAATCAGACTCATCATCAGATGTACCTATAAGAACATCCAAGTCTTGAAGGGCCTTCAAAAATGGGGTGTCTATAGGCTAGAAGACATACACGTTGCTACATCATTGCGCTCTCGCGAAGGAGAGTCCGAATGAATAAACTAAGCTAACTAACTAACTAACTAAGCTAAGCTAAAGCTAATTAAGCTAATTATTACAAAACCGAATGAATAACTAGCAAAGTTACTTAACTAATCATTACAACACTTGAATTAACTAGCTAATTAGCTAACTAATTAAATAATTACAACGCAAGTGCAAGTAAAAGAAGTAAGTAAGCTAAACAATTAAGTATTAAGCTAACTACCCCACCTCGAGAAACGAGGTATGTTCATGCGCATGCTCGGTTTCCACCTGAAAAGACCATCATTTTGCTTCTGAATGCCTCTGTTTGCACAATTGAACACCAAAACTACTGCTCACTCTATTCTGCCTTACAAACATGCTGTTAAAATTTGCATCAGTGACCGGCCGACTAGTGATGAAGGTTGTCAGCCACCAAAGGTAGTCTGCAAGCCACCTGCCGGCCATAGAAAGTGACCTGTTGGCCACTGCTGTACAGGTTCATCTTGTTGCAACAGAGGACAAACAGAGCATATATAGGATATTTCAAGGGTTTGTTTGCACAACTCACCCCTCTTTTTCATGAAAAAATCAAAAGAGTAGCAAGTTCGGTTCACAAACCATCAATGGATGCAATTTCATTACATGATGGCTTGCAAAACGAAGTGTGCAAGCTCAATAAATGCAACAAAATGAGACTCTCAAAAACCACCTCCCTATCTTGAAAGATCAAGAAAAGTGATGACCTTGGAGACTTGAATCATTTTATCACTAGCAGGTATGAAATGGTCCAAGTTTCATGTGTTCAATTAACTTTCGATTGAACACAACCAAATTATTATCTTGCGCACTTTTAATTCCAAGTTACTTCATTTTAGTTTACCAACCATTCTTTAATTCAATTAAGTCCAGTGGTGAATTAAAGTCCTTTAATGGAAAGAGGGCTCAAAACACAAGTTACTTTAGGTATGAAAGAAGAATCATACCGTTGGTAATGAACCCCCTAAGGGATTAAACCATTAACTATGAAACCTCAATTTCATACTTGGGTAAGCAAGTGACTTAAAGCCACTTTCGAAGCAAAATAAAAAAAGCCAAGAATGAAAGGAAGTTGCAGAGATTATTAATGCTGAAATAAAGTATGAAAAGCCCAAAATAAGTGCTATCAACTCAAATAAGTGATGTCTAAGACCTAAAACATCAAGCTTATGAGGACTATTACACTAGAAACATGCAAAACCAAGCTCAAATGCAAACAACAACCCAAAATAGTGTTGAAACAATCTAAAATAAGTCCTAAAATATGCTGGAATTGAACTAAAAATAGCTAGATTAAAATGCTAAAATATGGCACCAACTAGGCTAGTAAGCAAGACACAAAAAAGGGAGGCTAACCCCTCTAAATTTGGACTTCAAAACATGATTTTAGCTATTGAAAAAGCTCTGACAATTAGTGTTTAAAAGCTTGGAAAAAGATAGTAAAAGGGTGGGAAACACAAGGGCAAAGGCCTCCAAAACAAGGTATAAAGAAGGGCTATTAACCCCTCAATCTTCAATGGCCTTAAACCCAAGCTTCAGCCTAAAAAACACAGAGTTTTGACAGCCCAAATGTAACAATCTCGACCCATGATTAACGTTAATCCATGATTTCATATGTCTAATAAGTTATTAAGATCAAATTCTGAATTAATTACATGCATGTTGCATTATTTGTGTTTATATCTGTTTAACGTAGGAAAATCTATTCATGTTTCTGTTTTGATTTGCAAATTAAAGGCCTTATCGGCATCCGATTTAGAAATTGACTTGATTTATGTGTTATTTGGGATTAATAGAATTTTGTGGAAGGTTTAATTAAAATTCGATTTGGAACAATTAAATTAGAATAAAATAATTCCAAATAATTAGTCTAAACAATAATTAATGAAACTTCACTAATTAGCCTATATAAGGCCACTATCAAGCCCAAGACTCATTTTTTTTCCTCATTCATTTTGAGCTCGAACGTGTGGAAGGAAAGAGGGAGAGAGAGGTTAAAGCCAACATTAAAGGAGGAAGAGAATTAAGAAGGAAATAGGGGAGATTGAAGAGAGTTGAGGGAGTTTAGCTCCAACACTTGCTAACGCAAGGCTTAAGGTAGAAATTCAACTCCTTAATTATGAATTTGAATTACTCGATGTAAGAATTCAAGAGAATTAGAAGATTAAGCTTGAGAATCAAGCTAAAATTTAAGAATTGTAACTCATACCATGCATGCATCCATAATGCCTTCTATTTTGAGTCCAATTGTTAAGGATTTTCATATACATGTACTAAGTCTACCATAGTCTTGTAATTTCATCATGTTTTCCATCAAATTACCTTAGTTAATCATGTTTTGGAAGCTATGAGTTCAAATGAATACATGCATGTCATATTTATAACATATTCTTACATTTTCAGTTGAATTTTTTTGTGCAATTGGCTTGCTTTTGGGCCTTAATTTTATGAAATGCTCTTCAAATCATAACATTTTACAAGTTCCTACATGTTTTCCAGAATTTTGGCACAAAAAGATGAGTTTTGAGATATGGAATTCGAGTTTTGAGCAAAGATGAGCAATCTGGAAATTCCAGAATTTTGCTCTCCGCTCGAGCGTGAGATTCTGCGCTCGAGTGGGCACCTTTGTTTTTGCATCTCCGCTTGAGCGACTTGAAGTTCGCTCGAGCATAAATTGCATACTCTCAGAAGTTACATGTTTTTGCAGACCGCTCGAGCGGCAAAAGTTGCGCTCGAGCGGAGGAATGAGTCTCACGCTCGAGCGACCATCGAGCATTCGTCGAGCATGAAAATCACATAACCAATACTTTTTCGAAAATTTCAAAACACTCGAGCAGAGGAGGTTGCGCTCAAGCATCCTCTCACATTTTTTTTATGCTCGCTCGAGCGAGGAAAGCTATGCTCGAGCGTGGACCCTATTTGTAGAAAATTTGACCAAGTGTTTTCAAATGCATTTTTATATCCTCATTCTATCATAGGCATTCCTAGGCCAAGATTAAGGAATATTAATGAGGGTAACATGTGGAAACACACTATGAATAGAACGTAAAGAGTTAAGTATGTTCCAACGTGTGTTTCAATGTATATTTGTTATGTGTTGATGTAGGTCACATGCCGTAAACTGTTTGATTAGTCTGCTTTGTCTGTCTGTACCTAAAGCTAACTGTGAGTAATAACTTAGTAAAGCTATGTTCAACTCTATTTATTCTCTGTATGATGAATTAAGATTTGTTTTCTGAAATGATATGTTCTGTACAATGAATGATTGTTCACTTTCTAACAATATATTCGTGGCATCCTTAGCATCATGTGATATCTATTAGCTATTACCCGGTATTGGAGGTTCGATTATGGAACTTATTATGTTTTTCATCTATTACTCGTACTGGAGGGTCCATCATGGAGCTCAACATATCTGTTATCTGTTACCTGGATCCGAAGGTTCCTTCAAGGAACTGGTTACTCATAACCACCATATGTTTTGCATCTATTTTGTATCTGCTCTATTAGCGCTAATGGATATACCATGTATAATTAAGCATGAACTTTGACCTCTATGTATGTTTTGAATGAGGATATGAATATGAATCTGAATTATGATTTTTGAGTCTGGTATGGACTTCATTCATTAAATCCTTTACTCCGTTATTATTCACTGGGCTTCCACTCACTATTTATATTATGTATGTTGGTGATCAGACACGTGACCAGGCTCAGAGTTGATGACTTGGCATCTCAGTTTTTGTCAGCCAACCTTTGTGCCTCCCAAGGAGGTTTCGGATTAAGTCAAGTTTAGTGGCTTTTTTTATGAATGTACTGGACTTTCTTTCTTTTGATTTACGGGCAAGATTTCTGATAATATGTTCATGGAGTGATGTATAAATACTGTATCTTTTGACGTCACTCGCAAGTTTATAAAAGTTTTAAATTATCTGTTCCATGTATGTCTTCACAACTCAATGGACTACGTATATTTTGTATATTTGCTTCCCCAGCCCCTAACTATATGTTATTCTGTTAAGAGGCCTTTGGTAATCCAAGGATTATTGGTCAGTTACGATGCTAAACCTATAAAGGCGGGTTTGGGTCATGACAGAGTGGTATCAAAGCACGTGTTCTACCACACACACAAGTCCATATGAGCTTAGGATGTCCTAGTAAAAAGTAGGGGCATTCCATCTGCATGTGTGAGTGTGTGGTAATCTTTAAAAATGTGAAAACTGAATTTGAAATCTGGACAACTAAATTAAAAGAAATGAACGAGATTATTCTTATGTTTATTATTATTTGGTGTCTCTATAGCAACATGGAGAATGCAAGATGAACTGATACAAGTGAATCCTCAGAGGCTCGCATGAGCCGAATGGAACAAATACTTGCAGCATTGACCGAAGCTATAACATAACAGCAGGGGCAACAACCTTTGCCCCCTCCGCTTCTGCCGGTATAAGTTGAACCCGATAATAATGACATTATCAACCTGACACCAAAATTCATGAAGATAAAACCGCCAACTTTTTTGGGTGAGATTGAACCATTGAAAATAGAAACGTGGTTGCTTGAGATGGAAAAGCTGTTTGAAGTTTTTCCTTGTACCGAGACTCAAAAGGTTTTATTGGCTACCTATACTCTTAAAGGCGAAGCTCGGAGGTGGTGGTTACTGATTTGGAATACCAATGAAAACATGACATGGGCTCAATTCAATGAAATCTCTTATGAAAAAAAGTATTTCCCTTAGTGTTTTCGAGACCAAAAAGTGTCTGAATTCCAAGAACTTACGCAAGGCAGAATGTCCATAGCTGAGTACGAGGCTAAGTTCACTGAGTTAGCCAGATTTGCTCCTCACATGGTAGACACGAACTATAAGAAAGCCACAATTTGAAAAAGGATTGGACTTAGACATATTTGATCGAGTAGGCGTATTAAAGTTGCCAACATATGTGCAAGTTCTTGATAAATCCTTAATGGCGGAAGCCACCCTAGCCGCTATAAGACAAAGTAAGACCCTAGCAACAATAACAATTGAATGGAGAGGAAAAAGGTCTGGGTATAGTTTTAGAAAATGCCGTTCTCATATAAGTAAAAAGCAGAACACGGGGTCTACAAGCAGCACGAGTCAAAGTAGTGGGTTTATTCTAGTTTGCCCTGATTGTGGAAGGAGGCATAGGGGTGTGTGTTACCGAGCATCCGGCGCTTGTTTCCAATGTGGCAAGACAGGTCATGTAGTGAAAGATTACCCGCTTGGGTCTGATAATGCTAACCTCCCTATGGCGAGTTCAGTTAGGTCCGCTTCTATAGTCAAAACAAATGCAAAAGCTAATACTGGGAAAGAACCTCTAAGACAAGGTCGAGTGTTTGCCTTAGTGCCTGGTGACGTACAGAACACCAAAGTTGTGGTGTCAGGTATACTCCCTATATGTTCTCAAAATACATGTGCACTGATAGATTCTGGTTCTACGCATTCATTCGTATCACATGCTTTCTCTCGAAAATTACCTAGACCACTAGAACCTATGACTTATGTGTTATTTGTATCTACACCGTCTGGGGGTTTTATGATATGTGCTTATGTTTATCTAGCATGTGATATTATGATTGGTAATATAACATAGTATGTTGACTTGTTGCCCTTAAACATTGATCATTTTGATTGTATTCTGGGTATGGACTGGTTGACTAAATACTGTGTCATCATTGACTGTGCAAGTAAATCTGTTGTGTTTAGACCACCTGGTATGCCTAAATTTATTTTTACTAAAAATGGGGTAGTTTCTCCTCCATACTTGATTTCGGCCATGAAAGTTGTTAAATTGCTTAGGAAGGGATGTAGGGGCTATTTGTATTGTTTACTGACTGCTTCATCTGATAGTGCTAATGTGGAAACTATTCTTGTTGCTTGTGAATCTCCCGATGTGTTTCTGAATGACTTGCCTGGAGACTTAGTTGATAGAGAAATTGAATTCACTGTTGAAGTAACTCCGGGAACACAACCTATTTCCAAGACCCTCTATAGAATGTCAACCTCAGAATTAAAAGAATTGAGAACTCAACTTTAAGAACTGTTAAACAAGAAATTCATCCGTCCGAGCACTTCACCTTGGGGTGCTCCAGTCCTATTTGTCAATAAGAAATATGGAACTTTGAGGTTATATATAGATTATCGGGAATTGAACAAAGTAATTATCAAGAACAAATACCCTCTACCCTGAATAGATGACTTGTTTAACCAACTTCCCGGAGCCCAAGTGTTTTCCAAGATTAACCTTAGATCCAGGTATCACCAGTTAAAAGTCAAGGCAGAAGATATAGAGAAAACTGCATTTAGAACTAGATACAGACAATACCTTATGAACAGGGTGTTTAAATCATATCTGGATGAATTTGTTATTGTATTTATTAATGGTATTTTGATTTACTGCAAAAGCAGGGAAGATCATGAGAATCACTTGAGAACCGTGTTATAGATTCTAAGAGAAAAGAAACTATATACAAAATTCTCCAAATGTGAATTTTGGCTTGATAATGTAGCGTTTCTGGGATATGTAATCAACAAAGATGGTATTTTGGTTGACCCTCAGAAAATTGAAGCCATTGTAAATTGGCCAAGACCAACTAATGTGTCAGAAGTAAGAAGTTTTCTGGGATTTGCAGGTTACTACAGAAGGTTTGTGAAAGATTTCTCGAAACTTGCAATGCCATTGACGTAGCTGACATAGAAAAATATGCCATTTAATTGGAATGATCAGCATGAAACAGCTTTTCAAGAGTTAAAAACCAAATTAGTGACTGCACCAATCTTAACTCTACCTAATGGTACTGATGGGTTCCAGATTTACAGTGACGCTTCGTATAAAGGGTTGGGTTAGGTTGGGTTAGGTTGTGTACTAATGCCGAATGGGAAGGTAATTGCTTATGTCTCTCAGAAACTTCGTCCACATGAAAAGAATTACCCAACTCATGACCTTGAATTGGCAACTGTCGTCTTTGCTTTGAAGATTTGGTGACATTATCTATATGGTGTGACTTGTGAAGTATATACAGATCATAAAAGTTTGAAATATTTCTTCACCTAAAAGGAATTGAACATGAGACAACCAAGATGGTTAGAATTGATTAAAGATTATGACTTGCAGATTTTGTACCATCCGGGAAAAGCAAACACAGTTGCTGATGCTTTGAGTCGCAAATCCATGGGTAAATTGTCGTGCTTACTCACCAGTCAAAGAGACTTGATATGCGACTTAGAAATAAATGAAATTGAAGTTGTACTGCGTGAACAAGGCGGAATCTTAGCTGTTATTTCTGCTCAACCTATAATCATTAAGGAAATTAGAGAGAAACAACTTGAAGATGAGTTCTTGAAAAAGATTGTGGAAGAATTTGACTCAAAGCCGAGGCCAAGGTTTGTGTTTGAGAATAATGTGTTGAAATTTCATAATAGACTTTGTGTACCAGATTTCTCTGATTTAAGAAAACGTGTTATGACTGAAACTCACAACCCCAAATTTGCCATGCATCCAAGGAACACAAAGATGTATCATGACTTGAGACAGAACTTTTGGTGGCCTGGAATGAAGAAAAGCATTGCCGACTTTGTAGCTAAATGTTTGCATTGCCAACAAGTTAAAGCTGAACATCAATGACCCGCTAGATTACTTCAGCCGCTTCTAATACCGAAATGGAAGTGGGAACATATTACTATGCATTTTATCGTCGGTCTGCCTCATTTTTCTCGAGGTATGGATTCTATCTGCGTCATAGTTGATCATTTGACTAAATCTACTCACTTTCTGCCTATTAAAACCATTTATAATGCGGACAAATTAGCTAACATGTATATGAATGAAATTGTGAGATTACATGGTATACCAGTATCTATTGTATCTGACAGAGATTCGAAGTTTACATCAAGATTCTGGCAAAGTTTGCAACTGGCTTTGGGAATCGAATTGCGATTGAGTAGTGCCTACCATCCACAGACAGACGGTCAATCTGAAAGAACCAATCAGACTTTGGAAGATATGTTTCGGATGTGTGTGTTGGACTTCCAAGGGAATTGGAAGACTTATCTACTTTTAGCTGAGTTTGTATACAATAATAGTTATCATTCAAGTATTGGAATGGCTCCTTATGAAGCTCCGTATGGAAGGAAATGTCGTTCTCCTATCTGTTGGGCTGAAGTAGGTGACAAACTATTGTTGGGACCAAAACTGTAACAACCCTCATACTGATTACCGATAAACTACTGAATTAGCTACTGGTTACTGCTAAACTGAACTGATAATGACTGATAATTGAATTAACTGAAGTACTGAACGGACTGATTGAAATCGAAACTGAAATTGAATAAGTATATCTATTGTATTGCATTTCTATCTGTTTGATTGATCATTTATCTGTTCGTGTTTTATGTTTAAACTGCTAATTGAAGGCCTTATCGGCGGCTGAATTAGGAACTGTTTAGAGTTTTGGGATCAGTAGAATATTTGTGATTTAATGGTATATTTATTCGAAAATTGATTAGGTATGATTAAATTAGATTAAACGTTGATATATTGCAAACTTTGGCTTAATTACAGAATTGCCATTGAGTGGACCCTTGATTAATGTCATATTGAGCCTTATTACATATTGATCAAATCACTTCCTCAGCCACATTTTGAGAACTCCACCGAACTAGAGAGAGAGAGTGAGCTAGGAGAGTGATTCAACTTGATTTTGTGCATTTGCTTGAAGAATTGCTTGGGAATTGAAGTGTAGATTTGTCTATTGAGCCTCCATCCTTGGAATTAAGGACCTTAGGTAAGAGAATTCAACCTTTCATTCATATATTTGAGCTTGTTCATGCTTAGTTCTTGAGCCTCTAGTGATTTGAGCTTTGAATTGGTCCATATGTGTTGGATTAGAGCTCAATTGTTGCATGCATGTCTTTATATTGAAGTTTGGAGGTTGTAATACATTATTCCTTACATGCATGTCCATCTTTTGATTATAAACCATGATTTCATCATGTTCTTGAAGAAATGAGCTCAATTGAGCAAGCCTTGAAGCTTTAATTTGGTTTAAAATCCATGCATGTTGCATGTTCATCTTGTTCTTGAAAAATGGTTTGAGTTTGGGTTTGAAAATGAGTTTGATTAAACACCCTTGGGCTTTGATTTCTTAAATTGAGTTTTGAAACATGTTATTCTATGTGTTTAAAAGAGTTTTTCCAGGAAATAGCCCAAGAGGATCGAAAATATTGCTTTTGAACTTGGTTTTGAGCTTGGGACTCAAATCTGGGATTTCCAGATTTTTGTTGTCCGCTCGAGCGGGGGGAAGTAGCGCTCGAGCGGAGAAATCGAGCTTCCAGCATCTTGCACTGTGCATCAGTCCGCTCGAGCGGAGTATTGGGCACTCGAGCGGAGGACTGGGTGACACGCTCGAGCGGGCGTCGAGCGGAGATTTCACCTATCCAGTACTTTTTGGTCCGCTCGAGCGGGGATGTTGCCGCTCGAGCGGGTACCTTTGTTTGCTTGTCCGCTCGAGCGGGGAAACCTGCGCTCGAGCGGGACTCTGTTTCACTGAAAATTCTGCAAATGTTTTCTAAGTGCATCTTTGCATCCTCTTTCCATCCTAGGCATTCCTAGGGCGTATTTAAGGCATCTTAATGAGGATGTAGGTGTAGAACACACCGAGGCATTTAAGGATTAAGTTATTATCCTTCCCAACTGTATAGCTTAGTGTGTTCGATCTGTTAACTGTGTAGGGTTGGCGACTGAGGAAACGCGCTCTAGCTGCTATTAGCCCAATCTCTGTGAGTAACAATTGTGTAAAGATATGTTCAAAATGATTATCTTTTGAATACTGAACTGAACTGTTTATTGAACTGATATTATTTACTGAATGAATGTATGTCCTGTACTCTGAACTGTATTGTGGCATTCTTAGCACTTACTGTTTACTGTTACTGTTACAGAGCTCTGTCGGTTCCCTTGTGGAACCATACTGTTTATTGATTGATGGCCATCATTACTGTTGGGTCTGTTAAGACCCGGTCCTTTTGGACCTACTGTTTATAGGCTAATGGGTGTACCACATATGACTGATTGACTGAAATACTGAAAGACTGAAATACTGTTTAATGAACTGTTTTCATTACTGTAAGGACATTCATTCACAACCTCTTTACGCTTTATGTTATTCACTGGGCTTTAGCTCACTGTTTATATATATACTTAGGTTCTCAACAGCCAGACCGGAGCTAGGAGCGTGGGTTGGTCCCCAGTTTTGTCAAGCCAGCCTATGTGCCTCACTGCGAGGTTCCGAGTTGCCATGCTATGGCTTGGGGTGTTTTTGTGTCCCCCATCGGTCTCCTTACTGTTTTGTACCACTGTATAGACTGTCTACTGTTTTACTGTACTGTTATCGAGGGATTAGGTCCCCGCACTGAATGTTGTATATGATTGTATAGACTGTATATAGACTGTACTGTTCTGAACTGTATGAATGCATGAAAAATGTTTTTGGCATACAGATTTTCACAGCTCAATGGACACTAGTTACTTACTGTATTGGCTTCCGCCAGGCCCTGTACTCTGTTTAACTGTATTACTGTTCAGCAGGCCTTCGGTAATCTTGGATTACTGGCCAGTTACGGTGCTAAACCCATAGGGCCGGGTTTGGGTCGTGACAAAAACTTGTACAAGAAACAATTGAAAATATGAAATTAATTCAACAGAGGTTGAAAACTGCACAAAGTCGCCAAAAGAGCTATGCAGATGTCCGAAAGTGAGATAGAGAATACGAAGTCGGAGATCATGTGTTCATAAAAGTGACTCCAATGAAAGGACAAACGTGGTTTGGAGTGAAAGGCAAGTTGGCACCGAGATACATCGAACCACATGAAATTCTTGAAAAGATCAATTCAATAACATACCGAGTAGCCTTACTTCCGGTCATGGAGCATATGCATAATGTTTTTCTTGTATCTATGCTTTGAGAGTATTTAAGAGATCTACTACATGTAATTGAGCCGACTCATGTACTTCTAAAAGATGATTATACATACGAGGAAAGGCCAATGCAAATTGTGAATCGCCGAATCAAAAGATTGAGAAACAAGAAAATTTCATTAGTGAAGGTTGATTGGCAGAATCATTAAGGAACCTATGCGACTTGGGAGACAGAAGAAGACATGATGAGAAGATACCCTGAACTGTTCCTTTTGGACCCGATATTCTTCCAAAATGAAAGTAATTCGAGTTTGGAGGACCAAACTCTTTAAGGGAGGAAGACTGTAACAACCCCGACCCATGATTAACTTTAATCCATGATTTCATATGTCTAATAAGTTATTAAGATCAAATTCTGAATTAATTACATACGTGTTGCATTATTTGTGTTTATATCTGTTTAACGTAGGAAAATCTGTTTATGTTTCTGTTTTGATTTGCAAATTGAAGGCCTTATCGGCATCCGATTTAAAAATTGACTTGATTTATGTGTTATTTGCGATTTATGGAATTTTGTGGTAGGTTTAATTGAAATTCAATTCGGAACGATTAAATTAGAATAAAATAATTCCAAATGATTAGTCTAAGCAATAATTAATGAAGCTTCACTAATTAGCCTATATAAGGCCACTATCAAGCCCAAGACTCTTTTTTTCCTTATTCATTTTGAGATCAAATGTGTGGAAGGAATGAGGGAGAGAGAGATTGAAGCTAACATTAAAGGAGGAAGAGAATTGAGAAGGAAATAGAGGAGATTGAAGAGAGTTGAGGGAGTTTAGCTCCAACACTTGCTAACACAAGGCCTAAGGTAGGAAATTCAACTCCTTAATTATGAATTTGAATTACTTAATGTAAGAATTCAAGAGAATTAGAAGATTAAGCTTGAGAATCAAGCTAAAATTTAAGAATTGTAACTCATACCATGCATGCATGCATAATTCCTTCTATTTCGAGTCCAATTGTTAAGGATTTTCACATGTATGTACTAAATCTACCATAGTCTTGTAATTTCATCATGTTTTCCATCAAATCACTTTAGTTGATCATGTTTTGGAAGCTATGAGTTCAAATGAATACATGCATGTCATATTTACAGCATGTTTATACATTTCAAGTTGAATTTTTTTGCACAATTGGCTTGCTTTTGGGCCTTGATTTCATGAAATGATCTTCAAATCATAACATTTTACAAGTTCCTACGTGTTTTCCAGAATTTTGGCCTAAGAAGATAAGTTTTGAAGTATGGAATTCGAGTTTTGAGCAAAGATGAGCAATCTGAAAATTCCAGAATTTTACTCTCCGCTCGAGTGTGATATTCTGCGCTTGAGCGGGCACCTTTGTTTTTGCATCTCCGCTTGAGCGACCAAAAGTTCACTCGAGCGTGAATTACATACTCTCAGAAGTTATATGTTTTTGCAGACCGCTCAAGCGACAAGAGTTGCGCTCGAGCAAGGGAATAAGTCTCACGCTTGAGCGACTATCAAGCATTCATAGAATGTGAAAATTACATAACCAGTACTTTTTCAAAATTTTCAGAACACTCGAGCGGAGAAAATTGCGCTTGACGGTCCCCTCACATTTTTCTTATGCCCGCTTGAGCGAGGAAAGCTATGCTCGAGCCTGATCCTATTTGCAGAAAATTTGACCAAGTGTTTTCAAATGCATTTTTGCATCCTAATTCCATCATAGGCATTCCTAGACCAAGATTAAGGCATATTAATGAGGGTAACGTGTAGAAACACACTATGAATAGAACATAAAGAGTTAAGTATGTTCCAACGTGTGTTTCAATGTGTATTTGTTATGTGTTGATGTAGGTTACGTGCCATAAACCATTTGATTAGTCTGTTTTATTTGTCTGCACCCGAAGCCAACTGTGAGTAATAACTTAGTAAAGTTATGTTCAACTCTATTTATTCTCTGTATGATGAATTAAGATCTGTTTTCTAAAATGACATGTTTTGTACAGTGAATGATTGTTCAATTTCTGACAATGTATTCTTGGCATCGTTAGCATCATGTGATATCTGTTAGTTGTTACCCGGTATCGGAGGTTCCATTATGGAACTTATTATGTCTGTCATCTGTTACCTATACCGAAGGCTCCATTATGAAGCTCAGTATATCTGTTATTTATTACCTGGATTCGAAGGTTTCTTCATGGAACTGGCTACTCATAACCACCATATGTTCTGCATCTATTATGTATTTGCTCTGTTAGCGCTAATGAATGTACCATGTATAATTAAGCATGAACTCTGACCTCTGTATATGTTTTGAACAAGGATATGAATATGAGTCTGAATTATGATTTCTAAATCTAGTATAGACTTCATTCATTAAATCTTTTACTCCGTTAGTATTCACTAGGCTTCCGCTCGCTATTTATATTATGTATGTAGGTGATCAGGCACGTGACCAGGCTCAGAGTTGAGAACCTGGCAACCCAGTTTTTGTCAGCCAACCTTTGTGCCTCCCGATGAGGTTCCGAATTAAGTCAAGTTTAGTGGCTTTTTTTGCGAATGTTTTGGACTTTGTTTCTTTTGATTTACGGGCAAGATTTTTGATAATATGTTCATGGAGTGATGTATAAATACTGTATCTTTTGACGTCACTCGCAAGTTTATAAAAGTTTTAAATTATCTGTTCCATGTATGTCTTCACAGCTCAATGGACTACGTATATTTTGTATATTTGCTTCTGCAGCCCCTAACTATATGTTATTCTATTAAGAGGCCATTGGTAATCCAAGAATTACTGGCCGGTTACGACGCTAAATCTATAGGGGCGGGTTTGGGTCGTGACACCAAAACAATGGAAAAACAGTAGGAATAATAACAAACAAAACAAAGCTACAAGCAAAGTCTTATTCCTCTTGAACAAAAGAAGCTATTCCAAGCAACAAAACCAAGTAAACACACCCTCTAAAGCTCAAACCAAGCTCAAGAATACCTCAGCTCAAAGATGAGAAGATTTGGTTAAAGGTGTATAAGCAAAGGTTGAAGATTTGTAGGCAAAAGTGTAGAGATTTGGTAGAGAGAGAGAAAAATTTTTGATCTTAAAATTTTCTAACCTTAAAACATGAGAGAGGCGCCTCCTATATATAGAAAACATGAAATTCCCTCAAGAAGATCCAGCCCTACACGTGGGGATAGATGCATGCATCTGTGTAAACAACTAGCATAAATATCTACAAAATACACTGGTGGCCGGCAAGCCATATTAGTGGTCGGCAGCTCAAAAGTGATGGCCGGCAGCCCAAAAGCGGTGGCCAGCAGGTTACCAAAGGTTGCAAGCTGAAAAAACTAAGCTTGGTCCAAAACTAGGACAACAAAGGTACAGGGTTTGAAAGGTTCAAAGTTGTGGCATTCTGCTGAGGACTTTGAGCACTTGGCGAGTATATAAACTCATCATTGGGTGTGCATGCAAGGACGTCCAAGTCGTAAAGGCCGTCAAAAATGGAGTGTCTATAATAAGTTTTGAAAGTTTTGATGTGTGTGTGAGTGGTGATGGAGGTGGATCCTCTTATAAACCCTATCTTATGATTAAGTGGGTGTGTGACCTTAATTTTGAGATGGGGTGTCCCAAAATAATTGATGTCCTCTTTAATAATTTCATTTGATATTATTATTGTAATAATTTTTTTTAAAAAAAAAATAGTAATTCTATTTACGCACCAGTAAACCTCTTAATTCACACCATTTTTTTTAGTTTTTTTTTAAATTATTATTATATCCATAAGTCAATTATCATTCTAGACATAACCTAACCTAACATTCTCACACATTACTAGTAACCGTTATCACCACCAGAACCACCCATCATCACCGTCATGAAACCCAACCCCATCATTAGTCATCTCTTCCCCGAACCTATCGCCTCCGCTGCTACCCCTTTCCAGCCCAAGTCACTGCTCCACCATCGTACTACCACTACCACTAGCGACCCATCCAATTTCCCCCACCCACCACTAGTGCCAGCCTTCCTTCGTAGCCCTACAAACCCACCCCTACCCATTCACAACCCTAACCCACACTGGTGATCCAACGACGAGAGAGAGAGAGAGACGGTAGATCACGATTGCTAGCTTTAGAGAGAGAGTTCGCGAGTGGTGGCAGGATGGGCTGAGGAGAGGCAATGTAATTAGAGAGAGACAGGAGAGGGAAGACTGTGGAGGTATAAAGAAAATGAGGGACTGAAGAAGGGTAAGGAGATTAGCTGGAGCTAAATGGGGAAATGAGCAGTGGTAACGAAGATGATGGTAGTGGCGGCGACGTGACGGTGGCTAGGGTTAGAGTTTGTAATGAAAGAAGGTAAGGGTAGTTTTGTATTATTTCAAAGATATTTGTGTGCATTGAGATAAAAATTAAGAAATTAAAATTGTATGTGATGTGTACTAAGTGAATGAATAATGTACAAATAGAATCACTCTTTAAAAAATAAAAATCCAAAATACTAAATAAAGTGCTATTGCAGCACTCTAAATTTGGTTTAAATTTTGTTTTTATGTGTTGTACAGTGCCCAAGGATCCCTTGTCCCCAAAAATTTCTGTCCACATGTCCCAAATCATTTACAACCATTGGATATGTCTTGGAATTCTCAAATATTGGGATTTTCAAATGATCCAATGGTTGTGAGTGATTTGGGATAGGGGACAGAAATTTTTTAAGGACATGAGATCCTTGTGCGTTGTACGGTACATGCTCTGCAAGAGTGCTTGCTTTCCTTTCTTTATTGGAAAATGTTTCCAAAGTGATCTTAACCCTCCACATATGCATACGGTCCACTCGTATATGTGTGGAGTCCACATCATAAATGATTCAAATTTGTGAGAGTCTTGTAAGAGTGGGGTTTTAATCATTACTCTTCTTCATTTTCGTGGACCACTCTTGCTTAGAGTTTATATGTAGTCCAACAACGTTTGGTAGTTAGTTGGTACTAAAAACTTTCATTTTGATTGAGTTCTAAATTTGTCTTTTAATTTTTTTAAAAAATTAAAAATTAATTTGACAAAAATAAACACAAAATGATTTTTTTTTAATTTTTAAAAATTATTTCTGCCTAAAAAAAAGAAAAAATCATGCAAAAATAATGAGTATCTTATACTTTTTTCCACTAAACTAGTCTTTGAAAATTTTCAAAAAATAAATTCTAAAAGCTCAAAAAAAAAAAAAAGTCATTCAAAAAAGTCATTCAAGAAAGTCACTTTGGTGATAAAAATATGTCCCACATCAGTAAGTAAAAAATTCATAAAATTTATTATTTGTATATTATTACTCTTCATTGAGCAACCTAACTCTCCATAATAGCTCTTTAAATTTCTAAAATATTGATTTGTAATTATGATTCAATTGTAAATAATGAATAGCCCAATTAAACAATCAATAACAAATTGGCATAATAATTTAACATAAAAAAAAAAATCACAATTAGACTCCTCCAATTGTGATAAAAAATCATGGGCCAAAATCCCAAAACAATTTACTAAAAAGATAAAAAAGAATTACACACCAAAATCCTTAATTACCCAATGAATAAACCCGATGTGCTTCTTCCTCTATTGTCTTCACTTCAGAATTGCTTTACTTAACATTAAATCCACAACACCAATATTGAATCCACGATGATGAGTTACTCTAGAATCCACCAATGCTTCAGGCCAAGTTTCTCGTAATCAACCGATGAACACCTCTCTCTTTTTGTGAATGAAATAACAAAAACAACTCTTAATATTTGACAATATGTAATTCGTTAATCAATCGATCACCTTCTATACATCAATGAAACTCATATATAAACACCCTTCAATATAAAATACTTTATCTTTTACTTTTCTCTGAGAATCTGGATGGGTTAAACTCTAAAAATAGCAAACATCGCACTTTATACTAAACAGAGCTGCGAAGACCACTTGAACGCTCACTTTACCGCTCGAGAGGTGTGACTAAAGGCGGTACTCACATATAGGCCAACCGCTAGATCTTCGTACTTAATCAGTGAACACTACAAGAAAAGCGGGTTTTGGTGTCGTTTTTTAAATAGCGTTTTTTTAATATTTAGCGGCGTTTTAAAAACGTCGCATATTTCTTTAGTTAAAACGACACCGTTTTGTAATAGAAGGCGTTTAGAAATGTCTCCAAATGTGTTAGGCCTCACACGCCTATTTTGAATCCTTGAATAATTGTTAAAGCCTTTGCATATTTCTTTGCTTGCTAAGCTATATTTTATTGAGTTTTGGTGTATTTATGTATCTAATAATTTGTAGGTCTAGAGTTTTGTGCAGTTTTGATGTATTTTGGTTCTTGCTTACTTCAGTAGTCTAGCCATTTTTCATTTTTGGCATGTTTGTATTGTTTAGTTTTGATTGATTTATATGTTTGATCAACTATTCCTTGGTCTAAACATAGACCTCATCACCGTTTGACAAACCACAAATTCAATCTAAACAAAACACTTCTATATACATATATAGATATCATTTACATTGGTCATGTAATTCTTGGTTTAGATTATCACATACAATGGTTTGTAGGTTTAGAATTTTTGCAGAGTGTTAGATGAATTTGGTTTGTTTTTAGTTTCTTTACTCTTATTTAGTGGTCTAACCATTTTTCATTTTGGCATGTTTGTATTGTTTCTCTTTTGATTGATGAAGAATTTATTTTCTAGTTTTCTATTTATTAATGCCAATGATGCAGAATGTAACTACCTACTGACTTTTTTCTTTGTTTCTTTGTTATCAGCTATGGAGGAGCGCTCATAGAACTCCCATGCAACCTAGATCTTTTGGATGATATTTCCTTTGTGAAGTTGGGCCTGCTGGGTGATATTTCCTTTGTGAACTCCCTAGCATTTCATCATTTTTATTGTTAAATTTTTATTTGTTTATTATTGTGCTAACCAAGATTGTAGAAAATTGCTGTGAAGCTTCTGTTAAAATCATATTTTTTTGCTTGTCGTGTTGAATTTGTTATTTGACAGGTTTACAATATGTGTGATAAAATATTTTTTCCTTTGGTTGTGTTTGTTGCTTGATTTTAGTTTAGAATAATTATGCAATGTTTGCCTAAATTTACTCAATATATTAAAATAACAGCAAACTTTATCCATATTATTCCTATTCTGTAGCTTTATTACAGGTATTTTTTTAGTTAAATCTCAAAGAATTAGCACAATTTAAAAAAAATAAATATGAAGCTATAACGGCGTTTTCAAACGCCACTATAGTATAATGCTAAAGGTTATATTTTAAAATAGAAAAGAGCTATCACAGAATTTTTAAAGCGTCGTTAAAAATGGTGTGACGTCATTGTATCGTTATGCAGTACATTTAGCGGCATTATACTAATATAGCGACGCTTTTAAAGCGTCATAAAGCTACAGCGACAGCTGCATCTTCGGCATTTGGTACTAAACGTCACAAAAAAGAATTAACGGCGCTTTTGATAGCTATAGCGGCGTTTTTTAAACACCTCTAAAACCCTAATTTCCAGCAGTGAAAGTGGCAAATAAAGAATGTTCAAGTTAAGATACGGAATGTCTGCACAAACTCCTGGTACAATTCGGATTGGATTCGTATCTAAACTCTCATAGAGCAAATAAAAATAAAATTAAATAGAGTTTTGTCCAACGAGATTGTCAATTATAAAAATCTAAAACTACTGATTATAATTTGAAGCTTGGGTATTTTATTTATTTTGGCAAGCCCATTGGTTAGTTAGAAACCTACATTCGAAAGGAAAGTTACTTAATACTCAGACAAATTCCTCTCGGTTATAGTCCAACTTATAATAGAGTATCATTTTTAAATTTAAAATTTTGAGAGTTTCGTGTAAATTCGACAATCCTTACTTTAGTGACCTATATTAATGTAAATTATTCCCCCACACATGTCAACTTAAAAAATTAAGGGTTTTATATTAGTCCTCCATAGGCCATCAGTGATTTTATTTAATCTGTAATGTGTTTCTACATTTTTTGGACAACATATATACTGTCCAATTCAACTATCATTGAAGGCTAGAAGCAAAAACAAAAAAGACCAAGATGTCACCTATACATGACAAACGCCAAGATGATGTTATCTATATATATTATATAGTTTAAATTCATAATGTTTAAAGATATTTATACATATATATATGTTGAATTAGATAATGAACATAAATATTTTTATGGCATGATGATCACGTGCGGTACCCAAATAAAAAAATTCCTCACAAATTAATGCATGCACTCAAGAGGCTAGCTTCACTCGCTTGCTTTTTATAATACCATATTATATGTTTGTCTTCTATAGGCATATATATACATTGCATAGTATATATATGGGACATCTGTATGTTTTCAATTGTCGAATTCTTGTTGCTTTATGATTTTATTCGAAGGAATGGCGTTTCATGTGCAACCTCATACTCATTATCAAATACATGTGTATATATATATATGTACTTGAAGGATTGAATCTAGCTAGGAAAACAAAAAGAACTGGACCCATCCAAGGCTTGTGCACTTTGGATGGTGGGTCTAGTGTTTTTGTATCATTCAAGGGAAAAATTAATGTGAACTTGGTGCAACTATGTTTTGGGTAAGAAATACTCTAGCAACACCAAAATTGATTAAATAAAATAAAAAAAAATTTGACACAAAAAATATATGAAAGGATAATATTTTTCAAAAGTAAGTCACACCGCATGCAAGCTAGTCCAAACACTTGGTTAACAAAAAAGAGAAAACAATCAATTCATATGGATTTTATGTTTGATTTTTATATTCGTAGTATAACTCTTTAGGCATTTTCAGAAGCAGGGTTGGTGCTGTGCTTGTAAAGCACAACACCTTGTTGTGATGTCCATAGGGTCTTGTTCCGATCTCATGTCCATAATTCGAACTATTCATATTGTATGGTTCGTCAAGTAGATCATCCATGAAAAAATCACGTTAGTTAGTTATTTGTAGCCTCATAATAAAATTATATTTGTTTTTTAAAAAAATAAACAGTTAGTATAATTTTGATAATTTATTTTAAAAACAATTAAGTTATGATCATTAGGTTACAGATGTCCGATTAACTTTATTTATTATTATTATTTTTTTAATGAATGATATATTTTACGAATTCAATAATATGAACAATTCAAAATATCAAAATAGGCTTGGGACACATCATCACGGGACCTCATAGCGCGTGTTGTGCCTTAGGACACAACACACTCTCTATATCCAGCATTTTCATACTTTTAGTGTATTTTTTTAATATATTATTTTTGGAAATATGTTTTTGTAGATTTATTCGAGACTTTTGCCAAGAAAAAATTTAGCCAATTTAAAATTAGTTTTATTTCCCAAAATTTTATTTTATTTTTCTTTTAATCACTCCTAGGGTTATTAGGATTATAACTTCTCCTTTTTTCTTTTTTCTTTTTTCTTTTTTCTTTTTTCTTTGTGGTAAATAGACTTGTAAGCCTTACGCCTAATTCCAGTTTTGGAATTGAATAAAATATTAAAGATATATACACAATATATTCTTGGTATTCTTAAAATCAACAGAGTTATTTAAAGAGGAAAAAAAAGAAAGAAAAGAAGTTGGTGAGATATTGTTCCAATAAATTTTGCTTCTACATGCTTCTGTCCATCAGAACTATACTCTAATTTTATTTGTTATTTTTTTAATCAAAATTTCAAGTATCGAACCTATGAAAAAGAAATTCATGCTACCCGATAAGATAATTAAAGAGTGGATGAAGCTAGTTAAGAAATTATTTATATATTATATATGCGATAACTTTATGTTTTTAAATGTCAAATTCTCATTGCTTTATGATTTTTGTATTTCTTGTGTACCTCTTACTCATTATCAAATGTCACTTGATACATATTTATATTTGGAGGATGGAATCTAGACAAAAAGAAGTGGACCCAACCATTAATCACATACAATGCTTGTGCACTTTGGAGATGATAGGTCTAGTGTTTTTATTATCATTTAAGGGACCAATTAATGTCCACTTGGTGCGGCTATGTTTTAGGCAAAAATAAGTCTCCTTTATTTTGTTCTTAATTAGAGAAGTTCAAGTGCAAAAATCCAATCATGTGAGGTGAATTTGGGCACATAGATCTTTTGTCTTAAATCTTGGCATCTTTTAAAATACTTACAATTATTGGATTAAATTTTAAGATCTTTGTACTTTGATATTATTTCATTTATGAAACATACAAATTTGAAGATAAAGAATTTTTAGCTGTGAATAAGAGTGTTCACAATACCTTTAGTATACATAAAATGAAATGGTATTCCATAATTGTCATCCATTGCAAATTCTTATGAAATTTTTAAAAAGTAAAAGATGAGAAGATGAGAATATCACTTCAATTTATTCCATACAGTGAAAGATTAATAAACAGTTCCTTATCAATTTTATTTATTTATTTATTTTAAATAAAAACGGAAGGCTGGATAAAAAGACAGCAATACCATTGCATGTTGCAAATAGGGGTGTGTGCGATGCGGTTCGGACAGTTTGAGAATAAAATTATAAATCGAATGGCGGGTTAGCGGATTGACAAATTACAGTTTCGGCATTTTTTGGTGGATTGACAGATTGAAGAATATTCTAACTAATTATCATACATTTACATAATATATAACACTAATTTGTATAATATTTTTTAGATATATAACACAAAGTAATTTTACCACTAATTTGTAATAAATTTCATATCTTAAATTTCTTTCACATTCATTTTTACATTAATATTCATTGAAAGTTAAAAATATATATATTATTAACTATAGCGGAGTGGATCGATTTGGTTGGTGGATTATAAATTTTGAAGTTTAGATCGCAATTAACAATTAGAACGGTATAGATTGATACGAATTAATACGATTTTAACAAATTGAATAATATTTTACATAACCCTACTTACAAATTTTCAATGGAGGGAATTATAATAAGATTTTTATATAGAGATTCTAGAATGCAAATTCCTTACTCCCCAAAAGGGGGACTAGAAGGGGAAAAGCAAAGCAAAAAACAAAACAATTACTCTCTCTCTCTCTCTCACACGTGGCCCACCTAGAGATATCCTTTCTTCATAAACTAGAACTCCACCAGCAGTGACCAGCTCAGAGGTTCAATTCATCACTCTTCTCTGTCAGTTGATTACACTGATTACTCACCAACTTCAAATATGTTCATATTCAACATACAACTATTCATCAGTGTTCTTCATTCTCGTAATCACACGTGTATAAGAATGTTAGGAAGGAAGATAGTTAGGATTATTTAGGTTGTGTTTGAAGGGTTTATTTAGATAAGAATTTAAGTAGGGAAAGAAAATGTGAGGAAAAAAAAAAAAAACGAAATCTCTATTTTATTTAGTACTTTTTACTTTATAAATATCGCATAAACTGTGTTTTGGGCAGTTGATATAAAGTTTAACTTTTGGCTTTTTATTAAGCTTTTTAATTTTTTAGAAAGTGATTTAGGAAGTTGGTAAAAAATTAACTTTTGACTTTTTGGTTTAATATTTGTTTATGGTGTCAAATCAAATTAAAATGATCAAAATACCCTTACCCAACATAAGAAATTTATTTTTTTACTTTTTTATCATAAGTCCCAATTTGTAATTTTAACACTTGCATTTTTGCTCTCCCCAAATAGAAATTCACAGCGTTTTTGGTTGTCAATTTTTTTAGCCTTCGATCAAAAACGTGACTTTTTACAAAACTTTCCAAGACCGCACCTAATATGATATGAAATTCTTTCATTGTGGATGTACTTTTTACGTTGGAATCTAAACGAATAAATTGTTGAATTCAACTGTTGTCATAGTGAATAGTATTAATAGGTTGGAATTTTGTGACGAGTCTAACATGATATCAGAAAACTTATAGATGGCTTAGAAAACTTCAATTATTGAAGTATTTTTTTGGTTTTGAATTGGAGTTCGATGAGACAAACCAGTAAAATCAGTTATGAGTTGGGCCATAATAGAGAATATTTCTATAGGGAGGTTGAGTCACATGTCTAACATTCTACATATATGTTTTTTTTTCAAATTAAAGATAAACACAATCTTAAATGAAAAAAATACCTTAAAACTTCTTAGAAAAAAAAGTACATTTAAACATAAACAATTCAAAGTATATAATTGTATTTTCATTGTGGTAATTGCATCTAATGCAAGTGAAATGTATGACTTGGGTTGGGATACACTTTTATTTGCTTCAACTTACACCTCAATAAAAATACAATTAGTCTAAATTATTCTCATTTAATTATAATTTCTCCAAATTTCCACGACATTGAATTCATTTGCTTAAATAATAATTAAATCCTCAAATCTTTCCTTTTTGACAATAGAGTTGTAGAGTTTATAGGTTAGTGAAGTGTCACTCTTACCACCAACACGATACAAAAACTAGACATCACAATCAATCAAGTACTACAGTGAAAGTCATTTAGTTGCTCCTACTCCAAATTTCAACAACACATGTCGTATAGAAAAGTCATTGAAAAAGTCAAATATACTGTTGATTTGAGTGATTTTGATCTTCAATAATTTGTAATATTAATTTAGTTCTTAATGTATAAACTGTGTGTTTAAATGGTCCATTTGACACCACCGAGGTAGTGGCATGGTGAAGAAAGCAACTCGTCTCTATAGTCATGATCCAGGGTCAAATCTTGGGAGAAGGTGGAAGTGTTCTCTTTGAGAGCCTCTTTTCTGTACTCCGGTTTAAACTCTCGGCGGCCTGTGACGTATAATTGAGTTCTATTAGTACCTCGGTGGTAAGTCCCTTCCTATGGGTTGCGGTTACCCCGGGGCCTGAGCCTACGGAGACAGTGATGACACTACAGAGCTTCTTTTTCTATGATAAAAAAATAAATAAATAAAAAATGGTCCATTTGACCTTTCATATCCATATTTGCTAATTAAAGGCGGGATATTTTGTGTACAAATTAGCATATCATCTAAAAAAGAAAAGAAAAAAAAGTTGCAGTTGGTCAGATCTTTATTTTTATTTTTTTGGTCCAAAATGCAACTACTTACGTCAATTAATTTAGATCTTGGTATTTTTTTTTGTTAGTATTTGGAATCATTTAAACACAGATATTGTATATTCTGGGTGTTTGAAAAGTTGCTATATTATTAGGCTATTTTAGTTTTTAACTATTTTAGTAGATTAAAATTTTTGTGTTTGAAAAAATGATTGAAATTGGATTTTTTTGTAGTTGGATGTAATGTTTGTGAGAAAAAAAATGAAATGATTATGAATTTGATATGACATTTTGTTTTATTATCTATTTTAGCGTATTTTGTCTTTTAGTGTTATTTTAGTCAAAAAAATTAAAAAGCCTTCTTCCCAAATATAGACTAAATTGACACAATCAAATGTTAGAGTTAAAATGACACAAAATATATATTTTAGCAGCAAAAGAAATATTCAACCTTCCAAAAAATTATCAGAGGGACCCGTAACTGATTCGAAATTTAATTACAAGAGAGGTGGGTGCATATGAAACCCACCTTCTTTAAAGAGATAGTCAATTTTTCATCAAATGTAGTGTCGATAAAACAATTATAGTGGAGATGTTACTGGTTCAATCGATAATATATGTACAACTTGAATGTTTAAATTTATTAATTTGATTTATTATTATTAGGGTAAATTATAAATACACCATTGAAGTTTAATTAAAATACAAATCGTTTCTTGTGATTTTGAAAATTACATTCTATCCCCTGAAATTTTTAATTTCATAATAAATCGCCTATTTTATTAATAAATTATTAAGTTAATTAACAGATTTTAATGATTTTAGAAATATGTTTCAATTAATAATTTAGATAATTTTATTATTATATAGGAGAACAATTATGAATTTTATTTTTTTAGTTAATTCTGTTAAATAAAAAATGGGACCTTTTTTGATAAGTCATATTTCTAAGAGTTTTATTCCATTCAACCCATATTCTTTTTTACTATTCCATTAGATCCTATTTGAGATAAGAAGATCAAAGCACCCCAAATCTCTTATGTCCCCTATTAATGTTGATATTTAATGTTGATTGTTATTATGTTTTGGTAGTTCTCATACATCAGGATATTAACTGTCGTTATTTTTATATTAATTTGGAATAAATTTTTGTCATTATGTTGTCAATTACATGATGTGAATATTCGCATCATGTAATTGAAATGAATATTCACATCATTATATTCATATTAATTTGAAATAAATTTTCTCATTGTGTTGTCAATTACATGATGTGAATATTCATACTAAAACATACGAATGTGAACGTTCACATCACTGCGTGTTATGAATAAGAATGTGTTGTCAATTAAAAATATAAAATGTTATGAACATTCACATTACCACATTAGATGAAAGAATTTTTTGGAAAGGTGTTGTGAACGTTCACATCAGATGAGAGATAATGTTCACATTATTTTTAATGTGTTGTCAATTAAAAATAAAAAGGCTCACATGTTGTGAACGTTCACATCACTACAGCAGATGAGAGAGAATTTTTCAGAAATGTGTCGTGAACGTTCACATCAAATGAGAGAGAATGTTCACATTATTTTTAATGTGTTTGTCAATTAAAAATATATTCACATTAGATGAGAGAGAATGTTTACATTATTTTTAATATGTCGTCAATTAAAAATATATTCACATTATATAATAATATAAAATAATAATATTAATATTATTTAATTTGTGTATGAAATTTCTTATGTCTTGGCTCTTTCCCTTTTCTCTCCACATTAAATATCAATATTAAATATAAAGACATAAGAGTTTAGGAAAATAATATAAATTAAGAAAAAAGACTTTATGGAATAAAAATATAAATACAAGGGACTAAGTGGGTTAAAAAAAATTTCATAGACTTCTTGAGTTAGAATACTTCTAAATAGGATTTATCAATAAAAATCTCATAAAAAATACTAACAAGAGGGTATTTATAATTTTTCAAATTACAAAGAACAATCTATATTTTAAATAAATTTCAAAGGGTATATTTATAATTTATCCTTATTATTATTATTATTATTATTATTATTATTATTATTATTATAACAAGGAATTCTTGACCTCAATCCAATAAGACGCTAACGAATTGGAAGTTAAACCATGGTAATTATATGAATTCCTGATGTTAACACCCTACCAACCTAGAGTTCATTTCAGTGTAAGAGTTTAGGTTCTCTTGCAAAATTTTTACTTAGCCCTCGTTTGAAAAGGGATTTTTTAATTAAAAAGTCAAAAAGTTATTTAAAAAGTCAAAAAATTAATAATTTATATCAAAAAATTAAAGATTTTTCTTTTTCTTTACTTTTTGCACATTTTTTCATAAAAAGTTAAAAAATTATTCCAAATATACTAATTTTTTTTATATCATATTTTAGCTAAAAAGTCAAAAAGTTACTAAAAAAATCTGTTCTCAAACGAGGCTTAAGTGGTATTTTGAAAAGATTGTAAAAAATTAGTTTTTTTTTACTTTTTTAGCTTTTTGATTTTTTGTGTAAAAAAGTAGAGGTGTGACATGACTCAAAAAAGTCAAAAAACTAACAAAAGATAAAAAATTAATGTTCCCAAATTGCCCCTAACAAATAGTATTACTTTAAGGTCTCGTTTGGAAACATGTTATTTTAGTAATTTTTTTATTTTTGATTACAATATAAGTTTAAAAAATTAATATGTTTCGAATAACTTTTTAGTTTTTTACAATAAGATGTGCAAAAAGTAGAATGAAAAGAAAATTTTTGACTTTTAATATAAATTATTAGTTTTTTAATTTTTTTAGTGACTTTTTAACTTTTAAATTAAAATAATAAGTTGTCAAACGAGGCGTAAGCATTTTTATTATTTATTAACTTATCTTTAATAATAATTTTAATAATTATTTAAACCATTGAAATTTGTAACTTATTAAGACGAGTCTTTGGCTTATTTTAAAAAGTAGATTAAAAATTAATTTTTTTAACTTCTTTTAAAATAACATGTAAAAAAATAAATAAATAATATGATAAAAAAATTTAAAAAATTGCTTTCAATCTCTTTTTCCAAAAGGGCCTTTGTTTGTGAAAATGAATCCACGAGTGAGAGTGCGGAGCGAACCCTCACTTGGTTTCTCTGCATTGTCAAAAGATAGCCCCGGGTTTTCAGGATTGATCTGATCGATGCCGTTGACGTTTTCAACTTCCAATGGACGGTGGACACCCGTACATACATCTCTGTCTATATATATATTTATATAGTAAGGCTGGATGGCATGTAATTAAAAAAAAGTTATAAATTTAAAAGTCAGTATCTTATTTAAAACACATTATTTTATTTAAATAATATCAATTTTTTATCGCATCACTTTAAATTCAACTCATATTTTATAAAAAGTCAAAAAGTACATTTATTTAGAATATCTCAAACAATTCCTAAAAATTAATTATTAAATATTAGGTTAAAAATTAAAATATAATTATATTTTACTTATATTTTATTATTATTTTTAAAATTTATATTTACATTTATAATCTAAACACAATCTTAATTTTTGCTCTCGCTCTTATATATTTATTAATATTATATTATAATTAGTCTCTTCTACTCTTAAATTCTTCTTGTTCTTATTTCTTTTACATGTGAAGCGTCTTTGACCCAAACATTTGCTTTTCCTTTCTTCTCACCATTTTTTTGACCTCCCAAAGCATGCGTATTTCCAAATTCGACAAGTATATACTTATACAAAAATATTAAAGGTCTTAAAAATTTTATCAAATATTTTACATGAATATTGGACTTACATAGTGTGAGTCTTACACCCATATGAAAAATTTTAATAAAATTTTTAAAGTCTATAAAACATTACATTACTTATACTTATATGCGTTAGGTATTAGAATTTTATGATTTGCTCTGCTACATTGGTGTATATCTCACTCTCCAAGATCATTACTCTTAATAATTTGAAGGGTAGAGATTTAATGTCATTTATTCAGAAAAATTATTTGAAATGTATGATGTAAATTTAAAATTAATGCACCATGGGTCACATTGAAAATGAATTTGATTTATGTATTTCAAATTTTATGCACTTATTTTAATATTTTTGCTAAATACGTAGTGTTGTTGATTCGAAGTAAGATATAAGACATATGGACTAAACGTTTGTTTAGAAAGTGACTTTCTTTTAATAAAATAATGTAAAAAAATCAATATGCATGAGAAAGGCTTTTTGATTTTTTTTTTTTTTTTTTTTTATGAAAAATGTACAAAAAATAAAGTGAATGGGATTAAATCTTAAATTTTTTTTTTCTTTAAGTTAAGAATTTATTAACTTTTTTATTAAAATATACAATTCCTAAACGACCCCCAAAACATAAGTTCCACCATTGGACATGAATCATATTTAACATTATTTTGAAGTAAAATAATGACTTATATTAACCCAGTGGTGGGGAAAAAAATGGGACTAACTGATGAATACAACAAACAAGGTAGAATGATGTGGTTGTATTGGGGATTATTATTTTAAAATAAAATTTTCATTTATAATTAATTGATATTTAATTATAAAAATGTTATTGTCATATTATTTTAGTGATAAATTTGTATATAAATTTTTGTATGACTAACATTCTCCTTGCATAAAACATACTTTTCTCAGGTGAAACTATGTAAACTAATTAGTACCAAGTCCAAAGGAGCCCCTAAATGTTATCCTTTAATACACTGTGCACCCTGTTACATTTTTGGTCCTCAATACTTCAATTATGTTAGTTTATTGCCTAATTCATTCAATTTGTATTTAAATAGTCCACACTGCAATTTCCATCCGTTTTTTTTCCCTCTAAATTTGGACTATAATACCAGCACGTTTGGTACTATGGAATGGGCTAAAACAAAATGCATATTCTAATTTTGTATTCCTTTTCTCTTGTTTGATATGTTTTATTTAAGTGGGAATAATTATTCCATGAGAATGCCCATTCCAACGAAAATTGAGAATACCTATACCATATGGGAAGCTAAGAAATAGCTATTCCATTCCAACATAGAATCATCATAAAATAAAATAACAATCTCTCTCATAAAAACAAAAAAACAAAACGATACTTTTAGGAAAAAAAAATTCTTCTTCTCTCTTTTCAATCTCTCTCTATGAATACTCTCATGTACTAAACAATCAGCCATAGATGACTCTATTATTATTCTTTTATCAGGTTATATATATATATTTTTTTTAAATTATGTTTCAATTTATTTAGATGTTAGTTGTAAGGCATATATATATATATGAAACTCTATGAAATCACCTTCAATGTATAATACATTCAATGTATAATATATATGTATCACTTTTTTTTTTTTTTATATATATAGTTTGTTTGTATTTTTTTCTCTTTTTTTCTTGATTTAAATTTTGTTTCACATACACAAGATTGAGTGATTTGTATCTTTCATTTTATGTTTTTTTTTTTTTTCCATGTGAACTAATTTGAAATTTTAATTTTTATTCCATACATAAACACTGCATAAGTGATTGTTATTTTTTGTTGACAGATTAAAAAATTTCTGCCTAAAAACATTACTGATTTTTTTTTGAAAGTGTATGTACTTAGTACAAGAAGAAATATAAAAGGAAAGATACAAAAGATCAAAACATCAATAATAAATTGACATAATGAATGAGCAATTGTTAGGTATAGTAGATTTAAATTTTATCATTGTGTAATGTCGATCGTGGTGGTCCAATCATCTTTGCGGTATTAATGAATTTTTGTTCATATTAATGAATTTTTTACAATTTTTATTTATTTTTTAAATTTAATATGATTATACAATATTTAATCTAGTAGTTATTAGTTTCTTAATCATTCTATTCCATTCAATTTACTTAACAAACCAAACATGAGAATAGGAATGGGAATGGTCATTCTATTCCCACATCATTTTACTATGTTAACCAAACAGTGAAATGAGAATGAGCATTCCATTCAATTCTACCATACATTCCATTCCCACTATTATTCTATTCCCACTTTATTTCATTCTATAGTACCAAACGTACTTATTTCTATTTTAAAAATTAAACCAAAACGGCATTATAGGCCACTTAAAGACAATCTGAGTAAGTCGAGTTCAAATTACACAATCAAATTGTTAATGACCAAAATGACATTGAACTTATATTTTAAAAATCAATTGCGTATTTAACCTAAGTTGAGTTCAAATTACACAATCGAATTATTTATAACCAGAATGACAACGAACTCATATTTTGAAAACCAACTGCGTATTTAACCTAACTTATTAATATTAATAATATTATTATTATTATTATCCCATGACATAGTTTATCAGGAAAGTAATAAAGAGCCGCCAAAGAAACCTATAAAAAACAAGATGAGCAGACCAGTGTTTCGTCTGTTAAGGGCACGCTTCTAATTTAAAGTATATATAGTTTATTCATTAAAGTATAAATATGGTGCCAAGTCTTTGCCCAAGTCTTTGCCAATACATATTTAAGAATACGTGACAATGTTGGTTTCTAACTCTGCACTGCACTTTATGTATTTTCTGCATATTCAATAATACAGACTTCTTTTTTTCCTTTTTCTTTTTTTTAAAAATTTATAATCCATCTATACTATTTATATAAGTAAATCTAGTGGAAACTCACAAACTCTCAATCATTTAATCCTAATTTCTCATAATTTAGTGAGATAGAAAAAATGAGGTGGCACTTCTTCCTCTCTCACCCAATTTTTTCTAGCCAAAATAGGGGAGAGAAAAAAATCCACATAAAATATATAAGAAAAAAATATATATATTTATCACTTTACATAAATCAAAAATTTTAAAACTCTCTTATCACCTCTTTCACTTATCTCAATTAAAGTATTCTTCTTTCACATGATTTCCCTCTCTTAAATGTCTCTCTTCCCACCTTCCTCCTTATATAGTTGTATTTTTGTTTCAATCTCACACTCTTTCTCACAAAAAAATCAAAATATAACTGTATCTCTCCCCCGAAAAACTTACCCTTATTTGTCACATCGCCTCCATGGCCATTTCATAAAAAAGTTAGATTGATATCGCCTTAGATGGCCATTCCGTAAGAAAATTAGAAATTGATATATATGATACAATAGAAGTTGCCATTACTCTTATTTATTTATTTATTTTTTAAGCCCCTTTCTAAGTTTTTGAGATATATGTTTCACTTATTTTATGGACGAACCAATTGCTTACATAGAATTTTTGTGTGTTTGTATTCTATATCAATAAAGCAATCTATCAAATTTTTTTTTTTGTATATGTTTTTCTTCTTCTTATATTTGAGAAAATTTTTAGTATTTTAAAAGTTACAATAGTGTTAAAGTTCAAGCAGCACACTCCTAAGTCACAATGGAGAACAAACAACAATAAATGGGAAGGATAATCGAGAATTACTGAAATGATCAAATAGATGGCTTTTCTAGAGGAATTAGAAAGTTTTACCATGAGGAGGAAATTTCAATTTGGAAGTACATGTGGCCATGTTATGTCTTAGAGCAATATGTCAACAAGAAACTCATCAAAGACTCCTGTGTAAAGAGGTCATTTTTGTTTTTGTTGCCCCTTTCTTTCTTTCTTTCTTTCTTTCTTTCGTTTTTTTTTTTTTTTTTTTGTATATAAATAGAATCTTAAATCATACAAATGGTGTATGTGAGATAGAGAGTATTGGCAATGTGTTCTCTCTCCTTTATCCAATCTGTTTTCCATTTGAGTGTTTATTGTTGTTAATTGTACTTTAATTTTTATTTTATTTTTTTTGGGCACAATTTTTTCTTAGTCCAATAGATATGAGCACACCATTGTTCTTTCTTTCTTGCTAAAGTTTTAGTTTGAGGTTGTGTGAGACAAATGATTAGAACATTAATCTTAGATAATAAAAATAAAAATAAAAAGTAAAAAACTAAAGACCAAATAAGAAAGGCAAAATTACTTATATTAACGTGTGATTTTGGTACATATGAAAAAATGAAAATAAAATATTTATAAGATGTTTAGTCTCCCCCCACCCCCCCTTTTTTCTTTTTTAATTTATTTTTTATTTTTATCTTCTTAGATATTATAAGAATGTCGTGTGGAACATGGAAGGCTTCCAAACCTTTAATATTAAACTCTTAATCACTTCTATTTTATTTTTTTTAAAAAAACTTAACCAAAAAAAAAAATGATATATGAACAAATAAAGTTAACAAATTTGATCTATATCACTTTAGTTAAAATCTTTCTTAATTAACAAATTTGATCTCTATCTCTTCATTTAAAATCTTTCTTTTATCTCTTAATATCTAATTTTAAATTTTAATTTTTTTTTATTTAATTTTTTATTTTTTACAAGAGCTTCAGAACATTAAACAGAAATTTTAAATTTTAAATTTTTTAAAAATAAAAAATATATTTGGCATAAAGTGATAAAAAAAATTATAAATCCATAAATATTTATAGCCATATATATAAATTAAAAAAATATATAGATCCACAACAAATATAGATAGATAATGTATGACATTTAGTTTATTATTAATTTTTTTAGCATATATATGTTTTAGACATTAGGGTCATTGAGAAACATCTTATTTATTATTAGTATTATTTCATTAGTTAGAAATCAAGTTTATTATTTTTAAAAAAAATAGATCAGTTGCATGGTAATAACATTTTATGAATATTTATTTTGAATTATTACCTTTACTTATGAAATTTGAGAAAATGATCTCTATACATTATAATTATAATTTTGTGACCTAAGTTACAACTTAATGCGTTATTAAAAAATTTACACATTATTAAATCAACCCCGTGGTTTACCAAGATTGAACAACATTTGATTAGGACGAGCCTGTTGTTGACCCACAGGACACGGCTTAGTTTAAATGATATTTGATTTGATTGTTCAATGTACCCATGTGTAGGACCCCTCCCTCCCTTCACCATCCTTATCTGAAAGAGGTGTTCACATTGGAGTGCACTGTGTTTTCAACATGTGCATTGATAGTTCCTGTGTAATGTAGTGTTATTGATCAATAAAAAGTCACAAAATAATTGAATAAGCTTACGAAGCATTATTGTAATCTTTACCTTAAACTAAAATTATTCATTAAACAATTACCGCTATGTGATATGACGATTATATTTAGCTTACATGACCCCGTTGCTAAATCACATTAATGAAATCAGATGACAAGGTCCATTTTGAAAAAAATTATTGAACATAAGGTTCAATTGCCTAGTTTGTATGGTCAAGATAAATATTAAGGAAATTTGCATTTTTGTGGAGCATTGGCAAAAAAATTATATTTTTATAGTGGTACCGAGAACAACAGAAATAGTGTTAAAGCATTTCCTTTCTATCATTTCTGTTCATTACAGAGTATGGAACTGCTATCGCTTTTGAGTATAGCACGGGTGTTAAGCACAGATCTGAGGTCACAAGCAGGTCCAAATTTGCCTACCCAAGCTTTAGCTCTCACAAAACCTTAAAGTTTATGCTAATGTTCCCGCCCCCATGTTGCCCTTAAGGCTCCTGAGGGCAAACTCTCATGTGTGCATGATGTAAATCTATTCATGTGCTTGGGGAATGATCTTGTGTGCATGATGCAAATCCTCTCCCTTACCTGATTGTAATGGAGGATTTCCATCATATTATTTAAGAGTTGTGAACTAATCATGAAAATTTATCACTATTATGATAAAAGAATAATATGTTTATCATATCATTATTGGTTTTAGAGACTAAATTCTTTTCGTTTCTAAAAGTGAAATTTTTTTTATAAAAAATATTAAGAAACTAATTTTAGTCCTCATGAAAAAATCGTCTTGAAAAGTATTTAAAAAAAAAATTTAATGACAAAATTTTAAAAATGTCGCTAATGTTTTAGGGACAAAAAAGTTCCATGTTTGAGAAATTTTAAACCCAAAAAAATAATAATGCATCGCTAAATGTTCATTTTTATTACTAAAAATACAACAATGACAATTTTGAAAATTAAGATATTTAGTTTTTAAAGAGTGATTTCATCCCTAAATTTGTCTCTAAAACCTTAATTTGTTATAATGGTAACACAAAATTTTGTCATACATTACAATCACATCATACATAGAGACCTTTTTTGCGGTTTAGGAAGGAAAATCCAAACAATGAGATTACAGGGATCTCTTAGTTAACCGTCCATAGTTACGTTTTCATGTTGCAAAGAAGACTATGTAACTTTCAAATGTCATTCATTGAAGACTAATATCAATGAACAAATATCTATAGGATATTTGAGTAATAATACCGAATTCTAAAGAATATTGAGTTTTTCTACCCTTTTGTTCCTATCTTTCTGATATTGTTTTGGAATCCAACAGAATTATAGAAAAGTCATAAGTATTTTAAGCCATGTTTGTTTAGGTGGACATGAGTTTAGGATTGGACTAATAGTCCAATAAAATTATTAATCCAATATTTGGTTAAACAATTGAAGTACGGACTAACAATCCATCCGGATGTGGTATCCTACATATGATGGACTATTCAGTCCTACAGAGGAAGGTGAGATATAAATTAGAGGACTGAGCCAAAGTCTAGATTATTAGTCCCTCTTTATAATCCTAACTCAATCCAAACACAAAATAGGATACACAATCCAAAGAGATCGTAATCCTAGGACTATTAATTATGGGAATACTAATCTAACCTAATCCAATTCGCCCAAACAAAGGGAGCCTTAGTGTTACAGATTCGGCTCTGACACGTTTCTGCGACATCAATCTCTTTATTACCATCCATATAGTTACATTTTCATGATGCAAAAAGATCATATTTTATGTATGTACCTTTCAAATGTCATTCATCCATTCAAGATTTGGAATTGGGGGGGGGGACCAGTGATCCACTACTGAGCTGCCCTAACTAATGCATTTCCAAACCATGCTTCAAAATTTCTCAACTTCATCTAATAGTCAACCAAAGAAGCCATGTAACAACTCATGAGGCTCATCACTAATAACCCCAAGGGATTTGGTTTAGTGAGAGGAGAAAGTAATCAAAGGGCTTATACATCTTAAAGGTCGCAGTTTGAATTTCACAAAGACCAAACATCTCAAATCTCGGGGTCATTAGAAATTTGCCCTGTCGTTAATTTCAAAGTTTCAAAATTAATCGAGATGCGCATAAACTGCTCCAGACACCCAGTTATCAAAAAATAAAATAAAATGAGGCTCATACTAATGGAAGCTAGGTGGGTTGTGTAACAAAATGGTTAACTATAATGACAAAACAGTGGCAATGAAAATGACGATCCCAATAACGAGAGTGATGGTGAATTAATGGATATGCAGATACAATGGCTGTGAAAGGGAACCAATATATAGATTGCGATAAGTATTTGAAATGAATGAAAATTCAAAAAAAAACTAGAACAATATAGAAAAGGTATAAAATAAAAAATAAAAAATAGCACACTAAAATCTAAATTAATGAAAAATGTCATATATAATTTCACTTCTTATTGTATTTTTTCACCTTGAGACACAAGTGAATTAATTTCATACGTATTTATTAATAGTCTCATTGTTTTGTGTCTGAGAATGACAAACTAGACTTTTAAAAAATGAGGTTATGTATAGCCATGCTCATCTAAAATTTAAAAATTAAAAAAAAAAAAAAAGGAACTTTCCATAAAATATCTTGATTGAAAGAAATCAAATTGGTCTAAATCTTAAAATTAAGCATTAAAAAATAAAAAAAAATAAAAATTTAATTTGGAGGTATAAACGATGGAATTCACACCAAGCCCCATGTAAGTTGCCGCGAAGTGGTGAGTTGTGCTCCTTTTTTTTATTGGCGAAAATTAGTTATTAATTATTAGATTAGTACATAAGAGAATTAGCCTTCTCACAATTTCATAACACTAAATTCCTAATTCAATTCCTCCTTAGGAAGAGTTGAACCCATGACCTTCACCTTGGGATTAAACTCTTAGGAGAGTCATGGTGATCAATTAAGTTAAGCCGACTTGGTTTGGTGAGTTGTATTTGTTGAGCCATTTCAGATCGCATATAGTTGTTTTGGGTCTGATTCAACAAGCTTGGAAAATCTGCAAAATTACTATTTTACCATCAAACTGTTCAATTGATTTGTAAACTCGTTGTCGATCACCACTACTGGATCAGATATATTTGTGAAATGAAGTTACGGTGAGAGACTACTTTGAATAAGAAATGAAGAAAATGTGACGCGTAAGTCCAGATTCAATGGCACCTACTAGATCAAGTACATGCCCGAAAATGACTTGCCATTAGGAACCAGTCTTGTTTTGTGGTTTTGGATTTCAAAATAAACAAGTAGTGTAATTCCCAATTGATTGGTTATGATTAATCAACAATAACCCTGGTGATTTGGACCCTAGCCTAGTGCATTCACTGTGTCATGCTTCATTTTTTTTCCTTTTTGGGATGTGCAACTCGTTGTGAACTTGATTTGGCCATGAGTTTATAGTAAGACTGGGCATATGATTATCTAATCTGTGAAAATTGCTTAATTCAAACTGCCCGCGCTATTTGAACGGTTTCGCAAAATTGTTAAGATCAGATGTAGTTTAGAATTTTCCTATTTTGCGGGTTGCGGGCGAGTCGCAGATTTTATCTACACCCGCATTTGTATACAATTTTTTTTTTTTTTTTAATTCTGAATCATTAGATTTTCTTGTAAGTTTTGTGTGTAACCCTAATATTCTCTTCTCTCATTCACTTTAATCTGATTATCAAACTTGTAAGTTCTAACATTGTAACATTATAATAATATCACGCACTGTCTTGTTTGAAATACTTATTATTCAATTGAATTTTTTTCAATTTTTTTCAAATCTAGAAGTATGTGATATTTTTTTTTCTCTGTTAATTTTTTTTTAATTTTTATTTTAATTTTTTGTAATCCAATTTTAATGGAGGATAGTGTTGAATCTCCTGCAATCCAAAATATTTTTAAAATTTTTTAAAAAATCCAAAAAATAAAATTTTAAAAGAAAAAGAGCAATCACAAACCGTCCGTACATCCGCGACTCCTATCCGCACAAACAGCAACCCGCATTGCGGGCGGTTGTGGATTTAATTTTTCCCAAACAGCAAACATATGGACAAGTCTAAACCATAAATCGAACTGTCAAAAACTGATCCGCAAACGCCCATAATCTATGACATTCGTCACTTTATGTGATAACTCTTCATACAATAAAGTCATAAATGTGTAGAATTTATATTCGGTTTTTATTAGGAACTATCACGTGATTTATATTCAATTCTAGTATAATGGAGTTTTCACTTGAAATGAGTTTGAATCATACATCCATTATTTTGAATAAAATTGTGGATATTTAGGATTACTAATTATTACAATTTGAGACAAAGTTGTACGGTGTTAAGGAGGGATTTTAGTTCCAAACTAGGCTAGTCAGTCTCGTTTGAAAATATGTTATTTTAGTAATTTTTTAATTTTTTCAAAAAAATGTGCAGAAAATTAGAGAGAGTGATATGACAACTTATAGTAACTTTTTGACTAAAACTAAAGGTTGTCAAACGAGGCCTCAGATTGTTCTAAAATTGTACAGTGTGTACTTGTGAACTATATATAAGAAGAATATTTCACTAATCAGAGATTTTTTTTAAAAAAAAATACATATAACTATATTCCTTCTTTTCAACATAAATAAGTAAATAATTGTTTAATAATACATGTAACTTATCAGAATTGTTTTAGTTTTTTAGTTTGCAAGATCTATGAACAGTTTTTAGTGTCCAGTACGTTAGACGAAAAAAATTGTTTTATAAACTCAAGTTTCTTAACTTTAGAGTATCTGAATTCTTAAACTCAAGTTCCTAAACTTTCAGATAAATTAAACATCAAGTTCCAAAGCTGCAACTTTTCCAAAAGCATCATAATGTTGCTTTACTATTGCAATACTGCAACAAAAATTAATGTAATCTTAGGTGGATTATTTTATTCAACTTTTTTTTCTCTATTTGCTGATAAAAAATAAGAAATAAAATTAACAACCACAAGAAGTATTAAATTAGTATATCCTCCAAAGCAAACCAGCGAAACACGTGTTACAATTCATTGAGAGGTTCGAATCGGAGTTGTCTAATTAACAAACAAAGCTAGAAATTAAGCATCAAACATGGAAATAATGACAAGAGAAAAAGGAAGGGACAAAAACAAATTAAAATCAATTTGTCTAAGTATGAACTCGGCAATGCTTCCCTACAAGAACACAAAGTGCTTTTTTTAGTGGCATACTTTCTCTTATTTTATCTTTTTTTAGAGACATTTGGTTGGCAAAAGCCCAAACAAGATAATGAATGCATTAGTTGAATCTAACATGGCCTTCAATAGTCATTGTTTTTATCCCTCATATGCAGCTTTGTAAAGCTTTATACATTATTAATAGTATCATTTATAAATATTACCTCTTAAGTGTTATCAATTCTTGTATTTGGTCAATTTATATGAAACTTTGTTTTGGTTATAAATGGGACCCTCATTAGTGGACAGTGGGATTAGTTCCCAGGGATTAGTCGACTTATGTTGGGCTAGTCCATACGGAAATTTGCTTATCAAAAAAAACAAAAAAATTAGTATCATTTATAGATAGCAAAGCCGGAATGCATTATTTTAAAAAGACCCATCAAAGTATATTGAAGTTTAAAGCCATTGTACTTGGACATTGTGGAAAATTTTAAAGATGTGTGGAACGTCAAATCAAGACTAGTGATATGGATGGAATTAAGAGAAGACTATAGAGTCATGGCCTTTCTGTTTTTATGAAAAATTCTATTAACCATTAACACTTTTAAAATAGAGAAAATTAGTGGAAAATCCACTCTAGCAACTGTCTAAGGCAACACGGTAGATATTTTTTATTAGTGAGAGATTCACCTTTTGTAAAATAATTTGGTGAGAAGCCTAAAAAGACATTGTTTCTAATTTTACCCCTTAATTTATTTGTTGATTTTTTTTATCTGTTGACTTTTTGTTGACTATCTATTCAAATTCATATCTATCTGTTCAATTTTTTTCTGTGTAAACTTTCTGTCTATCCAAATTTTATTTGTATAAATTTTCTATATGTCCAAATTTTTATTTGTACAAAATTTCTATTCAAATTCTATCTATAGAAATTATATCTGTCTAAATTGTTTAATATTTTTATATGTATAAATTTTCTATTCAAACTCTATATGTAGAAGTTTTATCTGTCTAATTTTTTTTTATCGGTCCAAATTGAATTTATCTGTTCAAATAGAGAAAAAAACCAAAAAAATTATCTGTTCACTTTTCAATTTTTTTATCTGTTCATCATCATCATCAACAATCAACTATAAAAAAATATATATATTATTATCATCATAAATAAAGAAAAAGAAACAAAAAATCAACACAGATCTAACACACAAATCATCATCATCATTATTATCATCAATAACAGATTAATACAGATCTCACAAATCTACACTGATCTCACAGATCTGAGTTTAAATCTAATATATATATATACACATAACACATAGAGAGAGAAAGAGAGGAATATAGAGAGAGAGAGGGAGAGATAAAGAGAGAGAAGGTCTAGATCTAAGGCGAAGAGGACGGTGGTGAAACTGCGCTATGAGAAGGACGAGGGCTATGAGGGTCATGGCGGCTCGAGTAATCAGGTCGATTGTCGAAGTCAGATCGTCGGCCGGATAGAGGAGTCGAACAAGTCGATCGTTGAAGTCGGGTCGTCGAATGGTGTCACTATAGTTGTCGCAAACAATAGTGATGATGGCAGTGCTTCGATGAGCTTGGTCTTACCGTT
The DNA here is from genome assembly GCA_036172215.1 of Camellia granthamiana. Lineage (NCBI taxonomy): Eukaryota > Viridiplantae > Streptophyta > Magnoliopsida > Ericales > Theaceae > Camellia > Camellia granthamiana. The sequence continues at coordinate 1,507,575 of CM069910.1, read as the reverse complement.
ATCAGTGATGGCACTGAGCTGAGGCTTCCAATGGTCCACATTGGCCGACAAGAGAGAGACAGATGATTGATTCAAAGAGAGAGATGGGTGTTAGGGTTTGGAATGGGTTTAGAGAGAGAAAGATGGGTTTGAACTTTGATGGTAAAAACGGAGCGTTAAGATCCTCTAGAGTATTATCCCTATACTGATCTCCTACATGTAGAACAAATAGTTGACACGTGGCTCACTCACTAAACCAAGGGCTGAGATTTAAACTCATCAAAACGACATCATTTTGGTGAGTAAATTGAGGAGAAAAAAAACCAAAAACAGAGTGTGGAAGAGAGAGAGAAAGAGAAGAAAAAGAAGAGAGAAACAAAGGCAAGCAAAATTTTGAATAAAGAAGCAATCAAACAAGTAATAAAAATGGATTTTGATATGTGAGATCTAAATAAATGAAAAAGAAGATTAAATCAACACAAACATCCTTCAGTTTCTTCAAGTGCTCTTGCATTCTCTGCACAATCAACACAAACATAACACAAACCTTTACGAATATGTATCTCTATATGCATATAGAAATATTTACAGACCCCAAACAAATATATCTATATGTATATTTACAGACCCCATATTGTGACCCCATATTTACTGAGTTCATGAATTCAGATCCATATCATCATCATCATCATCAAAATCAAAATGAACAACAGAATCAGCAAATTCGGTCAACGGACATAGAGATCGGTGAAGGAAAATTAAAGACGACAGTGCGACTATTGTTCGACTCGTCAACGGATCTGTGATCTGCGAATGCAATTGAACCAAAGGTGTTGGAGTGGCGACAGCGGAAGATATCGAATACAAAGGTGGTGACAAAGAGTCTTCCAGATCTCCGCGGCAGCGGCTGAGCCATGCCTGTGATAGGAGGCAACAACCTTGTTACAAAGTTTGTTGGCAACGACAGTGAGGTGAGGTGGTGGGCAGTGAGATGGAAAATGAGAGAGAGAAAAAAAAAGGAGAGCTGAACCCAACAACGGCAGCGCATCGCAGGCGGGGCGGGGCAACGGACATCCTCCTCTTCTCTCCTTCTCTCAGCCATCCTCTCTCTAACTCTCCCCCAAGAATTGAGTGAAAAGTTTGTTCTTGTCTCTCTCTATCTCTCTCTGTTTTTTTTTTCTTCAATTTACTTACCAAAACGACGTCATTTAGGTGAGTTTAAATCTCAACCCTTGGTTTGGTGACTGGGCAACGTGTCAACTGCTTGTCCTACACTATAGGAGATCAGTGTAGGAATATTACTCTAGAGGATCTTGACGCAAAAACGGAGGCATCCCTTTAAATATATAAGGATAACTTAGTCATTTTATAGAGATTTGTCCTTATGGACATAGTAAATTAGTGGCTCGACCTTTACGTAAAGAAAATTCAAAAGTGGATTTTGAACCGAACACCCTTTAAAACTTGTATCTTATTTTATAAATAAAATAGTTTTTCAGTATAAAAGATATATCACATTCTTCTACCATATCACATTCTCTTTTTATTTTGTAGCAAAAAAAATTTCTTTATCCTATTAGATATTACTTCTATAATAGTTGAATTTTTTTTTTTAAGTGTGTATATAGTTTATATATCATATTGTACACACATGTTTGTTTGTATATATAGTGAAATTTTTTTATTTATTTTTGGCCTTTCCGATGATGAAATTCTGATTCTGTCCTGACTAATGAGAAAAGAATCAAAGAATAACTATTACCTGATTCATCCCAAGACCAAGGTTATATTTATGATCGTTGCAGTTACATTAGAATCAAAAAGAGCTTTATATCAAAGTTACTGATTACAAATACAAATACAAAAATACCCTTTAGATTAGAATTAGAATGAATACTTAAATTTGTTCATAGTTCAGTATTTTTAAGGATTCACAATATCTAATATTTTAATGTTATATATATATATAAAAGTAGTAAAAGTGTCGTCCATGATTAATCAATTTTTTTTTGTTGTAATGAAGCACTATCAATATTTTAATGTTGCTAAGCCATTGTGCTTTTTCTTGTAGTGACCTTAGGGCTTAGGCTTCAACTCCATTAGTCTGCAAAGTTACAGACACGCCTTGTAGTTGATTATACGTGTGTGCTTACTAGTCAACAAAGGAAGCTTCTTAATTGATTAAACAAGTACAGATAATTAATCAATTTGGAATGCTTTAAAATTTTGTTAATATTTATTTATGTGATTTGAACTAGGGTTAATGAATCATTAGTATGTATACTTCTATTAAAAAACGGTAGGCCGAGTTCAATTTTATACTGTGGGAAATTGTAAACTCCATTTTTGATGGATAAATTACATTTGTAGTATCTATAATTCGCCTTTGGTGTTAATTTTAATTATATAAATTTTATTTTTAATTTTTTCATATCATATCAATTAAGTCCTATTGAGATGGCCCATTTAAAAAAATGGATTGAAATTAAAGGGCAAAATAATCCATACATTCTCCTCAAATTAAATTTTTTGCATGTCTTTTGTATTAATTGTTCTAAAAATACCCTTCATGCCATTATTGATTTTGAACAAGACTAATACCAACAACTAAAGTATAACAGATCGTGTACCATGGGTGATCAAAGTAAAAAAGATAAAAGGTAAACATATCACATACTTTGAGAACTATTAATATAATTAACTCTTAATATTTATTTATGTGATTTGAACTAGGCTTAATGGATCATTAGTATATATATAATTCTATTCAAAAGCAGTAGGCTAAGTTCAACTTTATATAGTGGGAAATTGTGTATATCTCCATTCTTAAAATTTTCCAGTTTGAGTAAGTCAACAAAAAAAAAGGGGGGGAGTCAAAACTAAACGATCCATTGAACTTTGTCATGAATTTAAGCTAATCCTATGTTGGTCAACTGACCTTAAGATGTCCTAGTAAGCATGTTTAGACATTGAATGATCGTTTAATATGTTTTCTTTTGCATCAAATTAAATTAAAACGCCGATTATTAAATGCAACAAAACCTAATTACAGTTTGACATTCAACAGTGGACTTACATCCACTTCCATTATAGATGCTTTTTTCATGGCAACTTGGTTTTCATTTAAAGTTTTGCTTTGTTCAAAATGTTTTGATGAGAACCTCTGCTTTTACTTCTCATTTGTAAGGTCAACATTAAACTAACTGGGCTAATTGAGATGTATTCATACATTTGAGTATGCAAATTCAATTTGGTAATCATCACACAAGTACAATACAAAGTACATAAAACTACATTACTTGAGGTATTACAAATGGATATAAATCAAACTATGATGATTTTAAGAGTGATGTTATGCACACCACCTTATATCCAATAATGGGTGAGACCCATCAAGTTATTGGATTATATTTTGTCTTTTTAAAAATAGACATAATTTTTAAAATTTTATTTATCATTCAATTTTAAAAGATAAATGTGATCTAGTCAAATAATTGTTGACATCTGATCAACTTTATTTCTTGTTGAGCTCTACAATGGGTCTTGGATCAGCAAGGGTTGATAAGCCATCTCATTTTTTAAGTAACATAATAATAATTTTTGAATAAGATTTATTTATGGGTGCTTCTGTAATGATTATGAATCTCTATCCTAAAGCCCAAATTGGAAGTACTGGTATTGGGTTTCATTTGGATGGCATTGGACTGGGCTTATTCCTAGCTTAATATAAGTCTTTTCACAACCATTTTACGAATATGCATCCACCGTGGGCCTGGCCAGTATTCCGTGTGATGGGCTCGTAAGTTGGGTATTAGAAAGGAAATCACAAAATAAGTCACATAAGTAAGCCCTATATATAACTGAGGCCCGGCCCATAACATCGCGTTTGAAGATGCAATTGTTTGATTTTCGATTTTTTTTAAAATTATTTTTACTTCAAAAAAGAAATAATAAAAAAATATTTTTTATAATGAAAAAAAATACATCTAATTCAATTTGAAGCATTAAATTAGACACTAGTCGTGTTCATATTTTCTGCTCATTAAAATATTTAAAATTGTCTCAATTAATTTTTTAAATATACATATAATTTTCATCTTATATATATATATATAAATATTAATGGTTAGCACATGTAATGCATGTGTAAGTCAAATAAATAAATAAATAAACAAAATATTTACTATATATTATATGCAACTTAAATACTAAGAGTCATCTTTATTAAATTTGTGGTCTTTAAGTTTAAATCACATTCTCTTCTTTATTTTATTTTTTTCTTTTGTGAATAGAAAATTAGACGCTTGGTATAAAAAGAAAGAAAGTTTCAAGGCAACAAAATAGATGGTCACACATATAATAATATAGATATATTTCACGTAATTACAAGATATAGCAACAATTTTTTTTTAAAAAGAGACAAAATAAAAATTTGAACCACTAATAAAGATTTCAAAGTCATGAGCCTAGCAGGACAACCCACCCAGATGGAAAATTCTACCATACATGAAAGTGGTTTTCATGTATGATATATGAAAAAATATAGACCATTGGATTTAGATAAGATAAATGTTAGCCCTTGGATGAATAGATAGTACAACTAGGTAGAAAAAGTAAAGGTGATTTTACAAAAAGTAAAGTGATTTTGGTTAATTTTTAAATAAAAAAAAAATGATGCTAAATTACAGTTTGTTACAAACATACTTACCATTTGGTATTCCTTCATTTACTATTTATTATGAATAAATTTATTATTTAAAATATTACCTGCTTAACAGGTCATTTTTCAATTCTTAACAAGTGTGCCTTTTTTATATTTTAAATTAATTTTAAATACATTAAACTAATGACACCATATTTAACTATTTTCTCTCTATATTTTGTGTTGAAATGATTTGTAAAAAGTAAAATATGATATATAAATATTAATTTATAAAATTTGTTAAAAATTACTTATCTTTTAAAATAGTCATTATTGTGAAACATTAATTTAAACTTAATTTTAAAAACATTAATTTAAAATAGTTATATTATTATTATTATTACCTACAACATCTTAAAATAATAATTACTATTTAAGGGCCTGTTTGGTAACATTTATATTTATTATTTTCTATTTAAGTGCAATTTCATTGACTATTAACTTAAGCTTATTGAAAGTGGTGTCTTATTGATTGATGACTCATGTTTAGTAAATATAGTTTGATTGAGTAGTAAGTGAAAACTCAATAAGTAATAACTAAAATCTAATAGAGTAGTAAGTGGAAATTAAAATATGTCATTGAATAATAACTTTTTGTATGGTAAAACTTTCCATAAATGGAAGATCCATAGGAAACTCTACCTAGAAGATTTCTTTTTTATAAACATATTTAGCAATACCTCTCATTTATCAACATTTATTACTAAAATAAATGAATATATCTACAAAAATTATTATTCTTTACCTACTACAACATGAACAACATTTATTAAAAATAATAAATGAATAAATCTAAATTAGTTAATTAAGAAAAAAATATAAAACCTCCAAATTCATTTGCACACACTATGATCAATAGTGTTTTTCTCTATAATTTTTTTTTTTACAAAGGATAAGTGAAAGAGGGTGAAAATTTTCACAAATTCAATACATTCTCAAGCTAAGAATCTATTTATGTCTCTATCAATATTTTTATTTTAATATAATGTGATGTTTTTAATTTATAATTTTTAAGATTTTGTTAGAATAACATTTTACTTAATTAAAGAAAAAAAAATATTAAATAATAAATGAAGTCTCATTGTCTAAGGTGACCAATAAAGCTTGGTAGCTCGAAAAGTTGAAGGCTCGTTTGGCCGAAATTCAAAACGACGTCGTTTTGATTTTTATTTATTGAGAAGAGAGAAAGAGAGAAGAGGCAGGAGAGCAACGGTGATGGCGACGGCCAGTGGCGGAGGGAAGGGGGGGTCCCGGCCCCTGTAAAGTCAACAAAAATCATACATATATAAATGTCAAATATATATTTTTTATGTAATCTCTTAACAGTGGCCTCCTTGTTTGTATTCACCTCTGGTCTTCTTTCCTTCCCATTTCAAAGATTGGGCCCCATCTCATCCAATGATACAAACAAATATCTGTGAATAAAAAAAACTAAAAAACAAATAAAAGTCATGTGATACAAGTTATAACTCACAAGTGAGTCACGTGGTGGGATGGGATGTCAAGCTTGTAGAGGAAGTTTGGAGCTTTAATAAACAAGCAAATATCTCAAATTAGAGCAGTTAAAAAATAAATAAATAAATAAATAGAGCTCTCATTTGAAAGGGTTTTTTCTTCTTTTTTTTTTTCTGCTATGAACTAGGAGAACCAATAACTCTTAACGGCAAAACCCACTTGAAGCATCGTCAAGCACAACTTTGATAGGAAATTATATGCCTTTTTGTTAGTTTTACAATAAAGGAGAAAAGATATAGTCATTTTGTAACACACTTTTTGTTATATCATGGTGTTAATATATAAAGAATTTTAATCTTTGTTGCTTCATAAATGGTTATAACTAGTGGATATTTATTTATTTATTTATTATTTAAGTCCACATTTACAATATTAATTTGGCCCCTCCAATTAAGAAATCCTACCTCCGCCCTTGGCGACGACAGCTTCTTCCTTTGTTCTTCTCTCTTCTCCTGTTTTTTTTTTTTTATATTTTGATTTTGATTTGTGTAGATTTGGTGATTTGTGAAATTTTTTTGAGTTTTTTATTTTAATTTTCATGTGGGTTTGATTTTTTTTTTTTTGACTTTATCTGTTGAGTTTTGAATTTCATGTGAGATTTTGAGTCTGTTGAGTTTGCCGTGGATTTGAATTTACGAATCATCATTTTTTTTACAACTATGCTAGAGACCTCTAAAATAGCATCACTAAATCACCTCTAATGAGGTGAAAAAGCAAAAAAAAAATAAAAATAAAAAATTCAAGGCACCTGATTGGCTGTGGCAGTGGGGGACCCACTGCCACATCACTAGTGGTACCTCTAAATTAGAGGTCCCAATCATTTTTCTTTTTTTTAAGAAAAATAAGTGAGAGGACTAATTAGTGCCACCACTAGTGATGTGGCAGCCACAATGCTATTGTGTCTGTTTTTTAAAATAAAATAAAGTAAATAAATAATAATAATAATAATAATAATAATAATAATAATAAAATAAAAAAAAGTTGAATACCACATGCGGTTGGCTTAGAGCACCAAAGTTGTAGTATCATGGGCCTTTCTGTTAGTAAGTAACCAAAGTTTCTCCGTTGAAAAAAGAAGTAACCAAAGTTTCCAACTAAACTCGACTCACTCCAATTCATCGTCGTCGGAAGCAGCAATTGCGGTGGAGCAATGATCTTCAACCTCGACTCGTCGGTTCGGACGCTTCTTGAGCATGCTAGGAATCTTCTTGAGCAGACTAGGTTAGAGGGGAAACGTCGCTTGTGGTCACCACTGCATAACTCTGCCGCAATCAGAATTCAGGTTTACATATATAGATATATACAGAAATTTGATGCTTTATATAATTGACTATACACTGGTTATGTCATCCAAAGATGGATATAAGTCGCTTACATTGATTAGGTGACAGTTTTTTTTGTTTTTTGGGTGAGATGTTATTGAAAGTAGGGCAATGCTGAATTTGATGCTTATTTTGTGATGAAAAATTTGTTTTTACTTTTGTTTTAATTGAAAATTGAAGTTCTTAATCGGGGCAAATGGTGTTGTTGGTGTTTATATATGTTTATGGCATGCATAGCTACGTGGCACCCGCTGAGATCAGTTAATTTTGTTGGGAATGTATATATGAGGAAATTTTTGGTGAATTTTAGTCGTGGGAGACTGCAATTGAATGAATGGCATGCATAGTTATTGTATTTCATTTGAATTAATGTTCTGATTATTGCATGAAACAAGGGATTTAATTTAACCCCTTTATTTTGAATAATGCTATATATACCAATTAGTATACTAACTAGTGTACTAATTGATGATGTAGCATAATTTAAGATGTTTTTGGTTTTTTTTTTTTTTTTGTTGATAAATAAGATGTTTTTGGTATTTGTAATGTTATTAATGAGTGGGGTCAATAATAATGTCATAACCAGTGTTGGTATACTAGTTAGTACACTAATTGGTGCATGTAGCACCACCGCTTTATTTTAGGATAATGATTACTGTTTGTTTTATTAAAGCAATAGGTATTGGGAACTGATGCGTATTTACAATTTAATGGCTTCTTTGGTGACATCATTTTTGTGTACAATAATGTGTCGGCAAGTTTCTAAACAATAGGTGTGATGTAAATTAATAACTTCTGAACTGGGAACTATGATTTTATGTTTTTGAGACAAGTTGCCTCCGTCAACTCCCTACACTTACTTGATATAGGATGCTGTGAAATGCCAAAAAAATCTCATTTATGCAGTGTCCAATTTATATAGAGGAAAAAAGGAACTAATTTGATGGAACCCATATGCTTCATTTATAAGTTGTTATAACCAAAACTGGTGAGGACTGAGGATACCAGCTGATGTGTGGGTCTTGGCACATGTAAAGGGCTAACATGATAAAAAGGTTTGACGACATTCTGGAGGGGAAATTATATAGCAAATTAGAGCATTAGCTGACAAGGCTTTATATGAGTCTGGTATTGGCAAGACCATGAGCTTTTTTTGCCAAGTAAGAGCATCTCCAACGGGTCAGTATTTTTTTCATTAAATCTGAGTAAAAAAGTGACGATTTTCTCAATCTAATATGAGTTGTTCCAACGGATGCACTGTAGCTTGTATCAAAAGGCAGGGACGTCCAGCGGGATGACTGGCCGATCGACCGGACAAGGTTTTTTTTCTCCATGAGCAAGCTCTCATCACTGCTTCGTATGTTACTCTTGGTGGTCAACCGGGGAGTCGACCGGGTGGTCGACCTCCCAATGTAAAATTTTCACAAATTTTTGCTTTAAAACAATCATCCGGGGGACATCCGGCCGGACATCCAGCCGGTCATCCGGTGGGTCCAACTCACAAATTTTTGCTTTAAAACAGTCATCCGGTGGGACATCCGGGCCGGACATCCAACCGGTCATCCGGTGGGTCCAACTCAACGGCTATGCACAGTGAATTGGTGAAAGGTGGTAAGCCATTCTCAGTTTGGTGAAACGTTTGATGTTTTCTCAATTTGATACTGTTTTGGTGCAACCGTTAGAGCACAAAAAGCACCTCTTTTTCATCAAATTTGAATTTGATGTTGAATTTGGTGAACAGTTGGAGATGGTCTAAGATCACTATTCTTTGTGGCATTCTGAACTAAAATCAGATGATGTTTTAATTTATCAAAAAATAAAAAAATCAATCAAATGATGTTTTGTATTCTACTCAATGGATTTAAATAGAACTTTCTCGAGATATTGTTTTGTCTTCTAAATTTTGTGAACTTAAAAGATTTGGTTATAATATTTACAAATATCAATCAACAATTAGATTTGTTTGAAAATGAATATAGGGGCTGCAACTTGACTTAACTAAGCTTGGCCCAACTAATTGCAAGCATATCATCACTTTTTTCAACCTAGGGTTGTGTTTGGGTAGGGAATCCCAACAAGAAGTTGGGCTAGGTTTTGCTTGGCTTTGCATGAGGCCTGTGCATTCCATTCGAACTTGAACCCAATCTATTGTATGCATTTTATTTGCATCTTTAATCACTAAATACGTTGAATAGATTTTAATGGCTTATGCCTGGAAACTTTGAACAGATTTTAATATTGGAAAAAATATTCTCGATGAAGAAGAAAGATGGTAAATGCTCCATCTTTTACGTAGAGACTTTAATGCAAGTTTTCAACTCATGCTTCACAATTTATTTTATCTTTCCTTCATTTAAGACCTTATTTTGTAAAAGTTGCTTCTAACTGGTGTTTGATTAATCATAATACATTATATTTTAATGGCCTATCGTTAGAAACTTTGAATAAATTTTAACGTTGAAAAGAATATTCTCAATGAAGAAGGAAGGTGATCAATTTTCGTAATATCAAATGTTTTTTCTTATTATTTTTTTCACATGGCTTCTTCAATTTAGGTTTCACATGCTTTGCGATTTAATTTATTTTTCCTTCTATTATGACCATAGTTTGCTCAAATTTATTTGTCCACTGTTGATGTGACTTGTCCTTCACATTTTGAAGTGACATTGTTTAAGTACGAATGTCAACTTTCCTCCAAAATTTGGAGACTATTTCTTTATTGCCTTGTGAATCTTCTTCAGTAGGGATGGCAATCCAAGTCCGATTACTTGAGTACCTGACTGCTCTTCCATCTAATGGGTGGGTTTAGGACTACATAAGCAAGCCTGTCTCGGGTTCAGGGTGGGATCAATATAAGGGTTGCTTGCCCTCCACACCCTATTATATTTCTAATTTATAGAATGCGTATTTACTTCAAAATTTCAAAGCCATGGATCGGTTACCCAAGCACACACATGACTATAACTTTGTTGATGTTAGTTGCTTGCAAAGGCTAGCAAATACAACTCAGCTGTGGGGACCAAGAACAGGCATTTGCTCAATTTTTATGCAGTAACCTTTTTTATTTATTTTTTTATTTTTTATTCTGACTTAAAATATAGAGTTTTTACATTTGTTATTCTTTAGAGAAGCATTCTAGAAACTTGTTCATTTGTTTCTTGTGAGGTTTGGAACTCGACTAATTTCTACTTACAGAAATGCTTTAGAGGAAGAAAGGCAGTGGAAGCTGAACGTCTGAGGGTGAGAGATCATTTCTTTATGACTTATGGGAAGCATTGCCAAAATGTGGACAGGTAGTATTCTTGGATCCTCACCCTCAAGTTATTTAG